>OX453264.1:6473462-6892462 GCA_949709985.1 Luffia ferchaultella | reverse complement strand
GTTTGCTTAACACGGAAAGCTTTTCAGTGTCAAATAACTGTTATTTATTATAAATTAACGTTGTGATTAAAATCGTTATTTAGAACGAAATTAACGTAATAACTTTCCGTTTCTTTGCCTAATCTTATATAATTTTAATAAGGTGCATGTCGACTAAAATTGAGATTAATCGAAATGTCTTCCATCGCACTCGTTTGAATGTGTGTTTGTGAATAAGCGCTGGAAACATTTCGCTGTTTTTGCGTAGAAAAGATTTTCATTATAGTAGTGTTATTATATTAAAAAAATCATCGAATTTCAAAGTGTTCTCATCTCAGTATTAATTAGTAAAGTATTTTGGAATCAGTTAAATCTTTAGTTCATTATGTTACCAAAGTAATATTTAATAAACCAAAACGCTTCGCCCTGGGATGGTGGTTATTTTTTACAGTTGGATGAGTTTCGTCTGGAGATCCAGAGGAGGGACCAAGAGATTCTAGCCATGGCTGCAAAGATGAAGGCTTTGGAAGAGCAGCATCAGGATTACCAGCGCCACATTGCGGTCCTTAAGGAATCGTTGTGCGCGAAAGAGGAGCACTATAGTATGCTTCAAACAGATGTAAGTGCTTATTTCGCGAGTGCAAGTTTTTTCTTCTTTGTGCATCAAAAAAGTTTTATGATAATATAAACGTAGTGTGGTTAATACGTGCGAGCCCAAGTACATACATAATTAATAGCAATTTATATAATTACAGTTTCATAAATAAACATTGAAAACAAAACCCTTATCTAAAAATTTATTTTCTTGTGTACCACGGTTTTGGAATAAAAAAAATTGTTTCCCCGTTCAAATAAAATTATTGTATCTATAGGTATTAGTTACCAATGCCCTAATAATGTTTATTCATTTAAATTTTGGGTTTTCTTCTAGCAAAATTTAAATACTCAACACATCACCTTTTGAGGCATCTATTCTAATAGGCAGAAATGCCCAGATACCTATATTTTCTTCTAGTTTAGGATCAACCCAAACTTGTATACCTTTGGTTGCGTAATAAATAACAGTAACTAATAGTGAATTATTGCCTAATACTAATAACCTATTAAACTCGTGTATTCCACGAGATTTTAAAAGAAGTTGCATTGAAAATTCATACTTAAAATAAAATAATATACATCGGAGATAATGTATTTCAAATAATAATTTTAACGAATAACCTGTGTGTTACGGACAAATGCCCTGAAAAGAACTTGATAGTCTTTCGGGGTGTCTTTACGACACATTATTTCTGAAGTAAGGTATGTGACTAATATTAAATATATTATGTTTATCATATATAAGCCTATATAAGCATATATCAAATATAAGCCACTGCGTGTACCATGGTTCGTAAATACGTGTATGAATAGATGCAAAATTATCATGACTTTTCGGCTTCGATCACATTCCATTAAATGGGTTTGCATATCTCATGAAAAAGACTGAATCTCCAAAATGTGATGTCTGTCGAAGGATTGAGGATGTAACCCACGTATTGATGGAGTGTCACCGGTGTGTGACGTAGAGAATATAAATGGCGACCAAATTAGGTGCTGGTGATTCGAATTTGGGATTTTTCTAGAGCATCTCGAGTGAGCCTGAGTCCGACTTTGCTGACATTATATATAATTATGTACATAAATATGTATCGACCCGCGGACTGTTTACTGAAGGCTATGTATACATATATGAATAGCTACCAACGAAGCTGACATATCTCACAAGGGATAAAAGCCTCTTATAAGATTAGAATTAAAATATAAAAAAAAGAAAATATAAAAATAAATTTTATACGATAACAAAATTAATAAACAAACTTATATTTGGTTGAAGAATATGAAACTCGTAAGCTATTAAAATTTTATCTCTGTCTCTTTCTTACAAAACCGAATTTAATATTATTTTAATTAGCCTGACGCACAGACCAGTCAACCTTTAGACCACGCTTTAATAAACGTCAGTACGAAAACGAAATCGCCAAAAAATGGCGGGGTGCGGGGAGAGGTCGGCTAGTTTTCATTGGCTCGTTCAAAATTGACAATTTAATGGCTTCCGACGTGCTTCCAACTGACGGCTCACTAGTGACGTAGTTATGTAGTGTCACAACATAGCCTTGGCGAATGCTACTCCCTGTCAAAGCGTGGTCTATAAGGTTGACTTGTCTGTGGCCTGACGTCACAGCTAAGCACGCCGTGCGGTATTGCCCTCTCTGTCTAACAGGACATTTTAAATATTCACAACTTTGTTATTAATGATTTAATTTTTTTTAAATTATTTCACTGTTGTGATATATTTAAAAAAATCTTTTATATAAAATAATTTAAAAAAAAATAGTCATCTCTCCCATCATCATACCTACGTCATTGTTTGTGCTGGAAGTGCACGTGCGTGCTTTTTGTTTAAATGTAGGTTTTGAAGTTACAAGTGAACGAATTGTCATACATACTTTCTCCTCGTAAATGGTTATTGGTAAATAAAATAACAAAATTATATTTCATACAAGGTGGAAGAACTCAAAGCACGACTAGACGAGAAAAGTAGACTCGTTGAGAAGAAAACGGCTGCAGCAATGGCTGCCGCGCACGAACTTGCAGAACTGAGAGACCACTCCGAAATAAAGGACAGAAAAATTAACGTGCTGCAAAGGAAGGTAAAATTAAAAAATAAATAAAAGTATTTGTAAATTATGATAAATGACAAAATTTTAAAGAGACGATGGGTTCAGGGTACCAAGGATGCTTGCCGCGTTGCCGCGCTGTATTGCGACACTGATCCTCTGTTCAAAGTATTCCTTGCACATAGGATCCCCTGTCAACAGACACAGCGCGACACCCAAATCGTGGACAAGTGATTTGGTATCCTTGGACCAGGGACCCGTCGTCTCGACAGCAAAAGGGATGAAATGGTAGCGATTTAAAAGTTCTATGTGCTTGGCTGTTTTCCTATGAGCTGCTGTCTCAGCGGCTGCTCCAGTTTTTTGGTACCCTGAACCCATCGTCTCTTTAAAATTTTGTCATTTATCATAATTTACATAGTATTTTTTAATTTGTAAATACTTTTAGTTTTTAATTAGTTTTTATTTTATAGATCTTAATTATCCATACAATGTTTAATGTATAACTTAATTTGTAAATAAAATAACTTTTGCGTATCACACACTCGTTCAGAGTCCAGATTTAATTGGTACAAGACTTATGATCTGAATGTAATCCATATTTAATATAAAATATCCCGAACTAACTATACGAACTTAAATATTGAATTAATATTGAAACTGAAGCCTGAAATGAAAGGTTGTTTGTTTCACAATTACTTCTTCTTCTTTTTCTTTTGGGTAGTGGCGTTTTAACATATGTTAATTCTGCCAATGTCTAGTGTATGTGAGTTTAACTATTTTTATTGAAATATAATAAAAACAGGCAACGTAGTACGGTTAATATGGAGTTTTTTTTTCAAAATGCCACCAGGAACTACGACATTCCACATGCGCCATTTTGAAAAAAACTCCACAATTACTTTATAACTCTCTTGCAACCATTTTATCGAACCGTGATCCATTTCGATATAATCATAGACTACAATCCTTACCTTTAAATATATCACAGACTACATAAAAGCCACAGAGCATTGTTAATACTTCATCTTCTTCTTCTTAATTATGGCGTATTCTATTTATACCAATTTCGCCGGTGTCGAATTATTATATTTATTATAATAAGGAGATATTCTGTTTGTATTTTTAATAAAAAATAACAAAAATAGGTAGCTTAGTACGGTTAATATTGAACTTTTTCAAAATGTCGCCAGAAACCACGACGTTCCACGTGCGCCATTTTGAAAAAAAAAACTCCTGTTAATACTTAATAAGCTTAATAAACAAATTAGAAACTTAACATTAATGGTATATTACAACAAATTAACGCGCCTAGGACTGTTATTACAAAACTATTACACTTAAAACTTTAAAAAATAAACTTCGAAAATTCGGGATAGTTTGTAAATCTCGATTACTGTATAGTTCGCCTCAAACTTTATGGCGGATCGGAATACAACGCTATAAGCGTGCTTGCGCAGGCACAATCATATACCCCTTGCTCCACTGCGTTTTGCTACACCTAAAACTGGTTACTGGGACGTGACTTGTGCCTATGTCCACATCCGCCATAAAGTTTGATTGGAACTGTAGTAAGTTAGAAAATATGTATGTCTTATTAGAGTACGCATAAGCATCGTACCATGAAGTTGTTTATTTTCGTAGAGTGAGGAAGCACATCGCCAACTTATTGCCAACTGTAGTGCGTATTGAAACCAAACTATTGCAATAGTGAATGCATACTTAATTACTTAATATGAACATCTCTATCTGTCTGTTACCTTTTTACGGCTAAACCACGGAACCGATTTTAATAAAATTTGGTATAGAAATAACTTGAATCCTGATATAGGCTATTTTTTATCGTAGAAATGTGTCTATACCATAAATTGGTGAACCAATCTTGATTAAATTTGGTAGTAAGATAGCTTGCATTCTAAAAATGGTATTAGCTACTTTATACCGCAGAAACGTGTCTAGATGTTTGTTACTTTTTCACAACCAAACTGCTGAACCTATTTTGATGTTTGATGTAAAGTTAGCTTGGATTCTGAATAAGGACTTGAGGGTACTTTTCACGCGGAAAACGTGTTGTTTCACGGCTTAACCGGAATGTTTCTTTAGCGGTGCCGGTACAAACGTGAGGTCCAAGCGGGCGAGGCCGCGGGCGGGAAGCTAGTAAGTAAATGAATACAAATATTTAACAAATACGTCATTTCAATCTTTCTAAGTATTTAGCTTAAAAAAAATATGCTGTTTGTTTACTGGATGTGTACTCTATTGAGGTGTATTACTTAGTTCGGCGGTCATGTCATGGACAATTTAATATTGACTTATATTGCAACTATGAGAAACAATTATATAATGAACATAAAACCGCTTGTTTAAAAAAAAATGATTACTTGTACCGCAAACATCTGAAAAGGAAAATATCAAGAGATATAAATCTTGTTGTTATTTCATTTCCTGTGTTAAGTTACACGACCCAAAACTACGCGCGGATACAGGATTTCGTTCAAAGGTAGGAAGGGATTTTCACGTGATTTTTTACCTATCTTCCAGAAAATGTATTGTAAACAAAAGTTAATCAAATAGTTTGATTGAAATTGATAACGTGCTTCAGTCGTGAATCGGGAGGGGGGCAATTGCGCCCATTGCCCCCCTCCCTGTATCCGCGGCAGCCCCAAACGTAATAAAAGTCTTATTATTATCGTATAATACATAGGTATTGTACTTTGAAATTGTTTTCTGTTGCAACTTTGTTTTTTATAGTTCTTGTTGGGTTTTGTTTTTATTTTATAGTTTTAATTTTTCGCTAGATGTCTATGGCTAGAACAAAATAAAATCAAAACCATAAATACAACATCTGTTGTCTAAGCGATAATAAAACGATATACTTCGAAAAAACATTACTTATCAAACAAGAAAGTTACAATCCATTCTTTTGACGTGGAATGTCTTGCCGATCGCAATAAGGAAAAGCGCACACATTTTGTAAACTTATATTTTATTTATGACTAAAAACTTGTGTACTAAATTTCAAGGGATGTTTTTCGATCAGGGGCCGTTCAAGTACTACGTAAACAGATTTTTTGCAATTAATAACCCACCTCTTCCTCTCATCAGCAAAAGTAAGCAAACTCTTATCCCTCCCCCCATACTTACGTAAACATTGGTGCAATCGATTGATTCGTGAGCAGCAGTTATAAGTCTAGAAATAAGGAATAGATTTGAAATAGAGGACTGTAATGCACATAATATTCATTTGAACAAACTTAACTGAACTTGACTGTGCTTGGAGCTTAATCCACCACGCTGCTCCACTGCGATTCGGTGACTTTTAACAACTGCAGTCTTCAGAAGCAACCGGGATCGCCGCGACGTCTTGACGTGCTCTTCAAGGCACGGACTCAGTGATAGTTATGTACTTAAGTCAGAAAAAACTCATTGGCACATGCCCTGGGATTCGAACTGCGACATTCTAAACAAGAAGCGGGTTCGCCACCGCACGGCTATCAGGATCTGCTGATATGATAAGTGTTGAAGCCGAAATAATACAAACGTGCAGGCCACGCGGTAGTCCAAAGTGTAAAATTGATGCTCCTTTTCGTGACATATAATATGTAGGTTCAGGCAAATAAAAAAAAATCATTATAGGTAATTTAGGCTTTTTAAAACTAGCTTTCTTTTTCATTACCAAGCGCGTTGTATGTTTTTCAAAAGAATCTCTGAATTATTTTCTTAAGCGTTTAACATAAACACTGAGCAACAAAGCTTTCATAACAGAGTGTATTCCAACGTTCAAATTTCCTTTTTGAATTTTTGATAATGAAATTATTATAGAATAAGCCGAGAATCGTATATTATTCCGTAATTCCGTACACGCAGTACTAACTTCCACTCCCATTTGAATATTTAAACGGGACTTAAATGTTGGGTTATTTGTACGCAAACGAGAATGGTTTTAATGTGAAATTGCGAGTTGTTTAAGGTTTATTAATTCCTCGTATTAACGACAGCTCAACTATAATTTTTACTAGGTAAAGTGCTAGTCGAACTACAGGGTGAAGCGAACCGTACTAGATCTAATGCCTATTTAGATTTGTGATTTTAGACAGCAGAATCACCTAGATTGAGCGATTCATATTTTTATAAATTACACATGAAATGTAATTGCTTCATCATCATCAGCCCATTTTTACCCCACTGCAGGGGCTTAGGCCTCCCCCAGCGTGTCGTGATAGCCCAGAGCACAACGAACCTGTCTTAAATTTATAAGGCCCCACAGGGCCATGGTTCGAGTCCGGGCGTGTACCAAATGTAATTGCATGCAGTATCATAATTAGTTTTTCAATTAGACGTGTGCGTGCGCACACGCGCACACTAAATTTGACTTCATAGTGAATGTATCGAAATTCTAAAAATCAAGTGGCGTATATTTAGTCTGTGGCGTATATATTTTTTGCTATATTTTTGTGGTCACGACACGGTGTTGCTATGTTGCAACGAACTTCGGTTCTCTTCAATTTAGGAAACTCGTTAAAAAAAGTCATAGCAAAATTTTTCAATATTACTATACAAGCAAAAAATTTCGTTACTCGGTCAGTCAATTAACAGTCAGCCAATTATTTTTACTGAGTATAAAATACACCTTAAATGAGTAGGATCGTGGCTTGTCGTGATAGCCGAGTGGTACCGAGCCCGTTTCTTGTTTAGAAGGCCATACTTCGAATCCCAGGTCATGTACCAATGAGTTTTTTCTAACTTCTGTACATAACTATCACTGACTCTGTGCTTCGAAGAGCACGTTAAATCGTCGGTTCCGGTTGCCATCAATAGATGGCAGTCGTTAAAATCCACCAATCCGTACGGGAACAGCGTGATGGATTTAGCTCCAAGCCCTCTCATGTCGAGTGGAACCGCTGAAGGTACCTCGAATTTCCAAGACATTATAGGATTTACTGAAAATTTCGAAACTATAGAGACCACCTTTGTAATGTTTTTTTTTTAAGTCTCCCTACTGATTCCGTGACCTGAAAATCGAAAAACACAATTTTTTCAGATTAAATTTCTCAATAAGCATTAAGTTATTCCATATTTCTGTAATGCATAGTCATACATCACCTATTTAGCTAGTAAATCTACAAAATTTCATTTACATAAGACATAATGTAAATAAGTAACAAATAAATTCAAACATACGTCTTTGAGAAAGCACATAACAACAGATTTTTTAGGGTTTTTTTTTTAGGTGAATTAGTAGCGAATCATCATCATCAGCCCATTTTACCCAACTGCAGGGGCTTAGGCCTCCCCAAGGGTGAGGAGCGGGGTTTGGAGCTTAAATCCGTCACGCTACTCCACTGCGGGTTGGGGATTGTAACGCCCGCCATCTATTGACAGCGTCCGGGACCGACTGCTTAACGTGCTCTCCGAGGCACGGAGTCGGTGATAGTTAATGTACTTAAGTCAGAAAAACTCATTGGTACACGCCCGAATTCGAACCATGGCCCTATGGCCTTATAAATTTAAGACAGGTTCGTTGCGCTCTGGGCTATCACGACACTAATCACAAAAAAAATCATACGTACGAGGTATATTTGTAAGTGTATAAAAAATTGTCTTAAAATTTATTTACTGTTAAAAAATGTGTTCATTGCTGAATAAACGCAAAAAAGTCATGCGCAAAATCGTCGTCTATGCATTACAATTTAATGAAAAAACATGAAAATCTATAAAAAATTAAATTTAAAGTGTTATCTCCTAAATACTTTTTTAAATTTTATTTTTGTTTGCAAAGTTAATAATAAAATTTCGAAAATTACCTCGTTAATCTATGTACACGCTCGCAGCATCCAATGGAGTTCGAAGGCCTTGTCAACGAAAGTCAACTTTACAGGGCCTCTTTTTTAATATTTTGTTTATTTACGATTTTTTTAAGGTCAATAAGATCCTAATAAATACGAATGTATAAAATTTCACTTAAGTTCATTTCGTAGTAACGTGAAGTAACAAACGTCGTCACGCTTTCAAAGCTCGCGATATTATAAGTTTTTATAAAAAGAATACTCATTGATCATTATGCCGGGGATCGAATCCTTAACCACGATGGCTTTGTATTATTTAAAAAAAAAATGTGATCGGCATAGTGTTAATACAAGAAACAAACATAAACTTGCTAATCATGTCAGCCGCCTCAAAATCTTTTAATGGACAATGTGTACGCTTTTACAATAAGATCCCAGTGACATTAAAAATCTACGCCTTAACAAGTTTGAAACTACAATAAAATGAAAGCTTTATGCAAAAGCTTATTATAAAGTATCGGACTATTGGGATGATAAAAACCCATGGGTGTAAGCCGCTCACCTATCAGTTTGTTTCAATAATATCAATCTTTAAGCACTTGAACTTATTGTTAAAAGATTATTTATAACTTATTTAAAAAGAGCGTCCCTCAGTTTCTTATGTATTCTTCTGAGAGGAACCAGCATTTTTGAATACGCCTATGTGGTGACGTTCTTCCACAAAGTAATAAAATTTACTTTTGTGACGTATTTCAAGATTATGATACATAACTAAGAAATAGAGGTATTTGATTGATTGATTGATATTTGAAAACTTTTATGCTAATATTTTCACACAAACTACAAAGATGTACGTTCAACGTATCAGTACATTGTGGATCTTAATTCTCATATCTTTGGAAGTATCAGCTTATATAGATAGTCCTCTGAACCGAATGAAAGTACTAGAGAATTTTAGTTTCATAGTTTATTGTAATATAAAAATATTAAAAAAACCTGGCTGCGTAAAAAATAATTACCTAAAAAGTGGAAGAAAAACCTGTAAATCTATAGAATTGTGTTTGAGCAATATAATGCACTATGCAATGTTTTTTTTTTGTTGACTGACCGGTTGGCCGAGTGGTTAGAGACCCTAACTGCGGAGCCAAGGGTCGCGGGTTCGATTCCCGCCCGGGACAAATATTTGTATGCATGAAAATGTCTATTTGTTCCGTGTCTGGGTCTAAAAGTATCTATATATGTATGTATTATATGTAAAAAAAAGAATATTTAAGTACGTATATCAGTTGTCTAGTATCCCATAATACAAGCATATTACGTGTTTACTTTGGGAGTAGATGGCGCTGTGTGGTATGTCCCGGATATTATTATTATTATATTATTATTACTTAAACAAATAATAAAATACACGGTCATATAAACATGATTTGAATAATATAACGTACTGCTGGAGGGAAAAACGAAAACTACAAAACATAACGGTCGTAAAAATTAAAATAGGTTTCACTTAAAAACGACCACCAAACATTTTTGGTTTGTCCCCGCCTGCAATATCCAAGCAATACCTATGCATGCTACGTTTTACATTGCTCAAACAAAATTCTGTAGGTAGCTTGTTTTTCACTGTTCAGTTAATAATTTTTCACGCAGTCAAATGTTTTATTTTTCAATATTATTATTAACAAAATTGCATTCCAGAATTTTACGGGTACGGAAAATAAATTTTGACTTTTTAATTTTGCCAATGTTGTATTAAACGCCTGACAGACTTTATGATCTCTGAAAACTGTGTCAATAAAATTATACAGCGGAACTGTACCAAATATACACAGTAATTTAATAAAATTCCCAGTTCAGCTGTTTCTTAAATTGTACTAGGGACGAATTTCTGCAGATAAATTGGCAAATTGTTTGGAAGGGGAATTATTCCGAAAGAAACCTTTGTCAAACTTGTTTAATACTACGCATTGTTATTCTTCACGTGTAGCTTGCGTAGCTTTATGCTATTATGATTTACGTTTTTATTTTTATTCGTTTCTTTTCTTTTTTAGTTATTTTTTTGTTATGTGTGTATCGAGATTCCGTGAACTCAGCTTTTCATTGTTAAGGTATGATTTTGTTTTTGTTTTCGCTTTTTATGTTTCGCTATTATTTTTTTTTACGAATGTACTTATACTCCAGTTCCAGTACAATTCGATATCTATGTTTCCAGATCGAAAATCTCGAAGACCTTTTAAAAGAGAAAGATAATCAAGTAGACATGGCAAGAGCTAGGTTAAACGCAATGCAAGCTCATCACTGTTCCTCGGAAGGAGCGCTATCTTCTTTAGAAGAAGTTATAGGAGACAAAGAAAAACAAATCCAACAATTAAGAGAGCAGCGAGACAGAGCCGAACAAGAGAAGAATGAAGAGAGAGAGCTACATGAAAGAGAGATTGCCGAGTACAAAATGAAGTTACACGCTCTAGAGAGCGAAGTGGAAAAACTGGGTGCAAGATTGGAGAGGGCGCAAGCAGAAAAAGACAGGTTGGAAGCTAAACTGGAAAGCTCGCAATCTGAACTAGGAAAATCTAAAGCCGAGTTGGACAAAGCCGCGAGCGAAGTAGGCAGATCTGGTGCCGATTGGGAAGCAGCGAAACAACGTTTGGCTAGATTAGAACTTGAAAACGAGAGATTGAAACATGAACTCGAACGTTCTCAAACTACTTTCGGCAGAAGCACTCTAACTACGTCACAAGAGTTAGACAGAGTGCAAGAAAAGGCGGATAAAGCATCCGCAGAATTGAGAAGAACTCTAGCGGAGTTAAGAGTGACACAGGCAGACAGTGAACGAGCTAGGGTAGAAGCGACAGCTCTGCAAGAAAAACTAGAAAAATCTCAAGGCGAGGTTTACCGTTTAAAGGCTAAATTAGAAAATGCACAAACTGAACAGGATAGCCTGAAAGAAGAATATGACCGGTGAGTCCATTTGAATTAGTTTTAGGGAACTAATATGATCGAATAATTGAAGCTAAGGTTTTTTAAATAGGTGTATATGAATTTCCTTAACGAACCTAGAAATTTTTGGGTCTAATTAATGTAGGTAGTTAGAATTTTAGGAATAAATTACGAGATAATGATAGATTGATCTTAGATCTAGGAGACCCTAACTGCGGAGCCAAGGGTCGCGGGTTCAATTGCGGTTCAATGCGGGACCAAACGTTTGTGTCATGAACTATTTGTTCTGTGTCTGGGTGTAAAAAGTATCTACATATGTATATATTATAAAACGAATGTTTAAGTATGTTTACCAGTTGTCTAGTACCCCATAATACAAGCATAATACTTGCTTACTTTGGGATGTCCGAGGTATTAAAACTATCTTCTTTGCTATCGAAAGCAAATGATAAACCGAACTTTGAATCTCTCAAACTAGAAGATGCACGCTTGCTAAACTCTATGATTCAAACCCGACAAATTTTGTGAACATTATTTACTTTAAATATTTTTTATCGGTATCCGCCTTTCACAATTGGACACAACACAACATCTTTGTAACCAATCGCGTGGGCCATGCGCGTGTATCACCAGTATCCCTTCCTCGTCCAATGGTTCAAATGTGATAACTTTGGTTCTAGAATTAAACGGTTAGCATTACTCCTCTATTGAACTAATTAAAAGCTTGGTGATTCACACCGACCATTTACAGCACACAGAAAATTAGGCTAACTTGGACCACCACCCCGCACTGGATGATACTCCAAACACCCCTGTCCCAAGGGAAGGCCTAAGCTCTTGCAGTAAGGCATAATGGGCTGATATGGTATGAGTATAGCTGCTAGCCACTGCTTCGCCTACATCTATTACAGGATTTACGTATTTAGCTCTCAATTCCCAATTTGTTTTGAAAAATCATTTCTTGTCCAGTCCTGAGTTACGAGTAAATAATTCACAAAAAGTTTCATCGAAATCGGTTCAGTAGTTTTTGAGTTTATCGTGTTTACAATAATAATCATTTATTTTCGGGTGGTAGCCCCATAGTTATGTTTACATTTTTAGACGTTATTTATGTTTTAATTAGGTATTAAAATGAAAAAGTATACTAAAATAAAATAACTATAAATAAATACAATTAAAAGTTAAAACTAAACAATCAATTATTTATTTCACATAGAGATATACCCAATTATACAAACACACAGACAATTAGACAAAATAAATTATATCTCAGATTAGACTCTGCGCTCTGGGTGACTCTGGGCTACTATTAATAAATTACAAAAATCTCATTGAAATTAATTCATTAGCTTTTTAGTGTATTGTGTTTATACAAACGAACAGACAGACGAAATAACGTGTAATTTAGATTAACCTCTGGATTACAACTTATAAATTACAAAAAGTTTCATCGAAATCGGTTCAGTAGTTTTTGAATTTATGGTGTTCATACAAATAAACAGACAAAATTTTCGAAAATTATTGGTTTGAGATCAGTGTTGTTTACGTGAGCCATAACAATTATTGTTTTGGGAAAATATCTAATGTACATTATAGCCCTCTTTACAATTTTATATGTATACTAGCGGTCGTACACGGCTTCGCCCGGGTGGACTACGGAAACGTTCCTCTTCCCGTTCCACGCATTAGTACATTGCACCCGTGCAAAGTCGGGGTGGGTCGCTAGTCCAACCATATAGTATCATTACACTATGGTATCATCGTCATCATCCAAACAAAGAAATTCTCCAATCCACGCAAATTTGATTGCCATAAAAAGGTTATTTAATAAGTCAACCTTAAAAGATACACATATTATGCTGTTGCAGACTTTTGGTTAGAACTTTTAAAGGGGAACAATTCCGTAATACATGATTTTTGCTTAACATCTATCGTTTATGCAGAGCGCGTAACGAAAGCTCTCAAAAGGAATAATTTTTCCCGTTTTTGCAACATTTTACATTGATGCTCCGCTCCTATTGGTCGTAACGTAACGTGATGTAATAATAGCCTGTAGCCTTCCTCGACATATGGACTATCCAACACAAAAAGAATTGCTCAATTCGAATCAGTAGTTCCTGGGATTTGCGCGTTCAAACAAACACACAAACTCTTCAGCTTTATAATATTAGTATAGATATAGAAGGCAGGCAACTGGCGTCTGATATCATTATTTTTATGACGGATTTACCACGCAATATATGTATACAAAATGAAATAACATTAAGTATTGTTGCCCCCAAGTATAAAATATTACAGATTATATTACGATCAATTTTCACTACTGCGTGTTGAATTAAATTTTAATTAATAATACCTTTGCATGTAACCACGCATAGCAAACCTAACACCACGGCGGGGTGGCTCGGCGACATAATTTCTATACCTAAACAAACAAAAGCTCAGATTTATGTATAACTTATACAATAATAAACAATTGTAAACAGGTTGCAGTCTTCAATAAGCCGCCTACATTCTGAAAGAGATAAAGCAGTCGCAGAGCTAGACAAGGCAAGAGAAGAGCTGGAAAGAACTCAAGCTACTTTAGGTAAAGCGCAGTTGCAACAAGACAAACTGCAAGCTGCCTTGGACTTATCTCACACAGAAATCGATAAGCTGCAAGAGAAATTGGATAAATCTGCTGTGGAAATGAGAAAGGTGAGTGGAAGCTAGATATTTTGTGTGAATACACAAGCGGATACAACCACTAATCCTTCCGGGCAGATCCGTTTAAATGTGAATGTATAAATAAAATGTGAAAGGCCTTATATAGGGGCGGACCAAATTTTTTATGATTTTTTTTGGATTTTTTAAACAGGATGTCCCAGAAATAAACGTCAAACCGTAAACGGGTGCTGAAGAAAGCAGTGATAGTTATCAGAATTTAAAAATTTTTTTAGTAATGCACTTTTAAAATTGCAAGCACTAATAATTCGAGAAAACTGACACTCTGTGATGATTTGAGGCAATCATGTTTTAATATTAGACTGTAATTTACGGAAGGGTTATTCAGAATTACATCGCAACAAAAAAACGAAGAAAGGTAAAGATTTGTAGTCACAGTACATGAAAAATCATCAGTGACAGTTTCCTAGATTTTTTGGTGTCTATAATTTTAAAAGTGCACGACTAAGATTCCTTAAAATATTTTTCTGATAACTGTCACTTCTTGCCTCATCACCTGTTTCTGGCTTGACGTTTATTTCTGTGACACCCGATATATGCGTGAGGCCGTCGGGAGTTTGCGTTCCTGACAGGTCGTAATCGGCATAGTAGTCGGATGGTTGATGTGAATTTATACCGTCGGACGATTCCCGTTTTCAAATATTATCGTTTACATGCACGAATGACACAAAATTAAATTAAAAATTATATTGTTATGTCAACTCACAACAAACATGATGTTATAACTATAAATCTCACGTGTCAGGAACGCAAACTCGTTGTATAGTTTCGCGCAAAGTAGAATTTCGCCTACTATTGGTGGTTAGCTGACAAACCCCTGGTTGTCGATTATACATTATTTTCAAAACTGAAAAAAACAATACCTATAACATAAATGTTATGCATAAATTCGCTATGTCAATAATATTGCCAATATCATTCATTATTCTCAAAATAGATAATATTATAAGTAAATAATAATTTTATAAGCACTGTTTTCAATTTTTTTTAAATAATTTTTCAAATTAAACAATAAGGCCGAAGGTATAAAGTTTTAATAGATAAAAATTTACAATTTTCAATGACTGACATTTTTGTTTGATTCTAATTGAAAAGTGGCACAGTACAGACACAGAAATGTCGCATCTGATCCTACATACGAGATATCAATTGAATCGGTCATTTGATTTCAAATAAATCCACGACTATGATTGTATAAAAATTTTTACGTACGGATCGTTCTAGCACACTTTAGTTTAAGATAAATAATTACCAAGCTTTCCATAGAATTAATAATCACTACCTACATAGATACTACCAACTCATATGTGTTATTCAGATGCAAGTCGACCGAGAGAAGCACGCGTACGACTTCGAAGCGGTGCAATCTCAACTGGATAAAGCACTGGGACAGGCGGCAAGGTTGCAGAAAGAACGAGATACTGCTCAATTAGATGCGGAAAGATTCAGGGATAAACACGATAAAGCGCAGGTTCGTAGTAACTCTTTTTACAGTTAATGAGAAACGGGGAGAGACACGATGGATAGTTCATGTGAAGAAAACTTTAGACATAGTGCTTTAGACGTCATATTTGTTTAGAGGCTTCAGAGGGCGTTTGTTTTATCGTTCATAATGCATCAATCGTCTGTCGCATCGCGTCTCTTGTATGAAAGAGTCTAAAATACAAAGTTCTCGCCTTGACAATAAAATTATATACACTCGTGATTTCTCTCTCGTGTGAAAAATTGTTTGAAAAAGCTTTTTATAAGAAATAAAAAAAAAAAATTTCCAAAAGGCTAATTTAATTATATACCTGAATAGACCCGAAAATTACTTTTCTCGCCCCCTTATCTTTTAGGTTTCTAAAGCTAAAATTTCAAAATTTTCAGAGTACCTAGATAAGAAGACATAAGATAGGTAACAGAAAAACTGGATTTTTCCTAGTCACCTAGTTACTCAAAAAAAATATTTTAATCGAAATTATTTATATTTTCTAAAGCAGAGTTCAAGTTGATAGTGACTGTTAGGTAATAAAGTAAGATGGTACGGAACCCGAACTGTGCTAGCCCAACTCGCTATTGACCGGTTTTTCTAAAATAACCTATTTATTTTAATTCTTGTGTGCTAATGAGACTATTTACTCCTAACAGGCACTAATAACTAGGATCCAAAAAGAGAGAGATGCAGCGTTAGCAGAGGCAGCTAGTTGTCGTGAACGCGCCGAAGCTGCTTCGGCGGCGGCCGCAAGGGCAGCAAGGGATAGAGACAGTGCGGTCACTGAGCTGGACGTACTACGAGAAAGATGGGAGAAGGCTCATCAACAGCATCAGAAACTTACGGTAAGTTGTACATTCTTTCGTGTACTCCCTCGATAGTGCTGAAAACTATGCCTTTAAAAGTGAGCTAGTTGCCTGATTCGGGGCTCAAATGGAGCTAAGGACATGTATAGTATTAAGAATACGCGGAATATTTTTTCCTGTCGTGTTGTACCATAATTATGTACCTAGATTCAGTCTGTGGACTAACTGGAATAAATTATAAAATAAATTAAATATTGTCTATGAACTTTCAATTAGCATTTAATTTTATACATAATGTAGTAACTTTATAATGTGTATTTCCATAATGTGTATTTCCTAGTTTATTTAATTTATATTTCTTGTTCTTTGTTATACTTACTTGATTATGTTATGTGGTTTTATCTGTGAAAACAATTATTGGCTGTGTATTTTCCTGACTTAGATTTATATTTGTATTTAATTGGTAAAGCTGTTGTTTTCCTTTACATAAATAAATAAATAAACTTTATTTGAATATTTTCATAATAGGGGTGCTACAACGAACTCCACTTTTTTAAAATACAAATGAGTACTTTGTGATCTTTTTTGAAAGGTTTTTACGTACAAATTCGGCATATTGATATGATAATGACGACCGCATAGCCTAGTGGGTAGCGACCCTGCCTACGAAGCTGGAGGTCCCGGGTTCGAATCCCAGGTCGGGTCAGTATTTATATGATGAATATTGATACTGGTACCGGGTCTTGGTTGTTATATGTATGTGGTGTCTTCGCTTGGTACCCAAAATACAAGCTAATGCTTAGTTTGGGGCCTAGACGTTGTTGTCATGTATACGTTATTATTATTATTATTATTATATTAATCTAAAACTTTGAAAGCGATACATGCCAAAATAATAATAACTAGGATTTTTAATGGATCCCATAAAAATAAGTCACGTAGAGTAAGATCAGAAGGTCTTGGAGACTATTCAATTTGATGTCACCCTCAAATCCTTAGACGAAATCTTCAACAATAAGTAGTATTATTTATCTTACTGAATTTATTCCAGTTAAACTTCATACACTTTTTATTAGTCAGTTTTTCGTGAAGTTGGCCACGCGTTTCGCGGGAACGCGTACAACACTTATCTTTAATCTTTCATTTGTAGTTTTCAAAGCATTTGGTATTTTTCCTCCACCTCATGCACGTTGCCCTTCATCAGTTCGAATAATAGCGCTGGCTAGGTATCAAAGTCACATGTTACGCGAGTTAGAGAAGCGAGCTGTCTCACATTAATCCAACCGGCCTTATTGTTGTAATTTGAAAATGAAATATTGATGCACCAAACGTATTTTCAATCATTTTAGATGGAGCGTGACGACGCGTTAACGGAGCTGGAAATAATGAAAGAGAAACTAGACAAAGCCCTCTACTCCACTCAAAAAACAATAGAAGAGAAGGAGAATGCGCACAAAGAATACGAAAAAATGCTAGAGAAGTATGATAGGTACATTTTTTATATGTCGTCTTGTATCGTGATTGTGGCTGTCGTATTCTATGTGAAAACGTAAAAAAAACATGTTTCTGTATATAAAAATGAATCTATTTTTTCAGATCACAGAACGAAATCTACCGTTTGCAAAACAAGATAGAAATACTCGAAGCAGACAAAGATCGATTAACCAAGGCAAGAGAAGATCAAAGAAAGCTGCAGGATGAATTGGCTAGACTGCAAGAAATGTACGACAGAGCATCGGTACAACTCGGAAGAACGAAAGAACAGGAAGAAAAAGCTAAAGAAGATATGGATAGACTTAGTGTTGACATGGAGATGGTAAGAGAGAGATACGAAAAGAGTCAAATAGAGCTCCGACGTCTGCAAGCAGAGAAAGAGAAACTTATTGGCGATAATGAACGGTTGCAATTCGAATACGACAGAGCTATGACGCAGTGCGGTAAAGCCCAAGCGTCTAACGAAAAGACACAAGAGGAGATGGCTCGGATGCAAATAGAATTAGAGAAGATGTATGACAAACATGACAAAGTCTCCTCTGAACTCAGGAGAGTGCAAGCTGAGTTGGATAAAGTCAAACAGGACGCAAGTGGAGCAAGAGAAGAAGCCGAACGATATGCGGCACGCTACGGAAAGTACCACGACACTAAAGAAGAACACGAAAGGATGAAGCTGGAAGTCGAGCGATTGCGAACACGCCTTGAAAAGACCACCCTCGAATTAGAAAGAGCAAAAAAAGCGGATGAAGAAGTGGCAAGACTACGCTCCGAACTCGAACGCGTCGAAGGACTACGAGGTAAATACCAATTCGAACAGGACAAATGGAGTACCGAGGTATCGAGAATGCAAGCGGAAATCGAAAAATATCGCGAACGGTTTGAAGCGTCTCAAACCGAAGTGCAACGTTTACATGCCGAAAAGGAACAAGCTGAAACCAAGCTACACGAGCTCAATATACAACTTGAATTGTCTAGATCAGAAGTGACCAAGCTTAGTGCGGCTCTCGAAAAACAACGCGCTGACCTAGAACGAGCTCACATCGAGTGTGAGAAGTTCCGTGACAGGTGCGAAAAACTTAAATTGCGTTCCGAACAGCTCGATAAAGAGAACGAACGGCTCAAAGGAGAAATGCAACAGATTGAAAGGATGAGGCTACAAGCGGTTGCCGGTGATAAGGCCAGGACGGAAGATCGATTAGAAATAGAACGACTTCGCGAAAAACTCGAAAAGGCTATACAGGCCCGGGACGCGACTGAAATGGAGGCTGGTAGATTAGCCAAAGAATTAGAAAAGTCTCAAATGCATTTAGCCAAATACCAAGAAACAAACGAAACGACCCGTGTTGAATACGATAGGATGACGAACGAACTTGGACGCATGCACGAACGGTTAGAGCGAACTATATTAGAAATGAGACAGATCGAGCAAGAGAGAGACGCGTTGAGAGCAGAGATACAGAACACAAGGCGGAATATTGAACAACAGCAGCGGACTTTAGATCATAGAACACAGGAGACACTAGTCAAATTGCAGCAAGAACTCGCACAATCCGTAAGAGATAGAGAAAAGATGGCTTCCATTTTGGAACAAAGGGACAAACAGGCGGATGCCATAGAGAAACAAATCGTTAAACTCGAAGCCGACACTAAGCAGTTGACCATAGAACGGGACCAACTCGTAGCTCAGCTGGAGAAATCACAGGACATGTTGGTCAATTTCCAGAGAGAATTGAACTCCTCTGAAGCAGAGTTACAGAAGCAAAGAGAAGAGGTCCGACGGTTAAAAGAGGAACAGAGAAAGATGGCCCAGGACTCCGAACGTGGAGCAAAATCCGTCCTAGAGAATCGCGAAAGAGAAATCGCAAAATTACAACAGCAAGTGTCCGCTGTTACAAAAGAGCGTGAAACGATCCGCCAAAGAGCGGAAAAGGCGGAAAAAAGAGTGCAAGAAGTCGGAGAACTGGATAAATGGCGTGCCGCTGTTGAAGCGGAAAAAACGAAAGCTATCGCAGCGGAAAAGAGTTTGGCGGAATGCCAGCAGCGTTTGCAGAATATCGAGAAACAGTTCCATATGGCTCAGCAACAGCTTCAGCAGCTTCAAGCTCGAGGGCCTTCAGACGTTAGAGAAGTGCAGAAGCAGCTTGAAGCGGCTCAAGCCGAGGCGAGGTCTGCAGCCGTGGATCGCGAGCGGTGCCAGTCGCAGCTCGAGATGCTCGTCCAGGAGTTGGAGAAGAGCCAGGTCAGTTGGAGGCTCGCCCGGGATATAGCGGCTGGCGCGGTGCCCGATGGTGGTTGAATAATTTATATAATTCATAACTTTAGATATCAGAATTAATATGATGCCACGTTTAATAAAAACGATCGAAAGCCCGAGCAACGTGACAGATCATGCGTTGTTGTCATTCTTTCTCTTTCGATTCAAGCTACCACATTAGAGCGAAAGAGATAGAATCTTAAAGACGTAATAGTCTGAGCGAAATGTAAAATGTCAAGGTACGCTTCGTTGTGTTTTTATCTGCTTAAATGTTTATAATCTTGACGTGGTATCATGCTCTTTCTAATATCAAAGTCTGTGACAGAATTCATAAGAAAAGAGAAATATTTTTTTGTAGAATCATAACTGAATCCATTGTGTTATATTTTACATTCAATTAAAATTTAAGAATTATCATTTAAGTTGCTAAATTTAAAACAAACTTTATGCGATTCACGTTAGAACTCATTCTTCTACATATTATAAATTTACGAAATAAATAAATTAACTGTAAAATATGCAACTTATTGATAATTCTGTTACTACTTGTATTCTTTTTAAAAAATATTTTGCTGTCTAAATATACACCGATTAATATAACTAAATGGAAATTAGACTTTGGTGATAGTGTAGTGGACTGACATGCAAAAAATTTCATTAGCTATTTCCCGAACTGAAACAAATTTTAAAAATCATAAAGCTTATTTTGTGTTAATCATAATTTCCAAAAATTTATATAGAATTAGCTATCGTCCCCATTCTTGTTAAATGTCCCTTTTTCATTTAAACAAAGTCCTTTTTTAATTACTTTAAAAAGGAACATTACTGAAAATCACAGTTTATCAACTAGATATGTGTTCTCAAACGTTATTTTCAGCGCATAGTGTTTTTATTGCCATGCATTACTAGAAAAATATCAATATAATAAAAACTATTGTTTTAAACAAAATTGCAAGTTTGTCCACTTAACTCATAATGAAATAGGTAAATTTCTGAGACTCAGGGCCGGTATTTCAGTTCTCACTTATCTTAGGAATAGCGTTCAGGGAAACAAACAATTGAACATTTGTATTGGATTTTGAAAATTAAGCTTCACTTAACGTTATTCCTAGGATAAATTAGAACCGAAATACCGGCCCTCAGTTATTATTCAACCGCTTTCGCATCGTTTATCATCGCACAACTCGTTCGATAGATGCATTTGGACGTTACCTTGTATATTTTTTTATTTCATTTTTGTTTTAAGTAAAGCGGTTCTTTCATATGGACAGCACCTTCAGTACATTTTATTCAGCATTTTTGTGACGAGAATAATACAAAGTGTGTTGACTTTAAGTGGAATAAATTTCCACCAAATCGGCCCATTACGCGCCACCGTAGGAGCTTAGGCCTCCCTTCGGGATGAGGTTGCTTGGAGCTTAATCCGCCACGCTGCATTAGTGCGGATTGGTGGATTCTAACAACTGGAATTTGATGACTGCAACCGAGGCACGTAGTCAGTGATATTTATTCATTTGATATTTAATTTATTCAATTAATATCAACACACTGTACAGGTCATTTCATACATAGTGTACCGTACTGACCGTTGTAGTGACATTAATAGATGTGCAACAAATCTGGACCAGATTGGCTCTTATTTAGTGTAGATAATAATAATATGAGGGACATATCACACAACACACAGTCATCTATACCCAAATTAGGCGGAGCCTGTATCATGGGTACTAGACAAATGATACACATACATACTTAAATATTTCTATAATACATAGATACAGTATATATTGTACACCCACACACGGAATAAATAGACATGTTCATGCACACAAATGTCCTGCGCGGAGATCTAACCCGCACCTTTGGGTCTGTAGTCGGCATCTCCAAGCACTACACTAACTGGTCAGTCTAATAATCAATGATGAATGCATATGAGGGGTCCATAGAAATATATTCGACTCTTTAGAACTCAAAAAAATTACAAATCTCCATTTTGTGTATACAGGCTGAAATTATTATCATCATGCAACGTTTTTTCTTTTAATGTCACTCAGTACAAAAATATTGACATATAGCGCGACAAAATTGTCGAATTACCGTCGAGATGCGCGGGTAACTAATAATTGCGTCGATCAGCGGCCGCTGGCGGAATTCTTTTCTTCTCTACACCCGCGATTGCACCTTTTTCATTAATATTTATATCTAAAGCCCAGAAAAATTTTCGGTGGTGATAAAAAAACACGATATATATTACATTGTACAAAATGTCTTTAAGAAACATATAGCAAATTATACATAACTTTTACACGACAACGGGCTCGTTTTACGTTATGGTCACATTAGCTCACAGTGAGCGGTTTAGCAGACTCTAACCACTTTGGTTTAGCAGACTCTAACCACTTTGGTTTAGCAGACTCTAACCACTTTGGTTTAGCAGACTCTAACCACTTTGGTTTAGCAGACTCTAACCACTTTGGTTTAGCAGACTCTAACCACTTTGGTTTAGCAGACTCTAACCACTTTGGTTTAGCAGACTCTAACCACTGAGCCAATCGGTCAACATCTGATTGTAACAGAATCGTGTAGTTGCTGTCTAAATGAAAAATCGTCGTAATTGATGTATAGTATAGCATGCCAAACGTCAGCTCGCGACGCGGGCGACCTCCAACGTTCCTTTCTTTGTGGTTCCATCATCAAGTGAATGATCTATGTCAAGATCAAAGTTTGTGATCATTACGATTGAGAGGTAACTTGTGCAAGCCCCAAAAATTTACGTTAAGGGATATATTTATTGCCTATTAATGAAAAGGATGTATAGTTCCAATCAAGCTTTATGGCGGATCCGAACATAAGCACAAGTCGCGTCGCAGTAACCAGTTTTAGGTGTAGCGGGACGCAGTGGAGCGAGGGGTATATGACTGTACCTGCGCAAGAACGCTTAGAGCGTTGTATTCCGATCCGCCATAAAGTTTGAGGCGAACTATAACTGTACGTAATTGCCAAAACTGAACTCGCTTTATTATTTTAACTCATTCTTCAGTGTGAAATTTGAAAAATAATATGCTTCCAAAAAATGCATTTAAAAAACTGTAAATTACAGATTTTTAATGTTATCTTAGTTTTTATGTAAGTTATGCGAACTTTTTCATTAGCAGGACATGGAACATTCAGTTTTTGTTTACATATATTTAAAAAAAAAAATTTGAATGCTAAAGAATTTGAATTCGCCTCCAGAAGAATTGTCGTAATTTACGTTTCCATATAATGATACTACAAAAAAATAATCTCTCAAACGTAGTGATCACAATTGTGCATTTATAAATGTAATTATTTAATTTTATTTTCTCTTTCAGCTACTTACATAGACGCGTTCGCTACTGTGTTGTGTATATTTGCAATCATTGTTCATATTATAAATACACAAAATATTATCTAGTATTGTGATTTCTATTATTCATTATTGTATAGTCTAATCATTATTGTTTTAATAAACTTAAACATTATCTGTGATGCTTATTTCGAAAGTAACATTTTATTATGCATTATGTGAAGGTAGAAGGAATAACAAATCCGATCCCATATTAGGAATTTAGTAACATTAATTAATTACTCAAAAAGAATAAATATTGTCTTCATTCATATTATTTGCCACTACTAAATCTCTGTCAAGTGAACTCAGATGACATGAATTCACAAAACATGGTGCGTTTTAGTTTTCAAATCGAATGCCTTATTTTTAACTCTTGATTGTTCCTTCTACCTCACGATTATTTGCAAATTCTGATCGACATTATGATTTGCCTTTAAAATATTTACAATAAACGTACGCGCATGTTGCATTCCTCGCTACTAATTAACTTCCGCCTCTAACACCCTGCTTGTATAACAGCTGGATCTACACGAGGCGAACAAGAAACTCCAAGCCGCTGGCGCTCAGAGCGCGAGAGCTGGAGAAGACACGAGCCAAGCTAGGAAACAGCTCCAAGAAGAGTACAGAAAGTTAGAAGAGCAGAGAAAGCAATTCGAAGAACAGAGAAGGATTACGGAGAACAAGCGGAAGGAAGTGGAGGAGAAGGAAAAGGCACTCGCGGAACTGGATCGACAGTTAAAAAAGAGGAAAGAGCAAATGGACCAAATGGAAGCGTCTTTGAGGAAGGTATACCGTCGTTCTTGTTTAAAGTTAAATTCAAAGATTCATTTAATTTCATTGAGAACATACTACCCTTTTACGTTGCTAATAAGATTGGACGTTTTGGTTCTGAGCTCAATAATGAAAGAGCTGGCAGTGTTGCCCTGGTAGAATTATAGAATTAAAATGACATTCTCAATATATATATAAAAAAAAAAACTGAAATTGCGTAGGTGTTTCTAATTATTATTTTCTGAATGATGATGGTAGAGCGAATAGAGTGTTGCCATTGCCTAACCGCAGAAAAATACCAATTTACTTTTTCTGATATCTAACACATTCCTGTTAGATATCAGAAAAAGTAAAGATGAGGTAAATTATATTAAAAATGATGTTGGGATAAATTTCACAACATTGTGTTATTTAAAATACCAAAGTACTATTTCCACCAACCCATTAATACCCCACTGCAGGGGCTTAGGCCTCCTCCCAGGATGAGGGGGATTGGAGCTTAATTCACCACGCTGCTCCAGTGCGGGTTGGTGGATAAGTATTAGATAAGTTTAAGCGGTGGAAAGTACTATTTGATTTTTTAAAACTATTATACTAGGTATAATAATAATAATAATACATGGGACTTCCCACACAGCGTCATTTAGTCCCGAAGTAAGCAAGTATTATGCTTGTGTTATGGGTTACTAGACAACTGATATACATACTCAAATATTCTTTATAATATATACATATATATATATTTGCAAAGACACCACACACATATATATATAGTAATTATTTGAAGTCTTAAAACTATTAAATAGTAAAAATTGACAAACAGGTAGTACACATATACTGGCGACCGTTCGCGGCTTCCCCCGCGTGGCTATATGTTTAAATTATTTCAACTTCAACATAAACGTTATTAGCGCATAACCACTTGTTAGATCTAATGGTAGTTTTTTTTTTCTATAATAATTAAACTCTACTATTTTTGTAACAAGAGAAGGGAGAGATCCTTTTTTGCCCTCTTCTCTTATTTACACCACTTTCTTACCCGCTCTTATGTAAAAGACGAAAATGACTAACTGTGTTTTATTCTTAATTATAATATTTTGCATGAGTACATTATTTTTGTTTAGCCAACGTTAGCAGTGTAAACACACGAAAATATTGTTTATAATCGACTTTACTCTTTGTACATATAATATTCCATTCCATTCCATCAGTCCTTTTGTATACCCTGTTGCAGGGCTTTAGGCCTCCCCTCAAGATGAGGGGGCTTGGAACTTAAATCACCACGCTGCTCCAATGCGGGTTCGTGGATTGTATTGACAGCGACCGAAAAATATAATATGCTTGTATTAAATATTAGATCTTAACCTATGAAGTTGCCGTTATGTGTGAAATAAGTTAAAGTTTTTTTTTCAAACATTTTTAATTTCTGTTAGTCAAAGTAATCACCCGTGCAATCGATACATCTTTGCCAACGCAGTGGCAGTTTATTGATGCCCTTCTTGTAAAAATTAAATGGACGGGAGGCAACAAACTCTTCAAAGGCATTTTGTACTGTCTCTCGGGAATTGATTTTTTTTCCGTTAAAAAGTTGTCCAAATTAAAAAAAAGTAATAGTCAGTAGGTGCAAGGTCTGGTGAGTATGGCGGATGAGGGAGAACCTCCAACCCAACTTTAGCAGCTTGGAGACTTTGTTGTGCAGTATGGAGTCGCGCGTTGTCGTGAAGGAGCAACGGGGACGACCGATTGGCCAAAGCTGGTCGCAGAGGTGCGAGCTTCTCCATCACTGTCTTCAGTTCTTCACAGTACACATCTGCAGTAATGCTCATGCTATTTTGTAAAAACCTGTGATAAATCACACCGGCACTAGACCAACAAACAGTGACCATCACCTTTTAGGGGTTATTTTTCGTTTACCACAATGCTTTGGTGCTGAACCAGGATCTAACCAACTTGCTGAGCGCTTTCTTGCTTTGCCAATTGGTCGCAAATGGTCCAATATTGTTTTGATGCTAACATCAAAAGCTGCTGCTAGTTCAGCTGTAGTTTGATTATCAGCTTCCACAATCGCCTTCAATTCATCATTGTTGACCAAAGTGTCCGGACGACCACGAGGTTTATTATTAGAATCATAATTTCTAGAATGGAAGCGGGCAAACCAATAACGGGTTGTGCGTTCGTTTGTTAACTTCTGTCCGTAAACGTTGTTGACGATACGTGCCGTTTGTGCCGCATTAGTACCACGACGGAACTCATATTCCATAATTACACGAATTTTTAAAGTGTCCATATTGACGAAAAATGTTCAAATGTAATGAAAACACAACGCTAATCAATAAACAAAAGACTGACTTTGTAGATAAAAAGAATGTCATTCTTAAAACAATATTAATTTGAATTTAGAATTCACAGTCAATCAAAATTCTTTTTTTGTTTGAAATGGTCAGTACTGAAGAACGGCACTTCATAGGTTAAGACCGAATATATACATACTTAACCCTTCCTGAAAACATTCTCTAAATGACACTGAAAACCATATCAACAATTTATTGCGTGGTTTAGATGAACTAACGCACAAACTGATAGACGTAGATAGCGACTTTGTTTTATATTATTTTCAAAGAATAACTACAACAACTCAAAATATTAAATTAATAAACAAAAGATTTTCATAAATATTTTTTACAAGTAACAAATATTTTCTGGAGTGGAGGCCACCAACAAAACAGATAATATGGGAAGAGACAACATCAGATAAACAAAATCATTTGGATATACTAACTATTAAGTCACCGTAAATGAAATGATTATTATATAAATGTAAAATATATGCGATAGTAAAAATGTATGTTACTTGAATGTACTTGAGTAATAATAATAATGACGTATACATCACAACAACGTCTAGGTCCTAAACTAAGCATTAGTTTGTATTTTTGGGTACCAAGCGAAGACACCACATACATATAACAACCAAGACCCGGTACCAGTATCACTATTCATCATATGAATACTGACCCGACCTGGGATTCGAACCCGGGACCCCCAGCTTCGTAGGCAGGGTCGCTACTCACTAGGCTAAGCGGTCGTCGAGTAACTATTAATTCCTATCAATCTCTCAAATACTTCGATTATCTAATAAAATATAAAGTTCTGACTTACTAAAAATAAAACTGGCATATTCATAATTTGGAAGAGTTACTAAGTGAATTCTCTCGTAGTAGGTAAGTATCTACATGTCAAGAAAGAAAACGACAACTCCTAATATCCTAGTAATATTATAAATCTGAAAGTTTGTATGTTTGGGTGTTTAGCAGTCAATCACAGCAACGAAGCAACGGACCGACGTAAATTTTTGTATAGGTATAATTTATGACCTGAAGAGTGACATATATTCCTGTTTTATCCCGAAAAAAGGTACCAGTAGTTTTATAATTGAAAATGTATTTTCGATCAGAGCTGGGATAGTCGTTTTCAATAAAGTGCGACATGTCCATTATTCTTTAAGCTTTACAGTTGTTAAGGTGTAAAAAGATGTATTTTTGTGGGGACTACATAATTGTAAAAGAAAAAAACCATCAGATATGTTGAAGCGCATTAAGTAATCATATATGGTAAATATTGTCAAAATCCAAAAAATAATGTAAATTCTTAAAAAAAAATTATGAATAAGGGTCAAAAATAAGTGTTTATAATATATTCTTTTAATCATATTGGGAGACGATTTTTTGAATTTTATTTCTGGAACTACAAAAATAATAGTATTAAAATGTTTCGAGTATTTCTTTTTAATTTTAAAAATTGTTTAATTACTTTTTAAAATATTGATTTTCTAATATGATTAAACCGTGTAGGTATTCGACGCTTTATTTCATAAATGTAGAGCCTGTCAATAGATGTAGGTACCCATTTTAACTCAACCACGAATCTTTTCTAATGAAATTCTACTCGAATTTCAATGTTCAACACTCAATAGTTTATTGCCCCCGTGTTCGTGTACAAAGTTATTTTCCCACTAGTAGTATGTTATTAATTAAGACAGTATGTTCAACCTTGGACAGGCCGGCGGAAGCGCAGCAGCCGTCAGCGATTTGAACAGGAAGCTGTCAGAATCGCAGAAGGATGCGGAGCAATTGAAACAGCAGTTGCAGAACACGAAAGAAGAATCCCAAAGGCTGACGGCAGAGACGGAGCGACTGCTGCAACTCGTGCAGATGAGTCAAGAAGAACAAAATCAGAAGGAAAAGCAAATTATGGAGTTGCAGCAGTAAGTATTGTTCTTTATTTATTACAGAGCTCCTAACAGAGAGTACACTAATGAGACATAAAAAATACATCAAGATGTTTTTTTTTTAAATATAGGTACACCATATTCGGCTGAACGTAGTCCAAACTTATAAAGCTTGCAGAGCTTACCAAACTAAACAAAAAGTTTCAAGTGAACAGATGGCGCAAACTGAAGGTTACCTTAGAAAACATATTTGAAGTTCCATTTTTTTTATCACATATTGTTTTTTTTTTACTTTTTGTTTTAGTTTGGTAAGCTCTATAACTTTGGACTACGTTTGAAATACGCTGTATATAATATACCGCGTGTTCGACTGAAGCAATCCAAACTTATAGAACGTGTATAAAGCTTACCTAATGAAACAAAAAGTTTCAAGTCATCAGATGCCGCAAACTAACGGTTACCGAGAATGCGGTAACACAGTACACAGTACCACATGTTTAAAGTTTCATTTTTTCACTTATCGTACTTTTTTCTTTTTCTACTTGAAGCGTTTGGCCGCGTTCAGCCGAACATTCGGTAAATATGTGTATATATACTGGGTGTTGGTCAAGAACTAGCGAAAACCCCATATTTTTGTATTCCTGTGGAATATTTAATTTAATTTCTGCAAATATTTAATGGGACTTTCGTGGTGAGATCGGAAAATTCAATTCTATTTTCATTTCCATCACGTTCGCACGTATAACCACGTCATTTCCTGTACAATTGTACATCCAAGTTTTCTTAGTCGTTTGTTCGGTAATTATCAGATTCAGTTTATTTAAAAGTAATCCAAAATCCCTTTGGAAATGTCCACTGACAAGTTTTGAACGAGAAGTAGTCTCCACACAGAGCGTAAAATTCCTTTAGGTATAAATGCCCGCTCTATCAAAATGAAAACTGCACCATATAGCGCACTATATCATAATGTCCATCAATGTTCGTCTACCATAATTTCGTCTAGCGAAATGGGACGTGTCACGCAAAACTTTTGTAGATAGATAGCGCTCTCAGCGAACGTACCTTCTGTACATATTGTGACAATTATATTTTGTGAATATATTTATACGTATGTATGTATATGTTCATAAAAATTCTGATTTTTGTATGAAACTGACAGTCGATTGAGTACCGTCGCTTATGCGTCACCTGGCGAGAGAAAAGGGCAGTGATACATCCCATACAATCGCATCCATATTCCTTCTATTTGTCTTTCCTTCCGTCGTCAAACCAGAAACTCTTATTAGTTTCGCTATGTCCGGCCATTTCCGTCTGTGTGTTTAATTGTCTGTCTATATGTCTCATCTTTTTTTTGTTTGCAGACAGTTAGTGGTATAAAGGTGAAATTTGGCACTGTAACGTATAAAGCCACGTATAAAGCGGGGTCGATTTTTTTTTGCAAAGCCCATAATATACAGTATCTTTGAATAGATCTTTAGATATTTGATTGTTATTTGTGAAGAAGTCCTTAACATAATTTGTATAAAAATTCCAGGTCGCTGAGAAACCTTCAAGCCAAACTAAAAAGTCAACAACAAGCCCAAGCACAAAGAGAAGAGGTAATTTCGTACGATTTTTATATTAAATATGTTATCAATATCACTAAGTTATTTATTGAGCATTTAACTCGTTGATTTATGGACAATTAATCATTTAGGATATATTTTAATCTAATTAAATTATTAATACTTACTAATATTGTAAAAGAGATTGTTTAACTATGCAATTTATTGATTGAAATAAAACTGTTTTTTAATAAATTAACATCAAGTTTATAATAATGTGCCTAATATCTTATGAAATAAAAATATAGGACATAAAATTTAACAAACAAATAGGAAATTTTTTTTTAAATTTAAAGGGGTATATTTAGAAAAAGAAATTTATATGCATATTCTGTGATTTTGTTATATGAATATAATCAAAATGCGTTGTTATTTTTATGTGCCAATTTTTTTAATTTATGAATTTACTGACAAATGCATTTTCTTTTTGATATTTTATGTTTTTACATCAAATAGTTCTATAAATAAATACACAAGTCAGAAATTCTACTTTACATTAACAGAAAACTAATTTATAATAATAATAACTGGGACATCCCACACAGCGCCATCTAGTCCCAAATTAAGTAATACTTGCTTGTATAATAAGTTCGAACTTTAACGTAGGTTACTCCGTAGCGTTGCTTTTCTCAAATAACTAAATAAAATAGTTTTTAACGGATCAAATTGTGCATCTAAACCTTTCTACAGTCAATTTTATCACAAACACAAAATTTTATAAATATCAGTTCAGCCGTTTAGGAGAAGTTCAGTTTCATACATATTACACATTGCCAAAAGATATATATATAGTATATATACTTATGAAGATAGCGGTCCCGGTACAACTGTGTAGACACGGACGAAGCCGCGGGCGGAAAGCAATTTTATTTAGGTATATATTTAATAAATTCGATATACAGTTTGGATACTAACCGTCCAGAGTCCCGTTGTATTTAAAATCTGCTGATATTCAATAACAATTTCGCCGAAAAAACTATATTTTTATTTGTAGCCGTTTTCGAGAAAATCAATTTTTAATACTACTTGGTTTACAAATAAACACGCAACCCTAATTGCACTATGACCACCGGGTCACACCGGGGTACACGCCGAAAGCAGGAAACGGCCTTGAAATTCGTTTGAAAATTACCGCCGCCGCCACCCGCGGCGCGGTCGCTGCGACTGCCGGTAATTTTCTAGTACGAAAATCCGACGCAAAGTTGACGCAATTACAAAAAGTTTCTACGACAACGGCCATATGCACAGTAAGCAGACGGAAATAAACTTTATGTGATTTACGGCTAAACATTATTGCAACTGGCCGTCAGCATAGTAGCATAATCAAAAACGTATTATTTAAAACAAATATAAAAATGCTGTTGATGGAACGACACACATCAGTATAATCTCTGACTTGTGTAATTTGTGTACATCGATGTTTAAAGATGGGACTTAAAATTTTAGGTATCAATTAGGTATTTTTATTTAAGGTATTAATTTTTAACAAAATGTTTCATTGTGGGAGCTATTCTCGTGTAGTCTAAAAAAGGCGTGCACCATACCCGCTGCGGTTTCCAAAAATAAAGCGGCAACCATGGTGCGGGCTTCTAGTCGACACGTGTACATTTTCGGGTTGATTTCTCGAGTCCACCTTTAAACATAGATGTTTGTGTATTTTTAACAATGCAATTGTGTTCTCTGTCAAGTATATGACAGCTACAACTCACGAATCAAAAATAATTAACCATTCATGGAGTGCGGTTTACATTTCGCGTCTTTGGATTGCTGGACAGTCCAAATAAATCACTGTTTCTGTGGTGTAGGATTCGGGTAGCTAATCCCTTCTCCAATATTGCGCATAAGTTCACGATTTTTTTTAAATCAAATAATTATCGTTCATATCTTTGTTTTTATATTTTGATTTTTTTATGAGGTTTAATTTAAAAAAAAGTATTAATCATGAAACATGCATTTCTTCTTACTCTAGAAAAAAATGATTCATGTAAGCGTCCTAGACGAAATCTTAGAAAAATCAAATGATCAGAATAAAAGTTATAGATCATCATCATCTCACTCATAGGAAGTTCACTACTGGACATAGGCCTCCCCATTGATTTCCAATAGCGGCCTGCATCCAGCGTCCTCCCGTCGCCTTTACAAGGTCGTCTTTCCACATTGTGGGCGTTTTCCGTAGCGTGGTCTCAGCTCCAGAAGTTTTCAGCCCCATCGGCCATCAGTTGTGCATACTAAGTGACCTGCCCACTGCCACTTCAACTTGCTGATCCAATGGGTTATGTCGGTGACTTTCGTTTGTCTACGGATCTTCTCATTTCTGATTCGATCTCGCAGGTAGATTCCGAGCATAACCTTCTCCATAGGTCGCTGAGTGACCTCGAACTACTTATGAGGCCCATAGTAATAATAACGTGATAGATATGATCTAAATATTGGAAAGGTTTTGTTTAAATCGTTTATGTAACTTGTATGTTGTCGACATAGCCGAAGTGATTAGCAAGCTGAAGTGGCAATGGGCCGGTCACATTTGCCGTAGAACCGACAACCGATGGGGTAGACGGGTTCTCGAGTGGAGGCCACGTATTGGGAAGCGAAGCGTTGGACGCCCTCCGGCGAGGTGGACTGATGACCTGAAGCACCATACCGTGGGTAATTCGATGCGGAAGGCGAAGGACCGTGTGTGGTGGCGAGCCTTGGGAGAGGCCTATTTCCTGCTCTGGAGAGACACGGGCTGATGATGATGATGATGTTTATGTAACTGGGGAGAGATCAGCTCACCTGCGGACCCTGTTTTCATTCACATTTTTAAAACTTTCAGGATTTAAAACCCGCAGCATGTCCTCTCAAGGACTGAATCTGTATATAAAACCATATTCTATAATGTTACGAGAAGCTGTCAAGTACTTGTCGGAACCATATCCTGTAACATGGCTGACTAATCACACTAACCTTTTTAATATTTGTTCCATGCAACCAGGCCGGACCCGCTGGCTTCCTCAAAAGCTTTTTCTAAGTTATACTTTAGCACCAAGACTGTCGTCCGTTCGTTTGTTCTTTGCTTAATTTAAAACTTAACTGTCGAACCTCGGGCGTGAGTCGAGTGCGGTTTCGGACTAAAATGAAAGAAAATGATTAAAAACCCGCCACTTCGTTATAAGTAATTATTAAATTTGTATCGTATATATAAAGAAACGGTGTTCAGGTAATAATGAAACATTCTATTTCATATATTGAATATCATTAAACCCACAATACATAAAGCACGACACTTAGTTTAGATGATAAGTGTTGGCATTAGTGTTCAGTGGGGAATTATTTTTTAAGCGAAGATCAATAAAGGAAATGTAAAACTGTTGATAGTGTGTCATGTATCTTATAGTATAGAAGAAGATGTTCCGAGCTTGATATTTATATATTTTACTTTATTTTTTTTTTGTTTTGTTTATTCCATTGTACTTTTAAAATGTTTAGGCGTTGCGCAATAAGAGTTTGACAGATGTCGCTGCGGTCGAAACGGAGTTGACCAAAGAGAGAGACGTTCTCAGAGATAAATTAGAAGAGAGCAGAATGAGAGCTGTAGATCTGGAAATAGAATTAAACGAATCGTCTCTGATATTAAGCGAAGTGTTGAAATTGACGGAGAGAAAAACACTAGGCGGTATAAAAAAGAGTAAAAGTTTCTTTGAGTTACAAAAGAGCGGTAAAGTTGTCGCAAGGTTGGATAAACATCACAGTAAAAGTTACAACGATATAAATCAAGAAGTACAAGAAACGCCGAACTTAAAAAGGATGGCAAGGAAGATATCCGAATTGGTGAAAGAGATCAATATTAAGAATTCTAAAATAATAGAACAGCAAAGGTGTATTTCTATTTTGGAAGACGCGCTCAGAGAGAATAATAACATTTAGAAAAATTCGTCAATAAGAAATCTGGTGTAGTAATGAACGATAATAAAGAAAAGAGAATCTTAGAACTGGAAGAAGCCTTGAAAGAGTCCTTTATGGTCGCTGCCGAGAGAGAGAAGATCTTCTATGAAGAGGAACAGAGGCGAATCGATACAATCAATAAGGTAAAGTATATTTTTTTTCTACAATCTACTGCTATACGTAGATGTGTCCTGATGTACGTTATCCTATACGCGGTCTTCCGTCATTTGCATCCAGTAGATTCTTTATCAGGTCTGCAATGATGCAATTCGATTAATCCAAATCGATGCAATGATGAGGCGAGTGTCGCGAACGAATGGGAGGGAATAAAGGGGAGTCACGGGCGGAAGCTTAGTATGCAACATGTCCTGCTGTGATATAAAACTGTCCTGTTCAACTAATTTTAGTTACAGAAATCCCACACAGGTAGCTTTTAATCATTGAAATAAGTTGTTTAATTGAAAATTACTTATTAAAATTTAATCACTATAACCCATATATAAAATGATAATAATCAGATCCCTTTTTGCGAGGTTTTTATAGTTCTAAAATTATTTGAAGTTTTTAACCCGAGACGATTTCACCCTATTATCCATACCATGATGTCCCGCTGCAAGCTTAGGCCTCCTCTCGGGATGAGGGTGCTTGGAGCTTAATCCATCACGCTGCTCCAGTACAGGTTGGTGGATTCTATCAGCACGTGACATAACACAACAGTTTGGAACCGGACTGCAGGGCATCCCGCCATATACGGATTACGGAATCTGCCCATCAAACATATTATCTGCATATTTTTTTTGCAGATCAATGTCTAACAAAAAATTTTTAACATATATAAATGATAAAATAGAAAACGTGAAGAAAATTTAATGTTTTTTTTGTACTTTTTGCCAACCCTAACGCGACTTCTGCATGTGAACATGGCTACGTAAAGACTATGAAAGCGGCGTGTGTTACCTAGTGATGCATATAATCATTTATTCACCATCTATTATGACCTGAAACATTTGAAAAAAATCAAAGACTATTTATCGAAAACGATGGGCTTTATTCCGTTCCAATCTCATACGTAAACTGACGAGCATGAAGATAATTTCTAGTTTATATTTGTGTTTCTAATCGTTACAATCGATTTTTAGATGAGGAAAATGGAACAGCGTATAAAATCGTTACAAAACGCTTCCACGCTGCAATGCCGGACATGCGGTCCGCTGCTGCAACGCGTGCGCATCACAGAGAACGCGTCACAAGGCTGGCGGGCTGCTGTACACACTCTCTCTAAAGATATGTGAGTGATAGAGGCCGATTCACACGTTACGCCACTACTGGGTGCAAGGGGTTACTGGCGTGTCAAGCGGACCGCACACTGTCTTTAATGAAAATAAAAATAATCATATTATTGACGATAGTGTGTGGTCCCTTTGAGACATGCTGGCTACATACGGTGGCTGGCAATCTCAACGTACCTCAACTGGCACGCCGACTATACGTCGGCCGTCGAGAGTTTGCGTTCCTGACACATGAGATTTATAGCTATAACATCATGTTTGTGTTTGTTGTGAGTTGACATAATAATATAATTTTTAATTTAATTTTGTGTCTTTCGTGCATGTAAACGATAATAATATTTGAAAACGGGAATCGTCTGACGGTACAAATTCACATCAACCATCCGATTACTATGCCGATTACGACCCTTCAGGGACGCAAACTCTCGACGACTGGTGTAAAGTAATGTTTAAACTATATAGCCTAACACCTATTTCTTGTCTTATAAGAAATGTCCAACAAGAAATCCAGTTTCGTTGACTACTTTATGATGCCCTAAAGTCTGCATTGTCTCCTAGAAAATATTTTTTTTTACAAGGTCAAAGCAAAGTTCAGTATTGGCCCACACTATTAAATCATCATCATCAGCCCATTTTACCCCACTGCAGGGGCTTAGGCCTCCCCTAGGGTGAGGAGGGGGTTTGGAGCTTAAATCCACCACGCTACTCCATTGCGGGTTGGGGATTGTAACGACCGCCATCTATTGACAGCGTCCAGGACCGACTGCTCAACATGCTCTCCGAGGCATGGAGTCAGTGATAGTTAATGTACTTAAGTCAGAAAAACTCATTGGTACACGCCCGGATTCGAACCATGACCCTATGGCCTTATAAATTTGAGACAGGTTCGTTGCGCTCTGGGCTATCACGACACTGTTTTACACTATTAAATATTTGTTTTAAAATATAAAGACTGCCCCTTAAAAACATCAATATCAAAAATAAAGTTACGCAAAATAACTTTAATTTAGATTTTGTGATTTCCTACTCGACGGGGTTATATAAACTCTAAAAATAGTGGAATTGTTATGGAGAAGATCAAACGTCTAATGTACACAGAAATAAGTTTTTAGTTATAAGTAACAAAAAAATTGTTTACTATTTACCTAAAAATAGTGATAACATAACTATTGCTATAAGTAGTCAAACTCAGTTGTAGCTTACCGATCAGTAGCTTGCATTTTAACTAACTCTATTTAAAAATTATCAAAGTTTTGCTATTTTCATGGTAACACAACTAGTTTTTTTATCCACTTTTTTCAGTGTACGCAGCGAAGTAAACTGAAATCGAATCGGTTCTATATTCTGCCATAGATGGCGCTATTTGACGAGTTATTATCCATTACAAGAGACGGCTCCATCACTAGAGTTGTCTTGGATAAACTTAAATTTTAGGTATTTAATAAAGACAAGTGTTCAAACACGTAGGTAATGTTATTTCAAAAAAATACGTATTGCTTGTGTTAAAACATTCGAATGCAACTGTATGATACATAAAGATAGCGCCACATGTATAAGTTTTAATATATATCTAAAAAACGCCACTTTATTGAAAACATCATTTTCTACTGACGATTTTCAAAAAAGACGATCTTCTCAAGTTATTCTTCTTCAAAGAATTCTTCAAATTATTTCCAGTCAAGAATTGCTGAAAGCAGCCATAAGCGACAAAGATACACAGATAGCTGCGTTGGAAATGAAAGAGCAGTTAGACGACAACGAAACAAGACGGCGCGACGTGCTCAAGCGCGACAGAGATAGACTGCTCGAGAAATTGAAAGAAGAGGTGAGACAAAACGAACTTTCTGTATCGTCGACTGTACGGCGTGTTCGTTGAATTTAGTCCAAACTTATAGAGCATCTAGAGCTTACCGAACTAAACAAAAAGTTTCACGAAAAATGAATAAAATGTGTGGTAAAAAAATTAAACTTTAAACACTTTTTCTCAGTAACCGTTAGTTTGCGCCATCTGCTCATTTGAAACTTTTGTTTAGTTCGGTTAGCTCCACACTCTCTATAAATTTAGCTTATGTTTTTAAAGTTTATAACATAATTAGATGCTCTATCTTGTATTCATACATTCAAGAAAATTTAACAAATCATAAATTTTTTAGTAGTTGATGCCAGCCGCCAATCACTAAATAACTCCCTAATTATTATTATTTTTTCGTTTAAAAACAAATTGGAATAAAATCCATAAGTATATCGAATTCACAACCATTATAAGCCATTGCACACCCATTAACGTAATCGCGGCCAATTGGTTAGAGACCACTATATTTCTAACATAATTTTTTTTTTCTCCAGGACGAGATTTTGGTGTCACTGGAAGCAGGTGTGGACTGCATCACCGAAAGTCAGCATTCCCGCACAACCTTGCCGGACTTATCGCTCGCCGACGAAGTTCTAAGCTGCGACAATGTAATCATATGGGTATAAATAGTTATATGGATATATAAAGTGTGGGGTGGTTTGAAGCATGCTACCAATTATATGTTACGACACGAAGTCAAATTTTATGTCGAATGGCGCTGGTCGGGTACACTGGAGATTTCTTTGGTTTTTTAAAATGATAAATACACCTTTATTACAATTCCAATCAAACTTTATGGCGGATGTGAACATAGGGACAAGTCGCGTCGCAGTAACCAGTTTTAGGTTAGGTAACGGGACTTTTTTTTTTTGTTTAGTGAGGGCCGAATCTGCATACAGACACCTGCGCGCCCGACCTACCGCGCAGGTAGTGCCGGGTTGGGATTTCTACACAGAAGGTGTAGCCCGACCGGCTAAACGACTCCTCAACCTATACTCCGGAGAGCGTATAGGGTTTGGCATGAACAACGACCGGACGCATTGAAGATGCTTCGGTGTGTTAGTGCCTATTGGTGGGCGGCGCCTTAAGGGCGCCGTCTCGTAGGCTTATGATTAAAAATAGGGATGAGGGCCGACGCGTTTCGGTCCCTCGGTAATGGAGGGCAGATCGAGCTGGACGGCCCGACTGTGAACAAACAAGGCTCAGATGCCATTCGAGCAGATTTGCTACGTTAACTAGGTAATATCGGGCGCTACGTACTGCTCACCTATGTCAGACTGAAGGTCTGATCTGCCTGCATTCCTGAGACTCTCAACCTCGGTGGTGAGATCGTCAGGAGGATCTGATAGTACATTCCGTGGACGTCTGAGAAAGTGGGTGGCGGGCGGGGGCTCGTAAGAGGCCGCTGCCGAAAGTAGCGGGTTGGGGTGCGCGATCGCGGCGGCGAAGAAGCGCTCTGACGCGTCCTTCATGTACTTGGAAAGAGTTGGTAAGTCGAAATCGCTGTGAAGCATACTATTCCGAACGTACCATGGAGAATTTACTGCTTTTCTACAGAATCTGTTCTGTATGACCTGTAGCGGTTTAAGTATCGATTCTTTGGCGTAAGCAAAGACCGGGCATGCGTAAGTCATGACCGGTCTGATGGCCATCACATAGAGTGTGCGCTTGTTGCGCATCGACATCTTACTACGGCTACCTATCATACAGGACAGGCGGGCCATATAAAATTTGGCAAGTTTGCTAACACGCTTGACATGATCGCGAAAGTGCAGATGCTTGTCAAGCGTAATACCTAAGTATTTATAATTATGTTGCCACGGAATGTTTACACCGGACATTTTAAGTGAGTCTGTGTTTTTTGGGAGGAGTGAGGGGTCTTTCGCTTTGGAATGGCGAAAACAGATGGCCGCGGATTTGTCCGGATTTAGTTCAATCCTCCATAGGCGAAACCACTGCGTGAGTTCGTCTATAGAGGACTGTAGCCTAGGGGCGATATGCCCATTGGTACGCGCGCGAAAATAGAGTACTGTGTCGTCGGCGAACAGTGCTAATTGGACTCCGTTGCGCGGCAACGGAATATCGTTTGTATACGCTGAGTACAGTATCGGGCTGAGGGTGGAGCCTTGCGGGACTCCCGCTTTTAATATTTTCCGCGTTGAAAATGATTTTTCGTGTTTATAGACGAAATGTCGGTCGGTGAGATAGTCTTGGATTATAAAAACTAGTCTATCTGGGACTTCAAGTTTATGCAGCTTATATATTAAGCCTGCATGCCAAACTTTGTCAAAAGCTTTGGCTACGTCGTAAAATACTGCTACGGTTTTATCTTTCCGTTTGAAACCGGAAGATATGTATTCAACTAAGCGGAGAGCTTGTTGAGGGCAAGAGTGTCGGGGACGAAAGCCAAATTGCTCGTCTATAATTAGTCCCTTTCCAAATAGATGATCGCAGAGACGAGTCTTTAAAACTTTTTCGTAGAGTTTGCCCATAACCTTGAGGAGGCTTATGGGTCTGTAACTGGTGGGAAGATCTCGAGGTTTGCCTGGCTTAGGAATGCCGATTACGACTGCTTCCTTCCAGATCGGTGGAAAGTAGCAGTTTTTGAAACAAGTGTTGAAAATGGTTAATGGAAAGGAAAAGCACTTGAGTGCTTTGTTATTGATACCATCGAGACCCGGAGCTTGTTTGTTAAGCTCCTTAATATGTTTGCTAATTTCCTCACAAGTGACTGGGGGAAGGTCCGCTGAGGGCGGACGGGCCGCGTGATTGCGTACGTCGTTTTCGACGTAGGCTACGTGGGAGGGATCGCACGGAAGTGTGCTGATTGAAAATTGGGCGTCAAGACTATCTGCAAGACAGCTTTTTCATTATCGTCAAACGCGAGGGAGCTATCTGGCTTCTTAAGTGGGGGGGACGCGGCGTGTCCGTCTAAACGGAGCGCTTTGGCGACACTCCAGTAGGCCTTATGGGTTGGCTTAATGCCTTCCATAAGGTTGTTCCACTGTTCGTTACGTAACTCACTTATGCGCGCTCTCACACGACGTTGGAGGGCGCGCGCTCGTGACCTATACTCGGGTGTGGGATATTCGCTCGCACGGCGCAGGGCAACGTTTTTGGCTCTTATGAGTTCGCGCACTTCGGGCGGGAGGCACAGACGGGGTTTAGCCGCCGGCGCCTTCCGCGAGCAGTCCGCGATCACTTTTTGAACGTGCTCAGTAAGAGCCCCTATAGCTAAATCAATTTCATTATTGGAACTGATTTCCGATGGGATTTTATTAAGATCGGGGGTATCGATTTTTTGGAGCGCGGCTTGGACTTTATCCCAGTCGGTGATGATTTTGGGGTCCTCCGGAGGATTTTCCGGTGAGCCCAATTTCATGAGAACGGGCCGGTGATCTGAGCTCAGGGCGTGAAGCGTCTCGATAGAGCTCAGTTTCAGTGCCACGTTTTTAAGAATTGCGAAGTCCAGAATTTCTGGACGATGAGTATTATTATCGGGGAATCGCGTCGGTGTAAGTGGCGCGATTATGTCTAAATTAAGGGCCTCGGCTAGGACCGATAGCCTGCGGCCGTTCATATTGGTGGCCACACAGTTCCAATCTGTGTGTTTACTATTAAGATCGCCGAATAAGAGAACGGAATCTCCAAGGGCGAGAAGGGCTTCTATGTCGCTCCGGAGCAACTCACTAGTCGACGGCAGGTACACAGAGGCTATGATAAGGGTCCCGTGACCGGTCATAGCCAATCTGCACACTGTCGCCTCTACGTTAATAAGAGAGGGTGCGTCGATAGGGCAGCAGTACAGCGAGCGTTTAAAATACACCGCGGTACCCCCGCCCCTTCCGCGTTCGCAGTCCGTTCTAAGTAAATTATAATTATTAATTTTGCAGGCTCTGGGCCTTTTATTAGACAGGAAGGTTTCCTGCACTAAAATGATATCAACGCTGTACTCAGATGCACAATTGCCTAACTCGATAAAATTGGTATTAAGGCCGCGCGCGCTGAACGACATAATCGAGACCGAACTCGGTTTATGTCGCCCAGCGCGAGTGCCCAGTGTGCACGCGGGTGCACTCATTACAATTTAGAGTTGAAAATTAAGAATTTAAGAAATTTAAAAATTTTAAAAATTTTAAAAATTAAAAATTTATAATTGAAAAATGAGTTTAATAAAGTGATTCAATCACTTTAGGATAACCACTAAGGGCAGCCATTCTGTCCTTTAGTGCATTTACTATTTGAGATCTCCGAGGCCAACGCGGCGACCTCGTCCTCGGATATCTCGGCTATGGCCGCTTTTATTAATCTTAAATTTGCGAGGAATGAGCTCGCATCCTTAAGAGGTTTGCTGGGCGCGGGCCCGGTAGTACGAGCGGCCGGTGCAGCCGCCTTTGGGATAGGACGCGGTCCCCACGCCGTCGCGGTCGCGGCGGGGCGAGCGGTCGTGGGAGCGGGAGGGCCGTTAAAATGCGGGCGCCGTTGAATGAGCGCCGGGAAATGGGACGTGTTGTGGACCGCCGGGGCCCATTGCCTTTGTGCGGGACGCACTGGCGGTGGTGTGAATTTAGGCGCCTTTGGGCAGCCTCTATAGTTGGCCGTGTGGCCGGTTTTTTGGCAGAGGACGCACGCTGGTGGTCCGTCCTTTGCCTTATCACGCGGGCACTCCGAGGTGAAGTGGGGCGTGAGACATTTAACGCAACGCGGATTTGCGTTGCAGTTAATGGAAGCATGGCCATAAAGTTGACAACGATGACATTGCCCAGGGCCGCCGCGGCGTCGCGGTATTTCAGTTCGGATGCCTAAAAGGCCGGCTATTTTAATGGTGTTTTGCAGAATGAACTTGCCGAGCTCAGTTTTCTCTAAGATTGCTAGGACGAGGCCCAGCGATGATCCATCGCGCCTATGTAGGCGGTGGACCGAAAGGATAGGATAATTTTGGGACTGAAGGTCCTCAATTATCGTTTTATCGTCAACTTCGTCGGGGATTCCGCGAAGAATGACTTTGAGTTTGCGCTCTTCAGCGAGCGCGAATGTGTGGAATTGGATTTTAGAATCCGTTAAATAGCGCATGAGTGCGCGGAAGGAGTCAACATCGCTCACCGAGATACGAATACCCTCGGTGGTGTTGACCGCTTTATTATATAAAATGTGGCGTTGGCCGCACACGGCTGCGACCACCGTCCATTTAGTTTTGTCCCGAAGGACGACGGGCGGGGGTAACGGGACGCAGTGGAGCGAGGGGTATATGACTGTACCTGCGCAAGTACGCTTATAGCGTTGTATTCCGATCCGCCATAAAGTTTGAGGCCAACTCTAACTACGGTTGTTTACACCACAGTTTTCACATTGAAATTGATTTTGACGTTAACAAATTGCCTCTTTTCAATGTGCCTAATCAATAATTCAACTCTAACATATTGGCCATTTTACCCAAGGGGATTTTTGCAAATTTTTTGAGCTATGTCTTCCACCCTAGTGTTTTCCAATTCTTTATAATTTCACTTAAATATACCTCTGTACATCTATGGCTGTAAAAAGAAACTGGTGTAATTTTAGATAAATCTACCTCTATAAATGGTACCACAAGGAAACAGTCATACGGTGATTCCATTATGATTAGCTTAGACCTCAATCATTTATTTATTTTATTTTTTATTTTATTTTATATATTTTAGATTTCAATAAGTGATTGTGGTTAAGAAACTATCTAGATTGATCTGGCTTGGACACCTCAATCATAAGTAACTAAACGGTGTTGAATATGTTGCCGACTTGAGTCCGGTCCATTATGTTAATATTAATTGCCTTGGCCTTATTTTGACCTACACATTATTAACTTTACAATACATTTGCTATTAATACGGTCTTACTTCACTTCACTTCATCAGCCCATTTGCACCCTACTGCAGGGGCTTAGGCCTCCCCCAGGGAGAGGAGGGGAGCTTGGAGCTTAAATCCACCACGCTGCTCCACTGCGGGTTGGGGACTGTAACGACCGCCATCTATTGACAGCGTCCGGGATCGACTGCTTAACGTGCCCTCCGAAGCACGGAGTCAGTGATAGTTATGTACTTAAGTCAGAAAAACTCATTGGTACACGCCCAGATTTGAACCATGGCCCTATGGGGCCTTATAAATTTGAGACAGGTTCGTTGCGCTTTGGCCTATCACGACACATCTTACGGTTATTACGACATCGAAACCTGTACCCATAATGTTGTATTTTACAGTACTAGGCCTTTTTACTTTACACCGATCACAAACGAGCATTCTGTTTGTAACGCATGCGTAAACCGCGAAAGCAGCCCGCTCCCACCCTTTTAGCTCTCGCCATTATTACATTTGAAATATCTACCTAATTTTAATCGCAAATGTATTGAAAAACGTCGTATGATGCTAATATTCAGTAAGCTGGCTATTATAGTCATCGGTTTACTGTAAGCATTCGGCTTCGCCTCGTGCCTATAAACACCTCGACTATGATATGCAGCTTACCGTACTTGCATCATAATGTAGGTACTATCAGTTCGAAGTGTGTCTGAAAAGTAAGACGTTACCGTTTAATTGGCAGACATTTGAGCTTTTTTTTTAATTTTTGATTGACTAATAACAATTTTTGGCGTGAATAATTTTTCTACTGAAATATCTAACTATTTAACTGACTGACCGGTTGCCGGTTGGCCGGAGCCAAGGGTCGCGGCTTTGAATCCCGCTCGGGACAAATATTTGTGTTCATTAACTATTTGTTCCGTGTCTGGGTGTGAAATATCTATATATGTTATGTATATCAGTAGTCTGGTACCCATAATACAAGGTTTGCTTAGTTTGAGACTAGATGGCATTTTGTTCGATGTCCCAGGTATTAGGATTATTCATTAAAAAAAATCATGGTAAAGTTTGCTATTGTCATGGAGTTTGTGCTCTATCTAACCATCTACTATGACAAACATTTGACAATTTAAGTATTAGATTTTTCTATTCAGGAAATAGGTACGGATCAAATGAATATTTCTAATTTTAGATTGAAACCGTTACATGATGAGCTGTATAAAATTCGTTTGGTTGCAAAACAAAGTTTAGCTGAAAATGTAATATATATTTTTTTTATTGATTCACGAAATAACATGGATTCAAAATCAACCTATCTTCTGAATTTAAATAAAATAAACAGGGAGGAGTTTCTTGCTGGTTCTTTTCCTTCTAGTTTTGGAACCGGTACCTAATCACCTAATCAATTAATTTTGACTTTCAATAAGTGTGTGTAAACATCTTATATTGAATAAAAACTTTTTGATTTTGATGTCATAAGGTCAAATAGAGTTCGATGGTATTTTATTGAAAATATAATACAACCCTCGACTTTTTAGATGCGTGATTATTGAAAATACTAATGAATACGTAACTAATAAATTTCCTCGATTTTTTTTATAACTCTTATCACTTTGTAAATATTATTTAACTGTTAACTGTATCGGAGAGATAGCGCGAAAATCGACTCCGTCGCGTTTGCTGAATCTTCAAAAAGCTCGTGTCAATGGAGGTTGCCGTTTTGAGACACACCTTGAGCTCACTAGACGTCGCCACCCGTAGTGAGTTCAACTGTAAAAAAATATTGTTGTGTATTTGTTGTCTATGGTTATTTAAGACACGGCTGGATGGTATATTTCTTTGCCTTTTCCAAAGTACTTGGAGCGCGCGACCCGAGTAAGTAAGTCATTTTCGGTACTAACGCCGGTTTACGTATAGTTAGTGCGAGACACACGTGTAGGGATGTCGACATAGAGCGTAGCTTCTTCCCACTTATGTCACCCTTTTACCGCAAAGATGTTCTATTTATAGAATCTTAACCTACTTTGCCTTTTCTATGAATAAATAATACTTTTAAAAAAAGTATATGGTTTACCCATTCATTTTTGTTAGGCGTGGAACAAGTTTTTATAGTTTTAATTTAACCAACCGTATCGAGATCAATACAAATTTGTTCAATTATATTATACTGACCATATTTGACGTTACCTACCTGACCTCACTGTGAATTCAAGCGCACACATATAAAAATATTCCTTGAACCATGAAAATATTGTTTCATATATAGCGCATTAGATATTCTCTCAAATTAAGTAAATATTTCTTCAGACCGACAAAAGTGTATTGCAACAACAACATATTTGCTTATTTCAAGAGAATATTTTCTTCTGTATATATAAACTTCCTTCCTTGGACGGAGCATTCGTGGACAGATTACCTACTACCCGCGCGCCATCTACGTGGTAAAATGTACCTGCACATACAATCAATATTAATATTGATAGAACATATATTTTGTGAATTCTTAAAAGGCAAAAAAGATTCTTGTCGATCAATGTCGTAGGTAATTTAAGTCCTCGAACTGCTGAAACGAAAAAGTCTCACCAGTCAATACATCTGATCTGATGTGAGTACACATATCTTCTAATTATACTATTGTCGTTTTCAGGAGGAGGACATTCCCGCCACTACTCTCTGAGATGTAAACCTGACAGCTAAGTGACAGCTCTGTGTTTGTGATCCTCACCTGCACGCTGCCATACCGCCATCATAACACCTTGCCACCCGCCATCTTGTCACCACCACATATCACCGCTTGCCATCACTCATAATACGGCATAATATCTGATAACTCGTGTGCCATTTTATACCAAATAAATGTCGTTTACAATACGTTTGTATATTTTTATTTAGTTTTATTCAATAATATAAAATGATTTATTATTAGCTGAACATTATTTTTGTCGCATCAACAAAACGATAGTAAACTGTATATCTATATTTTTAATCTCGTCCGAATATTTCTTACCGACGGAACCAAAGTATGATATAATATAATAACGCACTTGTTACTGAAAAAAAAAATATATAATTATAGCAATAATTTTATCTATCCAACGTGTACTCTAAGTCCATTTTCCTCTGTCTATTTTTATCAATTTCTAGTGAAAAATCTACTCATGTTTTACCGCCTTCTGTGAAATTGTCGCGGTCTTAGTTCTATTGAATTATAATAATGTGTGGTTTAATTAGATTAATATAAAACTAAATTATAAAATATATCAAAATGTAGTTTATACAATTCATCTGTAAGTGAGAATACAAAAACAAAATCATATTATTTGTAATTACGTTTAAAAATAAGTAACTTTTTAATTGTATATTCACAGTACTTTTTTAAATATAACCGAAATAGAACTTTTACCGTGACATGAATGTCTAGTCGTATACACTTATGGGATCGTAAATAAACGAATGTGACGGATCATACTCGGGCCTTTGATTAAATTGTTTTTAGGCGATTCGTTTCTATTTTTATTAAATATAATATGAACATTATTTTCGCAATAATATTTACAAACATTTCACATATCATGCAAATGATGAAAACTGTTTGTCGCTATCATATCAAAACAATACAATTTAAAAAAAAAAGTTGAAAATTTAGCTTTTTAACGAGAAATTGACGTTTCCGAACGTTACTTATTTTTGTGAAGCGAACGCTTGTAAAATGTCAATGATAGAAAACGCACTGCCTTACATCTAAGTATATTAATATAATAATTTAGTTAAGCAATATTTCGTTTTATTTCGACTTGTACAACTGCGGGAGATCGTAAGCAGCGGCGATCGTCCGACGAAAGCGGTGTTCTTTTCTAAAGGCAGCTAAACAAAATATTTAAAAAAAAAATCAAAGTAATTAAATTTTTTACAATAATGTTAATGCTTTTTATATGAAGTTTATAACTAGTGTGATATACCCATTGTATTTACAGTCTGAACTTCGTAACCGATGAATCGATATAGATAACTTTATCATGTCAAATAATGTATTTGATATAGCCATAGACTAAAGATTAGGCTCGCTTGATCTTTTTAACAAACAGAGTATTTTATTGGCTATTTACTACGACGACGCTTGTTTTTTTTTTTTTTTGTAGTGTATCTTGCAGTTTTACTACATAAATTGGTTCTTTATTGAAAGCACCGCAGAGGTTGCAAACGAGACTGACTCGAACCGATTACGCCGTTTTCGGCGTATATTTGTTTGCGTATATTACTTGCAAGTCTAGAGGTCTAATAGAAGCGCGATCGAGACCAATCTTTAGTCTATGGATATAATGAAATATGTCAACTTGTATATATATATAAAATGCAATCGAGGTTTTTGAAAGTGTTTTTTTTTTAGTAATACAAATAAAAAATATCCTCTTTGCACTAACGTCACGGAAAATTTAAATAAAAATTTCGGAATATTACCTACTCTTATATTTCTATACTATGAACCCACTGTCTTGTTTTGTTGTTTCACCTTACTCTTTCGATTTATTTTTCGATCGAAAATATAATAATATAGTGTTGGCAAAATAAATTGGCTTTTTATACACAGTCGCTGAATTTAGAGAGTAATTGTATGGTAGGTCGAATGTATAGTGAAGTCACGGTTTTTTGTCTGAATGTTACTTTTTAATTATTTTTTTTAAATTATCATATTCTGTTTATTGTTATGTTATTGTTGTAATATTATTAAAATAACGTTGGTTAATATTTATATTTTTTTTTCTGTGTAATAACGGACATTCTGACAGAATGTCGTGGCTTAGGGCGACTTTAAATGTTTTGTATTGACTCAAAGTGTGTACGTAGTGGTAATTGTATGACGTCACAATAATTATTATGGTATTAAAATACAATTATATATTAGTTAATTGTTACATAATTACGATATATAATTGACAGTGGTTCGCATTGTTTCAAAAGTTGTATTGGCCGAGATATTGCTGAGATATAAGGTACATGTTCTTTGAAAATATAATATCTTCATATACGGAACGGTATTTCGTGTTTTATTTCGATCAAGCCATAAAACCTGTTTGATTTATAGCGAAAGAATTTTACGTGGAATTTTAAAAGAACAGGTGGAACGAGACTGCAGCATGGTATAAATCTGCACATCATTTTTTAGATCTCTTTTTTTTAAACGTCTTCAAAAAAGGAGGAGGTTTCTCAATTCGACCGTTTATATATTTTTTTATTTTTATGTGTGTTCGCGGATAACTTTGTCGTTTAAGAACCGATTTGGATGATTTTTTTTTTATTTGAAAGCTGGTGCTTTCTGTGTGTTGTTCCTAATTTGAACCATATATAGTTTAGGTACAAATTAGGTACTAAATATGTGATAACTCTAAATGTAATTTTAAATAGTAGAAGTACCTAATTTAGAAAATGTACCGCCATCCTGACGTCAGAATGGCGGTACACTGTAAATCTCAAATATTTTTGAAAGTAGGCAGGTACTAATTTTTTGTCGAAAGGTACTAAATAGTACAAATTAGGTACTAAATCTACGTAATCACAATCCTAAACGGTAACCTTGTTCCACTTTGTAACGCTATCCTGACGCACACGGTATAGGTGAATCGGGTGTGGTAGAACAGTAGGTCGACGTCAGCGAATTTAATTTTTCTGATGATCGACCGCATCGATCAGTAGACCACTACGATAGACCCTTTACATAAAAATGTTTATTAAAACAATTTTTAAATTTTGAAATAAGTTAATGTACCTAATGTAATCTATATGTTACAGTCTGAAGTCTTTTCAGATCAGAGGTACTTTTGACCGAAGAAAACAGGCAAGATTCTTTTTGACTTAACTTAGCTGAATTTGTAGGTTAGGTTTGTTTATGTGAAGGAACGAAACAAAGCAACGAGGAAGAAAAGTCCTTTAATCCAGTTTTAATAAATTTTATATTCTGCTAAGTTAAGTTCAATCAAAAGATATTTTGATTGTTTTCGTCCATCAAAAGTAAAGGGTTCTTGAGAGACTAGGAAAGAGTTTTTCTGATGTATATTAGTAAATGAAATTGAATTGTCTGAGATTTCAACACTATTAATAGCAATATTTAAGTGAGATGTGGTATTTACACGATATCTTATATATACAAACGTAATAAAAATTGTATACTCCTTGGCACTGAACAACCGATGAAGCACTGCAATGGCGGCCGCGTAAGTATGAGTGAGTGGAACTTCGTAGCGTATTGCGGTTGGTAGACTTGCTGTGGTATGCGTATGTTGCAGTGAACGCGTGCGTTCATAGCAAGCTGACTTACTAGACGAGGGCAACTAGGGGTGCATCGGTAGATGGTTCGCGATCATACGCGATGCTACGTCCGGGTATTGCTAGATTCAAGAATTTTTGTCTGCCTGTCTGGTTGTTTGTCCAAGATATGCTCCGAAACGGTTGAATGAATCGTGATAATAAATTTCAATTATTGTAGTGGATATTTCACCTCACAATCGCCTCCTTATTTCATCACAATATTTTTAAGGATGCCAGAAAAAAAAAATTACATTGTAGATATGCAGGTAGGTACTACTAGGTACCTATTAAATTCAAGGGGAGTTTTTTTGAGCATTCGATTGATGTTAAAAATGGCAAGGCCTTTAAAGGGCCGTTGGGCCCATGGATTGGCCTAATAAACCTCCAAAATATTGTTGTAGTGATTTCGACTTACGATTTGCTTTTGGTTTCATATTCATATAAAAGGTTTCAGTTTCTATAAAAAAAATAGTGCCAATTGTGCAATGACAATTGCTGAAAAAAATTATAAACGATTCTTTGGGGCTCACTGAAAGTGTCCGGCAGAGCTCGTGCACCGAGAATACATATTTGTATACTTAATGTAGTAATATTCGTGTTATGTATTTACTAAAAAAAATCTACAGATTTCGCGCCTCGCTATCGGAGAACATTGAAAATGAATATAAAAAATATAAAAAATTGACACATTTTTGTCAGACAAATTTATTAAATTTTTCAAAAAAGCTATAGACGAATTTTCGAAAATGCGATGCCCCGCCAGCTCATGCATCTTTTGACACGACTTCATTTCGTCTACCTTTTATAAGTTTCTGCAATATAGCCGGATATCACTCTCCAGGGTAACTGATCTGTCAATGAAAAAAGGGCATCTGCCCAGCCCACAGTTTTCGGCCGCTTCCAAAATTTCTTTTTCCAAACGGTAGGCAATGTATCTGCTTCGGAAGCTTTTCGTTTTTTTTTTTGGATATCGGGTTTCGTTTACTCACTATTTTCGATTTTCAGAAAAATGTTAGGTACACACCGATTTTGGAAAATTTTGTGTCGTACGATGCCTCACAAACCCCTGCATCTTTTGACACCATGCCTTTTGTTTACCATTATGAATTTCGAAAATATAGCCTAATTGCAATCCCCCACGAAAAAGATCTGATAAACAAAATAATCGTATGAATTCAGAGATGGCGAAGCGGAAAATCCGTTGAAAAGGCCTCAGACTATCACCTAGGCGAGCACAAACTAAATTATCTACATCTTAGAAAGCAGAATCATCAAGATATAGCTTGAAATACTTCGAAACGATCGATAACATGAGCAAAGCAGCTAAAGACAAAGTGACAGATTCACGTCATTATCATTGTTCGATTTAAGCATTTTCTTAAATTATACCTGAAATGTATTTTCAGAATCATTATTTGTTTTTCTAGTATGCGAGAGTTTTATATTTGCGTTACACTAAGTTCTACTTCGCAGTGCTCTGTCAAAGCATTAAATGGCGTATGATTAGCCTGGCGTATATTTTTACCTTGACATTTTTGTTGTACAGATTTCGAAAGATTATTTTGATAGTGGGCTGATAATACCAATAATGTGTAATCCACGTGGGCGTAGCGCGGACGGAAAGCTATAATAATAAAATGTAAAGCATAAAACAAATTAAACAAAATTTTAGCTCGGTTTGTTAAACAGTTTCAAATTTTATTCAAAGTGTTCAGAATCGACGCTCTTCCCTAACGAAAAGTTCAAGTAAAATATATATATTATGTATTTTGCGCCATCTATGTTTCAATGGCCTAAACAAAAATAAAAAAGATTTAGCTATCGAAGTCTAGATGACAATACGCGTCTTTAAAACTTAGGAAAGTATATTAAAATACTGCATATCAAAATAACTACGAAAACAAAAATGGCTCTTGAAAGGAAATTAGTGTGAAGAAGTTTATGATAAAATGTAAATTGTTGAAGTATTTTTAGTTTATAATATTCGACCTCTTTACAAATACGCATTTACTATAAGCGGTACGAGATAAGATTGCTGGCCTTTACACACGCAGTTGATATTTAAATTATGTTTGCCTGTAGGAACTGGGTTTAGCCGGCCGGAGGAACTATTCCGGTCTCACTATTAGTTTATCATGACCTTGTAACTCCCAAGCAGAGCCAAAGCATATGTGAAGGTCAACGTTCTTAATTCGTGCCGCTTACATTTATAATCAAATAATGGCAATAATCGTGTTGTGATAGCCCAGAGCGCAGCGAGCCTGTCTCAAATTTGGCCCCATAGGGCGATGGTTCGAATCCGGGCGTGTACCAATGAGTTTTTCTGGCTTAAGTACACAATATCACTGACACCGCGCTTCGGAGGGCACGTTAAGCAGTCGGTCCCGGACGCTGTCAATAGATGGCGGTCGTTACAGTTCCCAACCCGCAGTGGAGCAGCGTGGTGGACTTAAGCTCCAAGCCCCCCTCCTCACTCTGGGGGAGGCCTAAGCCCCTGCAGTGGGGTAAAAATGGGCTGATGATGATGATGATGATGATGAATGGCAATAATAATCTAAATCAAAAGTAAATTGACCAAATGAAAGAAGCCACTAAGCCCAAGATAGGAAGAGGGTTGAATTTGTGGTGTGACACCGGAAGCAGGTGCCCACAACACGCGGCTAAGTACCAGCGGGTGCACTATCTGTACGGAAATAAAGTATTAAATTCCCCTAAAAAACTAATTTCATGCACATATATACTTTCCTCTACGTACATTTTTATGCATGTTTTGACGCGACAGCAGCGTACACTTCACGTTTATAGTTAGCGTCACGAGAGCCGTTGGTTCGGTAGCTGACAAGTACGTTAAGTAAATATGCAAATATTATAATACTGCATACATGTTGCGTTATTAATGCAGAGGAAGCCGCACTGCAACCCACAAACTTCAAGTGATTTGGATTTATGTGGCGGCCGAAATATTTTACTTATTATTCTAACTTGTATTATATTTGAAACGTGCCCACTACTTTTATCCAACTGGTGTTTTACTTAAAAACGCGGGCTAGTAATTTATAAGGCCGTTTTCGTTCGGAACCCATCATTATGCAATTCCGCTGATATTCGACGGACTCCATTTAAATTAGCCGACAACACAAAAAAATAGATAATCGCTTTTTAATCCTGAACAAAACTGCCGCGGTGCTAAACCCAAAACACTTGAGGCCAAAATAATTCTCGAGCGAAAAAAAATTGGAACGTGTCGACGAATTATAGAAAGCCGAGCTCAAACTCAAATTGTTCAAACGAGTGGTTGACCACCTTTCCGCCCGCGTAATATCATGACATCCCTAACTCTTTTCTCGTTCCCGTTCCCGTTCTTTCAGTTATACCATTTCGTCTACTTTATTTGTTGACTTCTAGTCGCCACTACACAACTATTCACAATATTTTACAACTGGAAACTTCGCTCGTCGTTCTTCTGGAATTTGGAATAGTTTTCTATTCTTTGGGACCTTTCGACCAGGTAAATAAAGGATGATTTAGTAACCTGTATGACTCTCCACCCTTTCAACTACTATCTTACCTCTAACTAAAACTGCATCTGCACAAATAATTACTTACATTGTTTAGTTGCTCCGTTACGACATGAAGAAACTTTTCTTGGTGTGGTAAAGACATTGAAGGCACGGAGAGCAACATGTGCTGTTTAACTTAGTCGAGGAATTTAATTAACCTATACTAGTAGCAGCAGAACTAAAATCTGGCCAGTGCGTGTTGGTTCACGTACAATCAAGGGTTCCGTAGCAGGGTGAACGTTCATAGTTAAAATTCAAAAAATTAAAAAAACTAATGTCTCAAAAACTATTCTATATTCGTATTCAAACAAATTTTCATTGGAAGTGTTTTATAAATTATACTAATTTTTTTTTAAATACTCTTTAAATGTAAAAGAGTCTATTGACTAAGTTCTCGGAGTAGATTAAATATATTTTCATTGCATTCATTTTCCTCTACACTTCTATCCCTCTTTTTCTTATTTCCTATTGCCATCTATTAACCTTTTTTAAATATATATTATAAATAAGTTGTACTAACTTCATTTTTATGGTTCCATACCCAAAAGGTATAAATGGGAACCCTATCACTAAGACACCGCTGTCCGTCCGTCCGTCCATCCGTCTGTCTGTCTGTCCATCCGTCTGTCTGTCAGGGCTGTATAGTCTGGACCGTAATGGGTAAACACTTGAAGTTTTCACAGATTGTGTATTAACTATGGTCGCTATGACAACAAATAATAATAAAAAAATTAAGTTAAAAATTAAAGGAGGGTCCGCATACAAGAAACGTGTTTTGCCATTGGAAATGACTTTCATTTCGTTGGAGTATAGGGGGTCATTTGGGAGTTTTGTGAGACAGGTAGATTGCACAAAGAGATTTAGAGATATCGGGATAAACATGGCGTTAAAAGACGCAACTCGGCGAGTTCTACAAGATGGCAGAAAACAATTTTTAAAAACTTTAAAAACAATAAAATTATCGGCAAAAAACGAAAAAAATCGCTTTTTTTCCCCCCCGATTTTCATTTTGGGAGTCCGATATCTCGAAAACTAGGTCCGAATAAGAAAAAAATAAAAAAACGGCTCAGGGTAATTAGACGAAGGATCGATTGAGACTAAAATTGTTACAATCGGACAATAGAAAGTAGTGGTTAAGGTTAAGGTTGCCCTTAGTTGAAAGTGGGATATGCGCCGGTGTTACATTTCGTACTAATTCGGTTTGTTCGATCGAAATGTACAGAATGTTATATTTCGAAGTTTTAAGCTTATTCAGATACAGTTGCGTTATTTTTTTAGCGAAAAAAAATTATTTCGAAATATATTATTCCGTTAGGTTCATTTCCAATGTCGTAAGAAGTTCGTACGAAAGCAGGAGATTCGTTGATTTTCGTTGAAATATTACAGTTAGGTACGGAACCCTTCGTCTGCGAATCCTACTTCCACTTGACCGGTATCTTAAAATGTACCACCTCATAGTAGAAAAGTTAAACGGGGAACACTTTTTAGGACTTCATGAACGCATATCTCAACAACTATTGAATTAAATGAAAAAGTTATTTAGTAACCTCTAAATCTATTTCGAAGACTTATCTATAGGCTATAAGTACTCTACGTTGTACGCTGGAATTATTTTTTTCGTCCCCCAGGTACATGCAGGTAAGTAATTTTTTTTACTTATTTACACTCCAATATTATATAGCGGTTAATAGATTAGGTATATAGCAAAGCGATTTGCAATTTACCTTTCGAATTTCATCCATACCAGATGATAATAATAATAAAGTACACATGACAACAATGTCTAGGCTCCAAACTAAGCCTTAGTTTGTGTTTTGGGTACGAAGCGAAGACACCACATACATATAACAACCATGACCCGGCACCAGTATCGATATTCATCATATAAATACTGACCCGACCTAGGATTCGAACCCGGGACCTCCAGCTTCGTAGGCAGGGTCGCTACCCACTATATAGGCTAGATGTGTTTTAAACCTCCTGCCAGTTTGATTTTCGTTACTGATATGATCATCTAAGCCCACACAAAATCAATTTTCGTAACGCATTTTCATCCCTATTCAAGGTGTTACCGGATGCGTTTCGCGGTCAGTAACACCATAGAGTAAGTAAAACCTTGAATGCTTGTGTTGTGTGAACGTGTAATTATTGCGTAGCGTCGATATGAAGCAGTTTCATGTGATGAAATCATAGATGAAATGGAAAATTTGGACATTTAATAGAATTAATAATAAATAAGGTTTTGATCCAAATGAATGGAAAATGCTGTCGAACGTGTGTAGTATTATTGGACTGTTATATGAATTCAAAAGCCATAGGGCCATGGTTCGAATCCGGGCGTGTACCAATGAGTTTTTCTGACTTAAGTACATTAACTATCACTGACTCCGTGCATCGGAGAGCACGTTAAGCAGTCGGTCCCGGACGCTGTCAATAGATGGCGGTCGTTACAATCCCCAACCTGCAGTGGAGTAGCGTGGTGGATTTAAGCTCCAAAACCCTTCACTCACCCTGGGGGAGGCCTAAGCCCCTGCAGTGGGGTAAAATGGCCTGATGATAATGATGAATTCAATTAGCAGAAGCGCAAAACCACATCTTGTAATTTGTATAGTACCAAAATCCGAGTAAAATGGCTGTGACGGATGTACGGACACGTTATCAACGCAGTTATAAGGGTCCCGTTTTTTGTATTTTGGCTACGGTACCCCAAAAAGAGTAGTAAGGGCACGAGAATACATAGCAATTGGCGTTATACGTACGTATTCACAGAATGACTGGATACCGATACCAGGATATAACGTAACATTAGCCTATAGGTACAACTTTGTACACCGTAGAGGCCGTATGCGTGTGTGTACGCAAATGCATTCGCCTGATCAACATGATAATGTAAAAATACAACTATACCACGAGGTATGGACTAAAATTGGTTGATGTGCGACTGAAGTGTCTTGGCCGTTGAAAAGGATAAGTTTGTAATGGGAAATAAAATTCTTGACTACACAATTTACTTTTTTGGAACGGAAACGTTGGGGTAAGAGGTTGTGTGTGTGTGTGTGTGTATATATATATATATATATATAGCTTTGTATGTATTCGTAATATTTGCTGTTGCTATTTTCTTTAAAAACTATAATACTGGACCGATTTCCATTAGGTTTTTTTCGTTACAAAAGTATCACCACGGAGCAGGTTTTTATGTTAGTTTTTTTTTAAATAAATAAATAAATAATAACGTATGCATGACAACAACGTCTAGGCCCCAAACTAAGCATTAGCTTGTGTTTTGGGTACCAAGCGAAGACAACACATACATATCACAACCAAGTAGCCCATTTTCTCATTGGACATTTTATTCTTTTTAAGTATGTACCATGGATGTTCATAGAGATATCGTGCTGTGACAACCAAGAAACCAAAATGTAAACAAAGAAATATACACACAGACCAAATATATACTTGTTTTATTTTGTTTATTATTGTTAAGAACTTTTGTAACCAAATTCATGATTCCATAGTTTTGGAAATATTGGAGGAGCGGATTACTCTTGGCACAGGTGTTTCACTTAAAAGGAGAATCCTGCATTTTGTATTATCACATGGTTATACTGAATAAAGCTTTTCTATTTTTCTATTTCTATTCTATTTCTATTTTTCTATACTTACACCAGTTAACCTTTTTAAATATTCGCACTGCATAAGTTTATAAAGTTTCCAAAATTACATTCAATGTGTAATTTAACAAAATATTCGTTTAAAACTATGATAATGATGTATCGTATGTGTAATCAACGAGTCCGACATTATCCTCACTTTTTTATTCGTTTGGAATTATGAGACACTCCATCCTGATTATTACGCTATTTAAGATATCTGTATAACTTATAAAGTAATTAAAAAACTTAACCTCCTAAATTAAATCAAATATCTAATAAATAATTATACATCTAGTCATGCTTTTAAATACTTGACAAGTTTTCCTCTGTAAGATAAGAAATTATTATCAATATGTAAAAATAAACAACGCCAACTTGCCCAATCTTGTATATTTGAGTTCTAGGCTGGGAGGCAACTTAGTTGTAAATAAACTGGTAAGTTGAAAAAGTTTTATTTTTTCACATTTATAATTTGAAGGAACTACTTTTGCTTTATACCTGTTCAGGTCAAGTATTTCTTAAACGTGTCAATTTCCTTACTTTTTGTGTATTTCACTCTTTACAAATATTTAAATTGCAAAACGACAGATGACTGATATTGAAAATATTTTTTTAAAGAACATACAAATAAACTTGATACGACAACAAAATCTAATCAAACAAACAAATCAAGACAAACAAATAAAGAACTTAGAAGAAAGATTAGCTTTGTTTCAAATGACCTTGACCGCGGTGTTACGTCACGCATCGATATTGAACTCTGTGTAATTAGAGATTCGAAACGTTCACAAACTTGGTTATTAGTTCCCTATTTCAAAATAAATTATTTCAGCATTAGTCAGTACGTATTATGTAAATTCAATAATTAAAATTTATAAAAAAAAAATCGCCCACTCTATATTAAAAGTATCAAAACCTTTAAAGAGCTGCCAGCGCGACACGCACGCGCGACTGCATGCCGACATAAAGCCGTGTTTGCACTGTACCTGTTTGTACTTGTATTTATTGGCATTCAAATTCTTCTATAATTTTATGTATTTTAATATAAAATTATAAATAGAAGTAGATAATATTTCGTCGAAATGTCTAATGACTGTTGCTTTGATCCTGTATGATGACCCTTTACTTGGAAAGGTAATTGGATAAAGAATAGTAAGGATTGTGGACAGGATAATAGTGCCACGGATTACAGAGCCCGTGCGTCATATTAATTCGTAAGTCATGAAAATGTTAAAAAACCATATGAAGAAAACCACAGAGCATTAGAATAGTTTAGAGTTGGCATGCAGGTGGTTACCCTGTATCTTCAAGTATGCAATATGTTGCACAATTAAGACAGATCTCTTAAACCTAAACTCTAAAATGCGACATCAAATCATACCAAAGATGTAAGGGAAAGGGATGGACGACTTAACCGCTTTCTAAAATGATATGAATCTGAAACAAAACTACGTATGCGTAACATTTTTACTTAGTATATTTGTTTTGTAATTGTTTTTAGGACACATGTCTCTGAACAAATACCATCACATGGCACGTCTAACCTATGTGAAGAAAACGAAGTCTATAAAAAACTCTTGATTTTTTAGAAGTTTCTGCCATGTGAAAACCTGGGATGTCCTGTAATGTTCCGATGACGTAATTTAAATAGCAATACACAATTACAAAATTCTTTAATTCCAGTCGTCTAGATCTAGATCAAGCTTCACTCAAGTATCCGTTGGAGTTCGTTCGTCCTTTCATTCGATAACATAGTCATGTAACGTTATGGGAAGCTTGTAGCTCGAAATCGAGGATGGGTAGCTAAAATACTTGTAATTAATACAAGTGACATTATTTTAGACTCGATTTGTATTTATGTTCTTATTAACTTATTATTCACGCTTGCTAATAGACATAAAGACGGATAGCGGAGGCATCTTAAAAGGGTTCTTTTTTTCCTTTTGAGGTACGGAGCCCTAAAATAGAAAATGTACTTCATGTACTAAAAAATGTTTTATTAGATAAACATAAAAAATTTTAAGGGACGTGCCTGAGTTACCTGAACCAGTAATATGAAGAAGTTACTAAACTAGCTAAAAGACATACACTAAAAAGTAAACAATAAATTATTTCTTTTTCGTAATAAATAATTACTAGATGGATAGATACCACATATTTCCTTGACTTCTATGAACGACTCAAACACATTTCACATAGAATAAACACGGCATCTACTACTATACTTGTCCGCAGTCTTTTATTTAATAGTGAAAACAAAATAAAGTAAGTTTAATTATAATGTATTTGATACCACCATTGCTACTATTACAATAAATAATGTATAACCACGGGGGATAATTCTCAAGAGCTTACTAGACAGCCTAACTCCATAGATTCTTGATCCATGATTACTCATTAACTATTCGTTGTTGAGATAAATTTTGAATAATACCTTTTATCTCGTTCATAATACGTAATGGATCGAAATTTTTACAAAAACGGAATTATCTAAAAGTTGTCGGTCTCAGAAACATGTTGATTTTATGCGTATTTCCAGCAAGTTCAAGTGTAAATATCTTATTGAAAGCTTACAATAATTTTATGATTTCGAGTCATTACCCAGATAATTCAACATAGATTCCAAATAAATTTACTTCAAGTTTTTATTCTAAACGTCGTTTTCACAATCGTGGAACTGGTGAAAGCAATTTCGTTTGATTTAGCGATAGAAACAGTCCCGTTATGTCTATCGCAACTTACCTATTTAACGAACGATTACGTTAGATGAAACAGCATGCTTTCACGTTGACCGCGCATTTGAGTTCAGTGTTTCGCTGTGAGACCCCGTTAATTAAATAACAAATGTTTTCTACAGTGTTATTTTATAACGTTTGGTTGCCTTCTTTTTCACGTCACTCCCGAGAACTTGAGATCGAAACGGGGCGGAGCATGTAGCGGCCGTGAATAGTGACTAGATGTGGTTTGGCCCATTATCTCAATACTAATTGCTAGATGCCGCACTTATGCTTATAAGGGCGGTATAACAATGTTACTGTTGCGATATTTCGTAACATATTTAATAAACATACGAATAAAATATGATAATAAACCGCAGTACACTGTGAACGCGCCCTAAGCTTTAGCATAGCGGTACAAACTGTCCACTGTATATATCTACATAAATAACTATATAAACAGCCAGTCAATTTTTGCATATCATCACATAGACATCCTATATAATATACCTACTACTTATTTAAAAGCATATATAAAAAACTACAAAACGGTATTTTAATATATATGAGACATAGGGCAAAGTAGTTTTAGGCTAGATTTATCATAAAGACCAGGGTCAGTCCTATATCAATAATACTAAAAAAATACCTATGTGTATACATTCCAATCTGGAGCTGTATGTTAATTAGTATTTATATATATGTAATAGGCTAAATACAATTAATGTAATATATTATATTAAAATATTAACTCCCTGTCTATCTGTCTGTTAAGTTATCACAACTCTAATTTTGATGTTGCAGAAGATAGCTTCAAGCCTGCGTAAAATAGGCTATTTGCTACCCCGTAAGTAATTCTACATGTTTATTACCTTTTCAGGGCTAAACTTTGGTAACGCTTGATATGGAGGTAGCTTGCATCCTAAAGACGAGCGTAGCTTATTTTTATCATTGAAACCACCGAAAAACTATGTACCTATAGGTATGTCTGTCATCTTTTCACAGCTGAATGACAGGTACCTAACTGAGCTTGAAGTGTGGTATAGACTCCAAAGAACCGAGGAAAACGCTGGCGAAGCTGACTTCATGTTTGCAATCATCATCATCATCAGCCCATTTTACCCCCCTGCAGGGGCTTAGGCCTCCCCCAGGGTGAGGAGGGGGTTTGGAGCTTAAATCCACCACGCTACTCCACTGCGGGTTGGGGATTGTAACGACCGCCATCTATTGACAGCGTCCGGGACCGACTGCTTAACGTGCTCTCCGAGGCACGGAGTCAGTGATAGTTAATGTACTTAAGTCAGAAAACCTCATTGGTACACGCCCGGATGCGAACCATGGCTCTATGGCCTTATAAATTTGAGACAGGTTCGTTGCGCTCTGGGCTATCACGACACTATGTTTGCAATAGATAATAATAAACCTGTCAACATATTACAAAAATAAATTGCTGATATTTTCGTCACAGTGACCCATTTCCTAAATCCACTTACTTAGTCATCACCAATGCCATTCAATACTGAAAATCTTAAAACACACAAAAATGAGAATGGGTAGGAAATGTCATGTGGCGGAGGCACGGTTTCCCATGAATACAATCAAATGTGCCTATTATGTTTGCCAACATGTAAACCCGCTTATGATAGTTGTATCTATCTTTGCAAATAAGTTATTTCATAGCGATCGTACTGGTACCTCATCGAGCAATAGTTAGGTAGGTATAAGCAAAATTGGAATTAATTATATTGCTAACATTTGCAATTGTGTCCTAGGCGGGGATCGAACCCACAACGAGTAAGTCTTTTTGTTCTCGGCCCGATAATTCCAGCTACACCTTTCTAATAAAGCATCTATGCTATGTGACTTTTAGCCTTTCTTGTAAACCCTACACACCCCAGAAGTCGAAAAAACCATATAGCCTTTAAGATACCTAGACGGAACTAAAAAAAACCCATCCGTACCTACGAAACGCATATACAGGCCGTACGAAAGTTACTGTTATCTTGGCATATCCTCTCCAGGCAAAACGCTCATAAAGTGCGGCATTTATTATCTCACTCCTCTCTCACCACGAAATCGCCTACTTCATGGGCGCTCGGGTTCCCCTTCCCAGCTATTGTTGTGAAGGATCCATAAAGTTTCGTATTAGAGAGCAAGAATTATTCTATCTCTGGTCTCAACTTGTAAACCTTATAACTCTGAAAATAACACAAAATTGAAATAAAAAAATATAGTACTCTATAGAGAAAAAAATCTACGATTTTTTGATACATATATTGTTGTGAAAAATCATCCGTGAATGACTAAAATAAGATGCCTCAAAGAAATTCCTTATCTCTCTTGAGCGTATTTTAAATGCGATACTTTATGTGCGCGCGCATCTATGAAGTGCGGTATTTCTTGGTTATGAAACTTTGTATAATAAACCCGACACTTGCTGTGTCTCGCAGCAACCCTTCGTCTTATTCTCCGTCCTTGTCTTGTGCGACGGACGGCCGTGCTGCTCTGCACTGTAAAGCTTACCGTGCAATGTGAGATATTAATATTTTTTTAATATTACCGCAATAAACGTGTTTGTGCAATGCGTTTGTTGTCTTTGTCTTCATTAACTTTGTCATAATAAACTTTGTCTTCATTATGCGTAATGAAAGCGATTGAATTACTTAAGTATATATACTATACATCAGAGTTATAACCGGTATCAATTGACGGATGAGGATACGGATGTCATATATTCTAAAAAAAAACTTTTATATTAATGTCGTGCATTATTTTTTTAGTATTTAAGTTAATCATTATTATTGCTTGTACCTTCACTGAAGCTCTTAGTACAATATACTGGGTGGTAAACAAATAGGTAGAACATTTAAAGATGCAATGGTTTTAAAATCAAAAGCTGCGGATGAGCATGCTTATACGGATAAGTTAATGTATGCAGATGCTCCGCGGAGGCGGAGACAGTTACTACCTTAATCTGTATTCCTATGTTCACGGACTTCATGGGCGAACATATTCAGGCAGGCGTGTCCGGACGGACTCCTCGGGATGGAACACATACGGACGAACACACCTATGCCGATTACAGCTCGATACCCCGAGCAACGGAGAGCTCGGCCGAACATGTTCGGGTGAACACGTCATTCATATAGTCTAGGAGGTCCGACAAATTTGGTGACGATCTCCAAAGTGACCTACTCTGGGTTGACATGATAAAGGGCAACTCTCTGATGCCAAATATGTCGGTCTGCCTGCCCAGAGTGGTTGTGTTGACTTTATATGGTCCTTGAAAAACTGGTTATCGTGACATAAAAAAAGATAACCAAAGTGGCTGAATTTGATATAGAATTAAGTACCAGTTGCAGTTAATGAAAAACAAAAAAACAAACCAAATATTCCGTTGCGTTATTCAGTGATCCTCGTTCAAAGATACTTTTTATGACCTAAAAAAAACGATAATATTAGAGGCTGAAATATTATTCTAAAAGAAGCTTACAGAAAGGTAATTAACTTGTGACTGTTTATTTATCTGACCCTGGTTTCATGTATTCCAAAAACAGTACCAAACGAGGTAGCGGTATACCTTCGAGGAATTCCCCTCGATTGCCTATCATTTTCATATCAGCTCTAGGTTTTCATAATACTTTCTTATCTATGGAACTAATGTGCCAAGTTTAGTCAAACTATTACTAAAAATACCGTATTAGAACAATGAGCGTCTCTTGTTTACGCATACTAGCGTACAATCAACACATCCTCCCATATCCCTGCGAAACGTACACGTTTTAAGCTAACCAGCGGTGCACCTGTCCACTGATAGTCTGATCATCTGTGATAAGAAAAACCACTATTTCTATCATGGAGATAATATAACTAGAGTAGGCAAGCACAATATAGCCTGAGAGGATGGAAAATAACTGTACGACAGTATAAACGAAGGTACTCCTGCGAGGTACTCTGATTCTCTGTCTCTTTCTATTGAGACCCGCATTTCGGACCTGCTTGCCTACTTTATTCTATTTTCTCTATGATTTTTATAGCTTTCAGTGTGTATAGGCCTTTAATCTGGGCGTGCTGTTCCTACCTACTCGTAGCTGTAGCGCGGTTGTACTTTTGCCCACTTTGAAATATCACGCTCTCTTAGCAAAACTATATAAGTGCAATATATTTCCCATATTTTGGGCCCGATATTATTTTAATGTCATATGACAATATTAATCGGGACGTATGTAATAATAATGTTTGTCGAATTTTCAAAGTAAGTAATAGATAATATGCGACAGTGAAAATTGTATTTTAAGTAGAAATAATTTCATAAATCTGCTCTAGAGCTCACCTTAATTTTACTGTAAATTAGAGAAGCACCGAATGTGGTCCCTGCCGAAGTTCGGCGTCAGCCGAATGTTCGGTTTGAAGATGCGCCGAAGCTGAAGTTCGGCCGAACTTCGGTTTAAATTGGCGCGCTTTTTTATCCGATGAACTTGTCAGTTCGCGTTCGTTTCGTCGCTTGCCATGCCACCCACGTGCGTTCCGGCCGTCACCTGCGATTCCTGCCGCTTCTCATTTGACGTTTTGTTATCATAATTTTTAAAATTTTTTTTTATTAATCTCAATTTTTAAATAAAGCGTAGTAATTGATTGTTTTTATTCTTTTTACCTCCAAAATACCTACATTAGTAAAATGGTTACTAAACAAATAGAACTGAGTATTTAAATGTAGATAGTTATGCTGTTATTTGGAGTTCCCGAAGTTTGGCCGACATTCGGTATATCCTGGTTTATCTGACCGAAATTCGGCCGGAGACGAAGTTCGGTAAAACCTGCCGAACTTCGGCAGTACCGAATGTGAACCGAATTTCAGCGCAACTCTACTGTAGATCTCGTTGTTCTGTTCACCCTTAACTTGCCATCTAAGAAGAGTACATCAATGCCTTTATCTACTGCTAGGACTTGCTGTTCCCCGTAGCGTTCCCGTTTTTATTTATATTTTCGGTCTTTTATTACATTTAATTTTCATTATTTATAATTATAATTAAAATTATGTTAATATACAGTAAATTATAATTGTATCTAAATATTTGTCTCCAATATGGCCGCCTTGACGTTTTAGTCCCAAACTAAGTAGAGCTTTTATTGTGTCTACTATAATACATATATATATATATATATATATATATATATATAGATATAGATATTTTACTCTCAGACACAGAACCAATAGACATGTTCATCCACAAAAATATTTGTTCCAAGCGGGAATCGAACCTGCGAATTCCGGTTATGCAGTCAGGGTCTCTAACCACTCGGCCAATCGGTCAGTCATTTTATTTATTTATTTTATTTTATCATACATTAGTATGAATGCTATAAGTACAAGTAAGTTGAAGTAAAATTCGCCGAGTGTCAGTTTTTTTCAATTTACTTTTTTTAATTTAGATATAGGTGCGATAACGTGATACTATAAACTAAAACGTTGAATAGTCTGCTGCAGGTGAACCACAATTGTAATTAATATATTACGTATATAACAAGAGAGATATGGCAGCATTGTATTCGGTCTCAATATAGTGTTGGCCAATTGATTAAAAAAGGTAACCAAGGCCCGTCAGTTTCATCGAATTTGACCTGTAAAAAAATTGGTGATAGTGTGGTAAAATCGTATGAAAATATATCAAAAACACAAAATAGAACATCACAGATTCGTTGCACGTAGGTTGTTTTCATGCAAAACTCAAAAAAAACATGGATTCAAAATTGGCCTCAAGCAAGTTGTTACTTCTTTTTACAATTAGACCTCTCCTGACAATTTGAAACATCAATGATATTGATACAACGACATACAAAAATACGATAGTAAAAATGAAATTAACGGCTAATAAAAAGTTCACTTAGCCACTTTTGCTCCTTACCACCGACGGCTGTCTAGAAGCGGGCGCTTTTTTTACATCAAGAGCCCATCCGAGGAGCGGAAAACAAAAAGACTGGATTTATATATATATTTTTTATTATTTTATTTATTCCCTTTTATTTCTGTATTTTATTTTCGTTAAATTTTTGCATATCCCGTTATTGTTTTTATATCGGGAGCTTCCCGCGCGGTCTGTCCGTGGAGCTAGAAATGTTTTTCGCCGCGCCCTCCTGGAATAGTAACATAAAATCAATTTTTATGTATGTGCTCGCATGCGACAAAACGCGTCATCGTGTGGCTTAAAGAGACAGCTGTCATAAAACGCCATATTAAGAGTCAAATTTGACTCTCCTTTGAGCGCATCGAAGTTATTATAGTATAATATTATATTTATTACGTCCACAGAGCGCGATGCGAAAACCATCATAGCTCCATGGGCTGTCCTTGTTTTGTTTTTTTTTTTCTGCCAGTACGTATTTTTTTTCACGCTGTCATTTGTTGATTAGCGGAATTTCGGAGAGAATTGAATGTGTTCTGGCCATTAGTGAATTGGAAGGTGGGCATTGAGGTTGTATAGCTACTATGTATAGCGATTGCGTAATGCTTATTTGCCATATAAACTAGTAGTGGATATATTTGACCGTATAGTTCATATAGCTCTGAACAAAAATAATTAAAGAACCCGACCTTCAGGTTTGATACGAAATCCCGAAAGTTTAAAATTCCGAATTCATAGTACCGAATGTTTCCAAACTCGAAGATTTGAAATCCCGAAAACTCTCTACGCGAGTAATAAGGTAGGTAGGCACTTTATAATTTTAGTAAGTGGTGGTTAGAAACAATATTACAAGTGGGTGAAATTAAATTCCTTAGATTCCATTACAATCATAAATATACGTACATCACGTATATCTACATGTATATGTCGGTGGCATACACACAAAAAAAGAATTTTGGTATCAAGAAAATATAGTCTTCATTATATACAAATACAGCATATTCTTGGACCAATGCATTTTTATTGATTTAAGAATTCGTTTTCTTCTGTGTATACATAAAAAAAAATTCTTAAATCAATGCTAATTGCATTGGTCCAAAAATATGCTGTATACATTGAAGACTATATTTTCTTGATACCAGAATTCTTTTTTTTCTGTGTACACTCAGGTGAAGCTAATAAAAATGTGTTAAAAATATTTCAATTTCAATAATGGTTGTTTTATTGGTAATTTTTAGAGTTTCGAGATTATGATCAATTACATCAGTATTGTATGATGAGAATAATCTCATCATACAATTACAGGATAAAGGGACAATAAATTTCCTTGTTTTCTAATGAAAAAAAAATAATCTGTGTACTATTGAGGTCGTGAAGATGCGGGTTTGATTGGAAATTCTTAAAATTCAAAATCCCGAATCTAACGAAATCCCGAATGATCATAATCTCGAAACTCTAAAAATTACCAATAAAACAACCATTATTGAAATTGAAATATTTTTAACACATTTTTATTAGCTTCACCTGAGTGTACACAGAAAAAAAAGAATTCTGGTATCAAGAAAATATAGTCTTCAATGTATACAGCATATTTTTGGACCAATGCAATTAGCATTGATTTAAGAATTTTTTTTTATGTATACACAGAAGAAAACGAATTCTTAAATCAATTGTGGCAATATAAATTGCCACAATTTAATATTTAAAGATTTTTTTAAATTGTATGTTGTTCTATTAGGGCGGGAAAAAACTCTTTTCGCATATACTTTGTATATACTTGTGGGGTTGTGTTTGACTCGTGAGTATATCGATGAAGGTTAGCCTATCTGGATTCCCCACATAAATGAATCTAGACAGACTGAGTTCATCATCATCATCAGCCCGTTTTACCCCACTGCAGGGGCTTAGGCCTCCCCCAGGGCGAGAAGGGGGGTTGGAGCTTAAATCCACTACGCTACTCCACTGCGGGTTGGGGATTGTAACGACCGCCATCTTTTGACAGCGTCCGGGACCGACTGCTTAACGTGCTCTCCTAGGCACGGAGTCAGTGATAGTTAATGTACTTAAGTCAGAAAAGTCATTGGTACACGCCCGGATTCGAACCATGGCCCTATGGCCTTATAAATTTGAGACAGGTTCGTCGCGCTCTGGGCTATCACGACACCAGACTGAGTTGAATATTGTTTTATTATCACCACGTTTTATTGCAGCAGTAGAAACTAATTCTAGGTACCCTTTTTATGTTGCTTATTAAAATTAGATATATTCTACTATTCTAGATAAATACGTTATAATTACATGACTGTTAAGTGAGCGAGTTAAGCGATAGAGCGTGAGACCTAAACGACATGTTACTCAGTCGGGCGATATGTACGATTCTCCAGATTTCGAATCGAAATCCTTTTATAACACACAAGTCGTGAGAATTAAGCGGTGTCTTAAAGAAATTATGAATTTTCTGTAGAAATTCATAATGGCGTTTGATCTTCGCTTATCGCTAGTTTCCCACGTCATAAAACCTTAAACTTACAAAGCATGTTCTTATAACTACAACCTAAAACAATTGTGAAGATAGAAACAAGATGTCTTAACAATAACATGCTATTATAGTTATGAGTAAAAGGAATTAGGTTGGTAAAGGGTATAATAATAAGGGTTTGACGACCGCTTAGCCTAGTGGGTAGCGACCCTGCCTACGAAGCTGGAGGTCTCGAGTTCGAATCCCAGGTCGGGTCAGTATTTATATGATAAATATCGATACTGGTACCGAGTCTTTGTTGTTATATGTGTGTGATGTCTTCGAAAAAAATTATTTATATATGCATATATTATAAAAAATATTTAAGTATGTATATCAGTTGTCTAGTAACCCATAACACAAGCATAATACTTGCTTACTTTGGGACTAGATGACGCTGTGTGGAAAGTCCCATGTATTATTATTATTATTATTATAAAAACAGGTGCCGAAAAAAGACAATAGTGTTAGTTTGGGTTCAATATTAAAATGTTTAAATGCTATTTGTATGTACATTTTCTAAATAATAATAACACACACACACAATCACAACAACGTCTAGGTCCCAAACTAAGCATTAGCTTGTATTTTGGGTACCAAGCGAAGACACCACATACATATAACAACCAAGACCCGGTGCCAGTATTAATATTCATCATATAAATACTGACCCGACCTGGGATTCGAACCCGGGACCTCCAGCTTCGCAGGCAGGGTCGCTGCCCACTAGGCTAAGCGATCGTCAAACTAATTTTCTAAATATTAAAGAACAATGTGAGCTGTGCCGCCACATCACCCGCTGCCAATGAGTGCTTGCACTCATGAAAAACCAGCCTGATAGTAATAAGGGAAACGGACTTGTCGTTTTGGTCTGCAGGGTGCGTCTGTCTGCATGTCGGTATTATCGGTCTAGCTAGATGTTATTTGTAACAGTTGTCTAGTAATAATGTCATTATGTCGTGTTTGCGTATCTGTGATAGTTTCGTTAAGCAAATACGCAGGTTTGAGCCTATCAATCGAAACGGTGACGTTCCGTCCACGTAACAGTACAAACGTCTGTACGTGAGATAATGCGGTATGGTCCGTCGTATGCGTTTTGTAAAGGTCGCTTGACAGTGTCTTCTCGTAGAAAGACGTGACTAGTTGTCATTAAGTCCTTATATACGAATGTTTTTCTGTTGTCGTGACATCTCCCTTCCGTCGGTCGTAGTTCGTGGAAAGGTCGTCGTAATATGTCGACAAAGTCTTGTGTCGGAATTGCGTCTGTTTTGCTTGAAACAGTTGACAGTAGCTCACGCAGTAACCGTATTGTTCGACCGTATACTAATTCGGCTGCGGTAGTTTTGAGATCATCTATAAACGCGGCGCTAATACCAAGAAGTACAGGTGGTAGTATGTTCAACCATGAGTCGTTCTAGTGGCATTTTATCGCTGTTTTCAAAAATTTGTTAAAAATGTCATTAATTCTATTTGATCGAGGATGATAAGATGTAGTTTTGAGGTGAGCTACACCTGTCAAGGCACATAAGCTCTTGAACAGCTGTGACTCGAACTGCCTACCTCTGTCTGTAATAACCCGAATAGGAGCACCGAATCTCGAAATCCAGTTATTATAAAAGGCTTCAGCTAGTGTTTCGGCGTCCTGTTTCTCGATGAGATTGGCTTCAGACCATCGCGAAAAACGGTCGATACTGGTCAAACAATATCGATAACCTTGCGAGTACGGCATCACAATAATGTCAATATGTACGTGCTCAAACCTTGTCGTAGGTAATGTGAACTTACTTGGGGTTGTCGTCACGTGTCGTATCACCTTTGACTTCTGGCATTGTATGCAGCTCCGGTCCATTTGCCTGCAGTCAGCTTTGATGCTGAGCCAGACAAAACGTTGCGTAGCCATTTTTACAGATGCGTTCGCGCCAGGATGGGCGAGGCCATGTACAACCTCGAAAGCTGCTTTTCGAAATTGTTCCGTGATGTATGATCTGACATTGTCTGTTGATACGTCATAATATATTTTGTCGTCACGTCCAGGAAGTTGTTTTAACTTAAGTTGGAGCGTCGAGTAGAATCTAAAAAGCTAAGTTACATGGTGTCGATCTTTTGTGAGTTCGCAAGAGTTGACCAGTCTATCGTACTGTTAGGGTTAGTATTTGGTATGGAGTGTATTCTTGAAAGTGCATCTGTGATTAAGTGAGAGACTCCGCTGATAAATTTAATGTCAGTCGTAAATTGGCTGATGAAATACAGGTAGCGAAATTGTCTAGGCGTAGTCTGTTTGCTCTTATTTGAGAAAGCGGAAGTTATCGGTTTATAATCGGTAAAAATAGTAACATCTCGATCTTCAACATAGTGTCGAAAATGCTTAATTGCTTCGTAAATCGAAAGAAACTCACGGTCATACGTTGAGTATTTTAACTGAACATGTCGTATGTCGTACTAATTGTTTAATGACGGCGCCTATGCATGTGTCTGACGCTTCACAATAGATAGTCGTGCGCCAGTTTTAGGGTGTGCAAGCATAACCGATTCTGCGAGTGGTTTCTTACATAAATCGAACTTTCGCTATGCTCTGAAGACCAGCTGATTCGCGCATTACCTGTTACATTATTTTTCAAAAGATTGCTTAATGCTCTTCGAGCTTGCGCAGATAGAAATTAAGCATACCTAGATATCTGCGAAGGGCTTTAGCCGTCTGTGGTTGCAGGCAGTCAAGTATAGTTTGTACTTTGTTGGCGGCTGGTTCCGTACCGTTAGCGGACACAGTCTAGCCTAGAAAATTAAATTTAGATTGTCCATATATCCACTTATTAGTATTAATGACTACACCATAATCAGATTTCCACCTGTTTCGGTCTCTTCAGAATTAATTAGACAGTATCAGGTTAACATCAAGAGTGGACTGCCAAAACTACTTGTCGCGTTTTTTTGATCAGAAGTCCCAAAATATCTACAGCAACGGGATCATATCACTACCTACAAAATGGCAGACTGTCATGGAACAAAGCGACACATATATACTGTAATTAAATGTAAATAAACTTTGAAAAAAAAAATATCTTGAGTTTTCATATAAAATGCGAAGAAATTTTTTCCCCGATCCAATATTAATGAATTAAGATTATAAAGTTACACGAATATATTTATATTGGTCGTGTTCACAAACCTTAACCAGACGCGGGCTCGTATCGCAAACTGGACGATTTTTTGTGTTCGTGAACATGTCCATTAGTTCCTGGGTGTATAATATCCCTAAAAATCGTAAGTATATCAGTTATTTAGTACCTATGATCAGGCTCCACCTAGTTTGAGACTAGATGGTGTTTTAGATGTCACTGGCAGGTAAGTTGGATGCTATAATAAGTGGAAAAATGAAAGAGCTACAGATATACACCCCCACATTCCTTCACAACGACGATACTTTTAAGGTGTAAGAGCATTGTAAGAGCTAGCTAGGTGCGGGACAAACTTGCAGCCGGGTTCTGAAATGCTGTTGAAGTTTATCATTTGTTAAACAGAGGTCAATCAACGTTACAGGTATAGGTATTAGTAGGTACTATATCAGTGGTGGATTTACCAGCAGGCCGAGTAGGCTTGGAGCCTAGAGCGGCAGATTTTAGGGGCGGCACGGGGTTAACTATTTATTCGAGATATGAAAACGTCGAATCAAACTTTTTCAAATACCAGGAATATTTAAAAATGTTAAACTTAATGTGGATTCCCCGAAAATTTAATCCCCCTCGATCAAATAGCTTTTAAATCTATTTTCAATAACATGCAGTTATTATTTGTGCTTTTGGTTTGAAAAAGCGAAACGTTTTGGAGCCGGTCAAGTGTTCTACAAAACTTTTTACCCTGAAAAAATTTGTGACACAGATGCTACAAGTGACAATGTGACAAGTGCTACTAGTACTTTTTAAACGTCAAATGAATTATGAATGTCTGGCGAATTCGTAAACAGAAGAGAGGTTGTGTTTGCGCTACTATCCCAGTAATGTTACGCTGCATTCCTTTCCCCTACCATTTTATTTCCATGTATGTTACCTACCCACAGCATGCCCTCAGCTCACTATAACATAATAAAATCGCTTGCTCGTTGGATAACCGCTCGTAGAAGACGTATATTCATTATCGTCCGCTTTGTTCTCAAAGTCAAAATAATCAAATTAAAATACATTTATCGCTAATTATTAAGCATCCGCCTATCTCCAAAATACATATGTCACGGAGGCCACCAAAGTAAAGCGCGAAAGACGTTATCACGCAGAAGCACGGAGGTCTGTCGTCGAAGGTGAAGACTGAGTTCCTTGTATGTCCTTGTTTGGGGTCCTTGTATGTTTTAATTTATTATATTAATAAAATTATTTATATAAGGACTGTCAACATACGGTTAATGAAAGCAGTTGATCAGTGCTGCTGCTATTTTAAAGTAGGTAATTGAATATAAAAGGCGCCTTACTATTGAAAATCCTGTTTCTAAATATTTTGAAATTGCACTTGAACTGGCTTTTTTGCCATTTAAACAGTAGAAAACATCAAACTTATTTCGCCTGAACAAAAATAAATATCAATATTAATACCTTAGCCACAGTTACGGGAAATAGGACCTATACAGAATTTCAATACTAATTATAGCTGACAATCTGAGATACATTTCTTTTGCGCCTATCCTGGGGCAATTTTGACCCATCATCTTTGGGCAAATATACATATAGGTAGCTGTTAGCTGTATACATTATATATCGCAATTTGGCGTCTACAGGTTGTTCTAGAATCTTAGTCCTTTCAATTTTATTACCATCAGGGCAGCTTTTAAAATCTTGGTCTAAACCCAATATTTTTTGGCTCTTTTTTGACCGTTTTCTGCGGATCCGATTCAGAGGACAAAACACATTAACAACAAACAAAGCGGCCCCGTGACATAAATACTTCAACGAATTTAAAATTGTGTAAATAATAAAAAGCTTTCGCAAGCTCTAGTATGTTTTAAAGCGTTTAATAATAGAAACATAAAAAAAACTTCGTCGACAGTTTTGAACGGAGCTTTTATTTCTAGTTCAGCGAATGAAACTGGATGACCAGTGATACCCTGGTCTAAAAAATTCATCGATTACTATTTATCCAAATACTAGGCGTACTTTAAACCTCCTGCCAGCTTGATGTCGGTTACTAGGTATCAGCTTCAGAAAATGTATGTTAAGAACGAAATTTATTTTATTTCATTTTTGTAAAATTAACGCATTTTTGCCGCTATGCAAGGTGTTACCGGCTGCGTTTCGCGATCAGTAAGCTTGTGTGAACGTTTAGGTATTGATGCTGTCGCATGTGGTGTAATCATAGACGAAATGGAAAATTTGGACATTTAATAAAATAAAAAATGAATGATAAGATAAGGTTTTCAACCATTTTCAACCGAATGAATTGAAAATGCTGTCAAACGTGTGTTCTCCTATTGAACTTTTTTATATATTATTTTGACCGAAGCGAAAAACAACATCTTGTTTAATTATTATTAAAATACTTTTTACCGATAGCAACAGCCCGCTACACAACGACGCGACGTAGTGAAATAAAGAAAAAAAATTTTTTTGGGATAGGTCGCTATACATGTAACTATAGTACGAAAAAAAATATCAAACGTATATTAACGCGAGAGGTACCAAACGATAGGTCTGAAAAAATTATATCGAGGTTAAAAACAATTTCTTTTATTTAAAAGTCCTAATTTTTGTTAGAGTCATGTGTCCTCCCCCTCTACCAGTTAAACCGTTGTTTTTGGATATGTGGAAAAAATTTATAACAGCAGTATATATAACGTAGTTAAAAGGAAAACTATCACAGCTAACTAGACTTTATTATTTAACGAGTAATAGATTAACTTATAAAATGTACTTTTATAAGAAAAAGTTTGTAAAAATTCCATAGAAAATGACAGATAACGTTTAGCCAATAAGCGGAAACTAGATGCATTTTATCTTTATGATGTTATTGTAAACGATAATTTAAAAAAAAAAACATTTTATGATGAAAATTACATTGTATTACTAGGTACTATAAATTTGCGCTTTCCTCTGCAGAGCTTATTCGCTTCAGAATCGACATTAAAAGTAAAAGGTTCACTGTAATAAAATAAGTAATAAAAATTGTCTCTAGCTATCAGTGCACTATGTTATTACTTTTCAGATTAGCCAGAGAGAATGGAGCGCCTTCTAAATAACTAATGAAATAAAAATGAAATGTATTAATACAATAATTCTTAAATTACATAATAATAACGATTAATGGTTAATTTAGATTAACGTCGCGCTCATTTTTTTTATATTGTATGGTGATACGGAACCCTTCGTGGCTGGTTTTTAAAGATGTGATTGTTGATATCGTTTTAAGTAGTTTATTCCTCAAAACACTTTAATTATTTGCAATGCCAGTGATAATATTGTCTTTTAATTTGCTGTTGATCTTCCTCTTAAATAATTTTTTTATAAAAATTCACATGTAATATTCAGATAAATACTTGCTAATTTTAGGCTAAGCTAAAGCAAGCTTTGTCTATTGCACTCCCGTTCGGATCTGACTCTGTTTCCATTACGGTCTTTAAAGGTGTCCCATAAATAGTGCGCAGACTCTCGGTTGCTGACAGTTTGGTTCATGCTCTATCAGAATAACCGAAAGTATGTTAAAAGTGTTATGGCTTTCGAGTAATTCAAACTTTTCTGAAATTACCTACAGTCTCTACCTTGCATCAATATTTTGGCTGTCATTTCCACAAATTTACAAATTATTGAAATCTACTTTTTGGAAAATAATCTACATTAGTTGACGCATTGAGTGCATTAAACATATTTTTTAATTATTAAACAGCTCCAAGAAATAATAATTTTTTTCAAATTTTTTACCAAATTTAAATTTTAGTACCTTGTTTTGAAGGTCTGTATGGAAAAAATAATGTACTGAGCTTACTTGGCAAACTTCATGAAAAACTTTCTTGTTTATGGAAATTTTTAAATTGTAAAACATTTCCGGATATTTTCTTATAAATTTGAAAAAATAATTATTTCTTGGAGCTGTTTTATAATTAAAAAAATATGTTTAATGCATTCAATGCGGAAACTAATGTAGAAGATTTTCCAAAAAATCGATTTGAAAAATTTGTAAATTTGTTTAAATAACAGCCAAACTACTGATGCAAGGTAGAGACTCTAGGCCATTTCAGAAAAGTCTGAATTACTCGAAAGTCATAACACTTCTACTGTGCATCCTTTGGATTATTCTGATAGAGCATGAACCAAGCTATCAGCACCCGAGAGCGCCCTATTTATGGGACACCTTTATGTCTACGTGTCGTGTCCTCTATTTAGGTTTTACATAGTAAGTTGAACGGCGACAATTTCATTTGGCCTGGTGGCCTGGTGGCCTGGTGCTTATTTTGAGACAGATGTCGCTGGAATGTCGCGGGTATTATTATTATTTTCTTGTTTGACTAGATTTTTAAACCTATGTATTGTTCTAGGCGGTAAACAATCTCAACCTTAGGTATTGTCTAACCAACGGGCAGATATGCGTTTTGATAATGTAAATATCTTTGAAAAGTAAGAGCCCTTTTTCAGTGTGTACGAAATGGTGATTCTCCCTAAAGTATTAAAACTGTGAAGGCTAAGTCAATGGTGGATACCATAAAGTTAATAAATTTGACAGCAGCGTCTGGTTTTAATTAAAGTCATAAATGTCACTTCACAGTATCGAAAATGTCAAACGCGATTTTGCGAGGGTGAAAACCGGCGCGCGGGGATTTCACGGAGGTGAAGTCCGGTGCGCGGGGACCTCGCGGACTGAAACTCACCATCTTGCACCAGCCAGCTAGAGTATGTGGTGATAAAGTGTCGGAATTCGTGGAATGAGATTGGACATGGATTGGACCAAAATTTTAAAGTTGTGCTGATGGCTATTAAAATTGAAATGAATAAGGTTCAATGACAACCTCTTAATATATAGGTCTATTTTTTTATGAACTTGCCAGATACTTATGATAATTCATTTAACATTGAAATTGTCTCTGTAACATCGTCTGGACACTACTGGACAGTAGAAAGAGCCTATTTTGCTGCTTCCCACAGTAAAAAACTAAAAGTAGGAGGGTCACTGTAAACGGTAATCCTCAATCAATCAAAATATCATGATCTCATTCAGTCTTAGATAAAGCAAACAATAATCATCCGTCCAAATGACTTCACATTGTAGAAAGAGAATATTACTGAAGCATGCTTTTCTTTTTTTATTTCGATAGATATTTCCGGAAAAAAATGTGAAATTGTGAATGATTTTTGTCCAAGCCCATCGACATAACTGTATTTTTTTTTATATAATATTAATTTGCATAGCTTTGAGAAAATTGGTTAAAATTAGTAATACTTTGATGTCGTATGACACGCTTGTACAAAAAACAATCAAGTGTGAGTCGAAATCGCGTGGGGAGGGTGCCGTACTATTGACGAAAACGCACAGAAAAACATAGAATGCTGTGATTTTATAAATCATCAAATCAACAGCTAAATATGTTTTTTTTTAATTTGAATCAATTAAAAGCTAGAAATGTAAGACTCTTTCGTTTTTTGTAGGCTGTGACCATATTAATCACTAGACTAATTATTGTAAGTTATTAGTTGTCGATAACATTAGCAACAGATTTTATTAGCATTTTCTATAAACGAATATTTTTCGTTTATCGTGGGGATTTAAAAACTAAAAACGTTCGTTTACATTTTCCTGTAAAGTATGAGTGTAGTCCTATATCTTGTATTTTTTTTTTTTTTTTTTAATTTTAGGCTCAGTAAAAAAAACCTTACATAATCGAAACCCGTTCAGTCTATCTAGTCTTATAATCTGACAGACAGACAGGCGTGTTGTATTTTATAGCGCGTCCGCTCAAATGGTTTGCAGTAGATACATCCATTTTGGATACTATATGTAAAAACAAAAAATTTTTATTCATTAATAGATATGTATACACACTTATTCAAAGTCAGAATGAATTGATTAGGTACCAGATCGGAAAACTAGAAGGAGAAGAACCGGCAAGAAACCCCTCTCTGTTGTAAACATAAATACATCATTTAAGGCGTAAAATATTTATATATGTACTTGTCTAGTAACCCATAACACAAGCATAATACTTGCTTACTTTGGGACTAGATGGCTCTGTGCGGGAAGTACCATGTATTATTATTTAATGATTTAGTACCTAATTTTTTTCTTATTTTTACATCTGTTTATCAATTTGATTTTCCATTGTTTCACTAAAGTACTTGATGGAAAAAAAATTAGGTACTAAATAATAATAATAATACATGGAACTTCCCACACAGCGCCATCTAGTCCCAAAGTAAGCAAGTATTATGCTTGTGTTATGGGTTACTAGACAACTGATATACACACTTAAATATTCTTTATAATATATACTTATATAAATATTTTTTTTTATATATATATAACAACCAAGACCCGGTACCAGTATCAATATTCATCATATTAATACTGACCCGACCTGGGATTCGAACCCGGGACCTCTAGCCCCGTAGGCAGGGTCGCTACCCACTAGGCTAAGCGGTCGTCAATCATTAAATGATGTATTTATGTTTACATAGTGTCCAACATACCCTGCGGGTGTACCTTACCTACTACAAACCATTTGAGCGAACGCACTGTGTATAAAAAGTTAGGTAGGCAGTAGGTACAAAATAAATATACCTATGCATTTATTTTATATGTGAGGGAGGGGGAGAGTTAGTCCTATTTGTTTGCGTCCTTCGGGCTGTTTGCCCAAAACAAACCGAGCTCACAATTAAATTCACCCATCCTTTATAATACAAATATAGGTATAGGTACGCGGTTGTAGGACGTATGTACAAACTGTACATCGCGTAGTCAATCACAACCATAGATATTATTATATATGTTACGCCTAAAAGGTTACACCCCGTTAAATCTTCACCGACTGGCACAAAAAAAAAATGGTTTTCATATTAACTAAGTTTACACGTTTTTAATTGTTTAAATATATTGATACAATATAAGAAAAAAGAAATAAAAACTGAAATTCGCGGGATTTTTTTCAAACTGTTTCATTCCTCACAACATATTCAACATAAAACTAATTGCATTTTCACAACATCTCATCGAAATCCATCATTATTCTTTTTCTTTAAAATTTTTTACAAGACGTGAAAATGCAAGGAGTTTCAAAAAAAAACCCGCGCGTGTAAATTTATTTCTTATGATGTATCAAAATAGGTATTTAAAAAATTAAAAACGTATAAACCTAGTTTTTGTTAATCTGAATACCATATAATTTTCTTGCGCAAATCGGTTAAGGTTTAATGGGGTGCAACCGTTAACGCCGCTTGTATGGAAATTTGCCACTATACACTTCTCTTAAGTTTAACCTGCTAATATTAGCTTTATTTTCGTGGAAAGGATAATGTTAATTTCTGTCATCATTTAATTGTAACCGCAACCCCTTGCCTAAAAATTAAGAAGCAAATGAAGAAAAAAGAAATAATATTAAAAAAACAAAACTTTTTTATTATGAATCACTATTTTTGGTAGTCAAATCCTCTTGACAGTCAATCTCATTACAAAATTCAAGTAGGTACTGTTAGAACTAAATTTTTGAAAAAATAAAAAAATCAGTACACAATATACTAAACAAAACTATTGAAATAGTATTTCTTTATTTTCGATCTTATCGATATTTCGAATTAAGAACTAACTGCTTTCAGATTAACCTATTGGGCACGTATGGTACAGCATCTCTACCAGTGAAGTTTATGGCCAGGCACATGCCATGCGGTACATACGTTGGTATCAGCGCTTCCACCTGGTGGGGATATATTTTTTTCTAGGGAATGTGTCTGTCGATCGGATGTTTTTTCTCAAAGCTAAAATATATTCAGTATTAACTTGTAATAAGTCATTGGTACGATGTCATACCAACAACCGTTGGCTCCTACCGCATGATATGCCGTACCTTGGCACTATTCATCAAGATTTTGCATATACTGGAAAGTCAGCAATATATACCTCTACTGGAATGCTGCAAGGTCGACCATTCGGTGGTGTCGCCATATTGTGACGTAAGAGTGTGTTTCAGTCGGTTCAGGTTGTGTCAAGTGTACGTATCATAGTTATTAACGTAGTGATGGAAAATTGTAAATTCCTAGTGTTTTCGGTATATATGCCAATAGATGCACCACACAATTTAATTGAGTTTACTGACTGTTTGGGTGAGATCAGCGCGGTGATTCACAGCTATGACATTGATACGGTTTTTATTCTGGGTGATTACAACGCTCATCCAAACGCATCGTTTGGAAAGGAACTTTTGAACTTTTGTATTGAGCGAAAATTGATATGTGCAGATATAAACTATTTAGGTGTGACATCAGACTCATATACCTACATTAGTGACTTACATAGTACCAGGTCATGGTTGGACCACGTGATCGTAACGGTAATTGCTAATCAAACTATTGAAGAAATTAAAATCAATTACAATATTTCGTGGTCCGACCACTTTTCTTTAGAACTTGCATGTAATTTAAGTGTTTTAAAACCAGTACCAAATATAGTGCCTTGTAATAATACTGTTTTGTGGGGGCAAAGGGACAAAGCGCAGACTATTAGATACTGGGAACTATGTACAGAAAAATTACGAGAGGTAGACTTTCCTACAGAATTTATTAATTGTACAGATGTTACTTGTCAAAATGTAGATCATAGAAAAACAATTATAAAATGTACAACCTAATTATAAACATACTTACAGCGGGTTGCACCAAAACAAAATCCGTAATCGTAATCGTAAAACGTAATGCGAAACGTATATTTTGACAGTTATTGTGTTGCACCATGTTTTCCGGTTACGTTTTACGATTACTTTTACGGCTACGATTTGAGCTTCCACGATCTGCCTCTAAACGTAAAGTAAACTGATTTTTGACAATTAGATAACCTCATTCGTACCAAATTTCAATAGTGTACCTAGTACCTACTACATAAATTTCTACGCTTGTGTTTTTAGCTATTTTTGAGTCGCACATAATGAATTGCCAGATAATTTGCTCCTCTTCGTCATCCTCTGATAGTGATGACAGCGATATTATCGAATACATTACGCGAAGACGAAGAATTACTAATATTCGAATAGATAAATATCTTGTAGACGAAACCATATTTTTGTCTCGATACCGAATAAGTAAGAATACGGCTAATTTTATGTGCCGACTGATACAACGACGAGTTCAATCAGCCACGGATAGGTACTACTTCATCATCATCAGCCCATTTTTACCCCACTGCAGGGGCTTAGGCCTCCCCCAGGGTGAGGAGGGGGGCTTGGAGCTTAAGTCCACCACGCTGCCCCACTGCGGGTTGGGAACTGTAACGACCGCCATCTATTGACAGCGTCCGGTACTACTTAAGTTACTATTATTTGATGTTCTGTTTTTATTTTATCGTTCAGTGGAAGATATAGTTCCAATCAAACTTTATGGCGGATCGGAATACAACGCTATAGGCATGCTTGCGCAGGTTCAGGCATATGCCCCTCGCTCCACTGCGTCCCGCTACACCTAAAACTGGTTACTGCGACGCGACTTGTGCCTATGTTCACATCCGCCATAAAGTTTGATTGGAACTGTACTACGGGCAAGGAAAGATAGTAAATCTCAGTAAGAAGATAGCCAGATTGCACTTATGCCAAATACAATGTTTGATTACAGAAACAATGCTCTCAAGGTGTCTGAGCAACTGCTGATAGCGTTGCGTTTTTACGCGAGAGCATCTATTCAGTCTATTGTAGGAGAAGCGAACAGCGCACATAAAGCCACTGTTTGCAGAGCTGTATATATGGAGTATCTAGAGCTATTGCGGCATTGGCACCTAGGTACATTTATATGCCACGTAATGAGGAAGAAATGGCCCAGGTATCCCGCGAATTTTATAGGATTGCCAGATTTCCGAAAGTGATTGCTGCAATAGATTGTACATTATCACGTACCGTACGTACATAGATTATCACGTACCTACTACGAAATTATTTATTGTTACCAATTAAAGAAACCTGAGATAGAAACAGACCAAAACCAACAAACCAAAGTGTCAAATTGACAATTTTTATTTAATTTGTTCTCTGGGTACCTGGGTACTTACCCTTTGAAGCGCAAATTGACATTAATTGAGCGAATGTTACTATATCAAAATGACTTTCCCACAAATTTACCACCAAAAATGTGTTCAATCACCTGGCAATAATTTTGACGCTTACTTTACGGTCTAGTTTGTTGGTACAACGGATTTATTTTGCGCCGTGAACGTAATCGTAAAATGACAGTAAAACGTAATCTGAAACGTGACAAATAAGTAGTTATTTGGTGCAACCCGCTGTTAGAGATTCTGCGACGGCCACACATTATACCTCGAGTCAAAGCTATTTAAAAAAGAAGCAGAAAAAGCATGTCATTGGATGGAATAAATATGTAAGAGAAGCCCTTGGCGATGCGCGGCTTTGGTTCCATAAGTGGGTATTTAACGGTAAGTCTTTTTCTGGTAAAATCTATGAGCAAATGCGAAACTCACGAAAATATTTTAAAGCTGAACAGAAATGGTGCCAAAACAATCAAGAACAAATATAAATGGATAATTTAGCGACACAACACACAAATAAAATTTTTAGTAATTTCTGGAAGGAAACTAAAAAACTTGATCCAAGACCGTGCGTCCCGGTTGGTGTCGAGAGAGTTAGTGATCTCGTCCAGGTTGCCAATATTTTTGAGGATCATTTTAGAGTACAGTCGTCATTACAAAAGGTCCTTGGGGGGACAAAGAGAAATGCAATACAGAAAAGAGAAAAACATTTAATTATTACTGCAAAATAAGTTGTGCGGATTATGGAGAAAATGAAGCGAGGAAAATCCCCAGGCCATGCTTCAATAAGCATAGAACATCTACAATATGCGGATGTTCATTTGCCCAGGGTGTTCGCCATGTTGTTTACATTCTGCATTGGGCACTCGTATCTGCCCAATGACATGATAAGGACTGTGGTAGTTCCTATAATTAAAAATAGGAATGGTGATGCATCCAGCGTAAACAACTACAGACCTATATCACTCGCAACTGTAATAGCAAAGGTGTTGTATGGTGTGATTGATAGCTACTTAGGAAACCATTTGAACTTGGATGGTGCCCAGTTTGGTTTCAGACCGGGTCTATCTACCGAAGCTGCAATATTTAGTCTCAAGCACACCGTCTAGAACTACACTACTAGTAGGAACACCCCTCTATACGCTTGCTTTTTGGATCTATCAAAGGCCTTTGACCTCGTAGCTTACGATCGGCTATGGCAGAAGCTTGCAGATGAAAGTAATCTTTCTCGTGAATTGAATGCACTACTTAAGTACTGGTATGGTACTCAAAAGAACTGTGTTAGATGGTCGGGTTCACTGTGAGATGTATACAGTCTGGAGTGTGGCGTGAGACAGGGAGGACTAACATCCCCTAAACTAAAGAGTTTAGGGGGTGTTAGTCCTAGATGAAGACCTAAGAAGAATCTGTACATAGATAGACTGATCCGTGTGCTTAGCAGCGCCCAGATCGGATGTTCGATTGATGGAGATATAGAAAGGGAACGCAGGGCATTGTCAGTCTGGGCGAATATGCTGGCCTGTAGATTTGCGCGTTGCACTACGCAAGTAAAAATTACATTATTTAGAGCGTTTTGCCAATCATTCTACACGTGCACTCTATGGGTTAAACACACACAAAAGGCTTGGAAGTCCCTAGAAGTCCAATATAACAATGCGTTCAGGGCGATGGTGGAGTTTCCGTGGTTGTCTAGTGCATCAGGAATGTTTGCTGATGCAAGAGTAGACAGTTACTCGGCGATACTGCGTAAAAGAATAGGGTCTCTGATGCACCGAGTTGGTGCCAGCACTATCAACCTGCAGTTATTTGCTTATAGATTAGACTGTGATTCATAGATCATGCAATATTGGACAAAAACACATTTAAATGTGCATACAAAAAAAACCTTGTAAATCCTAGATAATTGAATGATAAATTATATAGTGTATATAATATTGTGCATTTCATATATGGACTGTAAAGTCTGAAATGAACAATTATTATTATTATTATTTACGTCATACGATAGAATTTTCTAATAAAAGCACATAACATGGCTAACCCTGAATAAACCATCGGCAATAAACCAAATCGACGAATGCTCATGATTCACTAACGTTCCCATTCTGAACAAGCTCCATTTTAAAGAGAAACTCTCTTCAATTGTCCGATTGCGAATCCTTAAGTTCTTTGGACTCATTGTTAGAGACGAGGACTCTACGGAGGGGCAGCGACGGCAACAAGAGATGCATAGTAGAATGATTTCGCCATACGCAAACAGAAATGAATGGAGACGCATCGCAAGAGCGGCCGCCGTCGACATGGATGGCTTCAACTTGACATCATAGCCAAGTTCACTCTGCCAAGAGTGCATTACTAAGAGAAGAATAAACCATACTAATGTACCTACTACGGAATTGTAAATCTCAAAAAGTCATAGAATAATGTCCACCACAAGACATATAATGCATCCACGTGACAATTTTTTAAATGAAAACGTCTTTATGTGCTCTTTTTCGAAAAATGGAACGAAACTGAACCGTCACGCGCTCGGGTCGGTGACGCTGGATCGGGTACACTCGGCAGCAGTCGGTCGTGACGTTTCCTGTTCAACAAGGTGTGCATTGTTTCAAGAATTACGTTCTATTATTATGTATTGTTATTAGCGTATGTTTTTTAAATTGTCAGTGTATTATTTCAAGTGTAGATATAAATGTATATACAGTTGGTACCTATTTAATACGTCATTTGAGAGTTGTTTCAAATAATACGTTTATGTAATTGTATATTTGTATAGGTAGTTTTCACTTTTCACCCAATTTTAATAAAAATATAACAACCTGTATTAACACAAAAAGATATTGTTGTTAATAAGGATCAATTCTTGCAAAAAAATGTCACGTGGAAAATTAAAAGAAATAGCTTTTTTTTACAATTTTCTTCAAATTTCATACATTCAATTGCACACCAACCAAATCAAGTATGTAGTTTGACTTCCGATTAATGTAACTATAAAATGGTCGCACATGTGAAGACTTTTTGAACAACACAGTAACTTAATCTTCATCAAAATAAATATTTTCTTTACACTATAAACAGCATATTTTATACTCTTGCTGTTTTATTTTACATATATAAATATAAATTAATAATCAAAATATAAAATCTAGATAAATTACTAGTTTACTGAAATAAATTATCTGACGTGCGTGTCAGTCAGACGTCCAGGTTTCCCTCGCTGCAAGCTACAATTAAAAATTGCATTAATATATGTTTAAACACGAATGATAATTAACACGGTGGATAAGGTAGTTGAGCAAAAGAAGTCTTCATTTTTCTCACAGGATTCACAATAAGTTCGAAATGTGATTTAGGAACAGCACGCGTGCCGTTAAATACGATGGGATGTGCGTATTGCACAATGTCTAGTGCCTGCACATTTTCGATTGGCCATCGTAATTTGTAATAATAAATTATACGAATGTAGAAACTGTTGATAGCCTTTTTATTTTTAAACAGATATGTGTGGGTGGGTAATAGTGTGGGTCAATACTGGGCTTTGTTCTTTGTTGGGGGAACCCGATTGGAACACGACAATGTATTTCCACAAAAACCCTGAACTAATTGTTCTAGTTTCTTCTAACTATGAGAATTGAAGCCGACAATAATAATCTAAGGGATAAACAACTGTTGTAGTAGTCTAATCTAATATTTAGGATCTATCAATATATAAAGATTAGAATTGACCATCGCAATATTAAAGACGTTTCTATCGCCTAGACAGTCGCGGTCCGCTTTTTTTTTTTATAAGTTACTCTTCGCCACTGCAAGCTAGACAATAAATGAAATAATGCTATAACCTTTTATTAGGCGCGTGTTTTCCTTGAAAGCCAAAAAGCCATGCATGTCTAAAATTGTCAAACAACAATAAAGTAAAAAACACAGAAATGAGAGTGAGAAGAAGTGAGAGTATTTGAATCTCTCGCGAGCTTGTAGTTTCAAACGCCGCGCTTATACGCGCCTATCACGAAACGAATTGACACGTGACCGAGTGACCACGACTGAGTTCGTCCGGCGGACTCGACGAAGTTCATGCGTAAGCCAGAAATAGATGTCTTTTATGTTTGTCTTTTTCTTACACGTAGTGATAATTGGCATCCATCCCACTCACGTTTCTGTCGTATTACATTGATATGTATCGAAATTTCATACGTCTCATAAGCCAGGCTTGCAAAGTGAAATTCGCAACGTATTATTAACTGAGACAGTTTGATGTAAACTAACTTCATTATTGTTTTCAAATGCATTCATTGCGATTTGTTGTGTTTTATGTTTTAAATTTGTATTAAAGTAACTGTGAATTAGGTGAAGTTAAAGTGTTAAATACCGAAATGGAAATTTTGGAGGATTTCAATGGACTGAAAGAAATGTATTTCGCAATCATTGCACAGTGACAAAGTAAGTAGGTAATTAAAATCATACAGAACTAAGGTATTTCTTGCTTTATAAACCAATTAGCTTTTATAAACAATGATTTTTACAAACGAATCCACACATATTTACGCAATATTTCAGGTCTGGGTCAGGTTTATTTTATAATAAAATCATTGACGAGTTTTTAAAACGAAAAGACGCATTGATTTAATAAACTGATTCTTAATGTTTTTATAAATATATTTTTTATATTTTATATATTTTTTACTACCACAAGATCTATATATTCTTTATAGATTTTGTGGTAGGTATTACGGTGCGGTCGGCCGGCTATGATAAGATTCCACCACAATCATTTGAAAACTGTAACTTCACATATCGTGTTGGCGTAACCATGCTCTGAACCCATCACACGCCACTGTCTCTTATGTGATATTTATATTTGGACCTACACTCAATGACAACAAAAATAGGTAAAATGTCAACACGACGTCACCATAATTATATTGTATCACGTACATCGATGGTAATGATTTGATGGGTAAATGAAGTATGTTAGACAGGAAAGAAACAGTGACATAAATAAATAAAACGATGACTTGGCCGTGTTACTACCAAGTTTTGAGTAAGTTGAAAATTATAACATGAGACTGATCCTATGGCCCCAAGATATACTATAAATGTAATTTTATATTATGATGATGAACCTAACTTAGATCATTATAACATCATAGATGATGATAATTACAATTTTCAACAAATTTAAGACTTGGTAGTACCATGGGCAAATGAAAAATATCCCGTTGTAAAACCAGTTGTACACAGTTGGTCCACTGACAAATAAATCCCCTGTCGACCAATTCGTAGTACCACGGGCAAGTTTTGCATAAAACTTATGTTGCCCATAAAATATTGTTCACTTCACTTCAGCAGCCCATTTTTACCCCACTGCTGAGGCTTAGGCCTCCCCCGGGGTGAGAGGGCTTGGAGCTTAAATCTACCACGCTGCTCCACTGCGGGTTAGGAATTGTAACGACTGCCATCCATTGACAGCGTCCGGGACCGACGGCTTAACGTGCTCTCCGAGGCACAGAGTCAGTGATACTTATGTACTTAAGTCAAAAAAACTCACTGGTACACGATCGGATTCGAACCATGGCCCTAGGGCCTTATAAATTTGAGACAGGTTTGTTGCGCTTTGGGCTATCACGACTCTCATAAAATATTACCACATCCATTCTTTTCACCAATCGCTGACGACCCGCACGCGTCGCGGTTTTTTCCATCGCGTGCAGCGTGACAGACAGACGGACAGGGTAATTTATACGAGTGTCGCTATCGAGGTATCGCCATTGCAACTGATCGAACGATAAATTCGCTATTGCTTTTTACCGAAAGGGTAGAATTCGAAGAAAATTAATTTGTTTATACGCATGGACCTCCATAGAGATACCGTGTTGTGACAACAAAACTATGAGCAACAGAAATATACGCCGTAGACTAAATATATGCCAGTTAGTGAAGTAGAACTTTGTGTGTCCTATTCACAAATAAACATTCTGAAATTATATTTCTTTTGCTATTGAACATAATGTTTGTTTAAAACACAGACAAGTCAACCTTATAGACCACGCTTTGACAGGGAGTAGAATTCGCCAAGGCTATGTAGTGACACTACATAACTACGTCGCTAGTGAGCCGTCAGTTGGAAGCACGTCGGAAGTCATTATATTGTCAATTTTGAACGAGCCAATGAAAACTAGCCGACCTCTCCCCGCACCCCGCCACTTTTTGGCGATTTCGTTTTCGTACTGACGTTTATTAAAGCGTGGTCTATAGGTTAACTGGTCTGTGTTTTAAAACAATGATAATTACATATGGTTTGTCGAATCTTTAAATCTGTCATTTTGCTCGGGGTTTTGAGTTTTGAACCATCTATGATTCGAACGCTCCATCTTGTTGATAATGCTATCTAAGTTTATAAAGATAACTTTTATTTCCACATTTCAGATCTCACTGGGATCTTACTTCGATTTGTCGACTATACATATACAGGAAGAAATTTTAACAACCATCCAAAAATTTTCTAGTTGCTACACCAATAGACCTCATTACATAAATAAAAAATATAGGTTACATTTTCATTATATTTTTTTAAAAGTTATGGTGTTATTTTACAACTTTTGGTTGCCTTCTTTTCAAAGTGTAAATAAAGAAAATGTCTTCTTAAACGTAACATGTCCGTGAGGATATTACTCAAAACCAATAAAAATAACCTTTGAACAGTGCAGTGTGAAAACGATGTAACTTCCAATACGTTAAAATACCTACGTGGCGCGCTCTGCGGCGGCTGTAAATGGTGACTAGAGTTATTGGTTTTTTCGGGAAAGGTTTGTGTAGTCATATCTTAATATTTTTCTATTGAACGATACTAAAAGGAAACAATACGACTATCGATTTTTTACCCGAGTTCGTTATTTTAAAATTTGGATGGTTGTTAAAATTTCACCTTGTATTTACTTAAAATTAATAATTTTATAATAACAATTTAAAAATCAGTTAGAATAAATTGATGCCACAAAATAATAATAACAATCTAAGACTAACAATTAGAGAAATATTTATAAATTACGAGTAGTTATAAATTTCAAAAATAAATACAACTATTTAAATCAAACATGTCCACAACCAGCTGTCAAACATCCACAGGTAATTTATTTTCAAAAAATTCGTTCATACCTATAGTAACAACATTTTTTAAATAGATATTTTTCCAATGCCATCTTAAAGGGGGCGTCATCTTAATTTTTAATTGATACGTTTTCAAAAAACACATTTAGTTAGATCGCTAGAATCAACAAGTACCTAATTATTAATTGAAAAAACATTTCATTACCAACAAAGTTAAACTTTTAATAAAACACATAAGGGAATATTTCACTTCCTAAGCTTTTTCAGAATATTTCAGCATTTCATATTGTTTCCCTGAGATATAAAACAAATAGCAATACACTATCCCCTTTTGGCAGCCATTTTTCACCGGACTCATTTACTGCCAACCCTTTATGATTAACTTGTGGTACCGTTAGCAAGAAAAATTGCAAATTTTGCCTGAATTATATACTGTTTTAATGAAATATAAAAAGTTTACTAGCCAACAACATATCTAAGTTAAATAAAAAATTGATGTCTTCATATGTTAATAAAAAAAATTACAAATTATAAATCCCAAAGAGATTTTTTTTTGGTCTTATAGTGGTCAGTTGTTACAGTGGTTTGTTGTTTGGCCTAAAATGTAAACTACACCTATTAGGCGAAATAAGTTTCTACGTAGAAAAATATTATTTGGTTCTCGTTAATATGTTTTTCATTGCACCCACAGTAAAGAAACCTTGAAAAAATGTCAACATTGACCGTTTTTAGTTGAAAAGTACCTACAAAGGTTTTCGAGTTTTTTGATTTATTGATTTAATCATATATATTTCTTAAAAAGCATAAAAGTACAAGTAGACTAGAAGCCCTCTTCTATGTTAAAAGTATATTTTACGCTTTGACTTATTTTACGTGAAGATGGTAAAAGGCCCGCTGGCACGACCCTTGTTCCCTGGAAGAGGTCGCTTGTGTGCGACGACACTTGCATTGACACGCTGTTGGTAGCGTTTCAGATCCGAGCCTTGGTGCTGTAACGACGGCTACTGAATATCACAAATGAGGCGAATATGCTGCCTTGGAGAACAGCTATGTATTTGTGCTGTTTAAGGTTGAGACACTGAGGCCATGGGGACCTGCGGACTGATTCCGAATCAGTGTTAAGTTACTTATCGCGAGCGAGCAAAAAGTATATTTTGATGTTGCTAGAAAGCGAACTTGAAAACATCTATTTACTCCAAATATGTTATCTTGACATTGCCTATAGACATTCAGAAAAACCATAAAACCACGAATTCATTAGAAGTTCTTTTCTGCGTTTACCGTCTGACCACTCGTACTATATAACCGACTGGTGTAAGATGGCGAATTTTAGTCCGAGTTTCAGTGCGCAAGGTCCCCACGCGCCACTCTTCACCCCCGAGAAATCCTCGCACACCAGTTTCATCACCCCGAAATTGCGGAACATCACCTCGATAGTGTGAACCGACATTTATGACTGTATTAAAACCGAACGCTGCTGTCAAATTAATTTACTCTAAGAGAAAAACTATTTATTGTTAGGAAAGTTAGTTTTCCGCTCGTGATAAAGTTTGAAATATCGCCTGCGTTATGTATAGCCACATCAGAATCACCCCACTGCTGAGGCGTGTCGCTTTTTCCAATATATATCGGCACGCCTAGCGCCTGGTCAACGTCTCGGGTGATCGAAAGGCTGGCGCTTCCCTTTGGGCAACTCACTAAAGCAAGGTAAAATACCGGCAGCCTTTTGGGCACTCTGCCGCATGACATGCCGCATATATTTTTACTTACATAAGAGCACAGACCAGTCCAACCTATAGACCACGCTTTAATAAACGTCAGTACGAAAACGAAATCGCCAAAAAGTAGCGGGGTGCGGGGAGAGGTCGGCTAGTTTTCATTAGCTCGTTCAAAATTGACAATTTAATGGCTTCCGACGTGCTTCCAACTGACCGCTCACAAGAGACGTAGTTATGTAGTGTCACTACATAGCCTTGGCGAATGCTACTCCCTGTCAAAGCGTGGTCTATAAGGTTGACTTGTCTGTGCATAAGAGTTACATATCAGTTACAATATTAATATAAATTACAAATAATTATTTACAGACCGTTGCGTTGACGTGTACCTATAGACGCTCCGATTTTGTTTATCTTAGGATGACAACTGTACATCGGCCGTCGAGAGTTTGCGTTCCTGACACATGAAACTTATAGTTATAACATCATGTTTGTTGTGATTTGACATAACAATATAATTTTTAATTTAATTTTGTGTCATTCCTGCGTGTAAACGATTGAAAACGGGAATCGTCCGATGGTACAAAGTCATATCAACCATCCGATTACTATACCGATTACGACCTGTCAGGAACGCAAACATTCGACGGCCGATGTATAATGATGAACCTTACCAATGATGAATGTACCAATGAGTTTTTTCTGACTTAAGTACATTAACTATCACTGATTCCGTGCCTCGGAGAGCACGTTAAGCAGTCGGTCCCGGACGCTGTCAATAGATGGCGGTCGTTACAATCCCCAACCCGCAGTGGAGCAGCGTGGTGAATTTAAGCTCCAAGGCCCCCTCCTCACCCTGGGGAAGGCCTAAGCTCCTGCAGTGGGGAAAAATGATCTGATGAAGTGAAATTAAGTGAAGTAAACAAAACATATAGAATACTATCATTTCTATGTTCATAAAATTTTATTTTTGTAAATTTTAGATAAATTAGTTACCTGCTTTTAAAATAAAACACAATTTTGTAACCATAATATTCTTTATTGTACACCAAATAGTGATTTTCATATTATATATACTACTCATAGCATAGTCTTTGTAAGACCAATAAATTGACACCTAATATAAACAATTAAATCACGTATCGATCAATAAGATCGCAATGTGAATGAGACAAACTTCATAAACAACTTTTTTGGCGACCGTACTTTTTACCTACCGCTTCCCCTACTGTTTAGAGTCCTGCAGGCATTTTTCATTCCAACTTGATTAAAACCTACTGCGTCGTGTTGTAGACGGGGTTCGCTGACTCGCTCACTTATTAGTCCGGTTTCACCTGTTTCAAAGTAGCTGGCATACAGTATGTAAATCAACAGCATCCTGCTACTTTAAGTTGATTCATGATAAATAATTAATAATCACTGAATTAATGCATCATTATATATGTACATTGATATAGTTATTGTAATATATATATATATATATATATATATTGATATAGTTATTGTAATATAGTGGCAAATTTTGTTAATAAAGAGTTTCACTGAAGACAGCTTGTATCCATGAGAGAGTCGTTTGTTCTTGTATCGATGTAAACAAAGCATACATATTGATTTGTTTATTGTTATTAAATTAAGGTACTTAATCAAATTTTTTAATGTTGTGATAGCCCAGAGCGCAACGAACCTGTCTCAAATTTAAACGTTAAGCAGTCGGCCCCGGACGCTGTCAATAGATGGCGGTCGTTACAGTCCCCAACCCACAGTAGAGTAGCGTGGTGGATTTAAGCTCCAAACCCCCCTCACCCTGGGGGAGGCCTAAGTCCCTGCAGTGGAGTAAAATGGGCTGATGATGATGATGAAATTTTTTAATTACTCTTTAATTGCATTTATTCTCATAAATAAGTTAATTGTAATGTAGTTATGATGGCACGGGAAGAAATCACGGAATGCTGTTGATTTACATTTTGTTTATTTTAAATCCCAATAAGTATATATTACGACATGTTTATTTCTTGTAAAAATACTAGAATTTATTTATAAATTTTAGAATTAATTTATAAATTTCATACTTTAGGATTATGATTTTTCCCTATCGAAAACCGGTATCCTGTGACTTCATAAACGGTTTCACAGATGAAACTATTGCCATTCCTTGATATGCCTATTTAAAAACCGCTCAAGTGCGAGTCAGAATCGCTAATCGAGGGTCCCGTGGTATAAATTATAAATACACATATTGTGTGTTATGTATTTATAATTAATGAATTTACCAAAACCAACAGAAACAAACAAACAAACAAACGAACCGTGAAAGAATTATTTTTTGATATTGATCACAGTTTACAACCTACTACATTATAAATTAGTTTTCAATATTTTTGTTTAAATACAGTATGATATGGTAATTTACAAAAATCCTTTATTCCTTACTTATTTAGTTTCCGAGATGTTTCTTTATTGTTTAAAATTCTTCTTCTTCTATTTAATTTATAGTACATGTTATAAGGCCATGTGGCCGTTGTTCGAATCCGGGCGTGTACCAATAATTTTTTGATTTAAGTATATAACTATCACTGAAACCGTGCCTCGGAGGGCACGTTAAGCAGTCGGTCCCGGTTCCTATCAATAGATGGCGGTCGTTACAATCCGCCAATCCGCATTGGAGCAACGTGGTGAATTTAAGCTCCAAGTCCCTTTATCTTGAGGGGAGGTCTAAGCCCCTGCAGTGGGGTATAAATAGGCTGATGGAATGGGATTGATATAAAAATACCTTTTTTTAGGGTTCCACCCATAGGGTCAAAAACGGGTCCCTATTTCTAAGACTACGCTATTCCTCCGTCCGTCTGTCTGTCTGTGGTTTTTCTCGGAAACTATTGGCAATATATAGATGGAATTTGGAAGGTGGGTGTAATGTACCAAACGATAGGTCTTAAAAGTGATAACAAGGTTTCAAACAATTTTTTTTATATAAGTCAAAAGTTGTTGAGATATGCACTCCTAAAGTTCTAATTTTTGTTAGAGCCTTGTGTCCCCCCCCTCCCCCCTCAACCAGCTAAACCGTTGTTTTTGGATATGTGGAAAAATTTTATGACAGGAGTATATATAACGTAGTTAAAAGGAACTACGTTATATATACTAAACTATCACAGCTAACTAGACTGTATTATTTAACCAGTAATAGATTACTGTTAATTTACGCTTTCCTTTGCAGAGCTGATTCTCTTCACAATCGATACTAAAAGTCTCAAAATAAGCAATTATTATGAGTACTAGACAGCTAATATACATACTTATATTTCTTTATACTATATAGATATTTTATATGCAAATAAAACGCAAATAGACATATTCATGCACACAAGTAATCATCCCGGGCGGGAACCGAACCCGCGTCCAGTTCTGCAGTTATGATCTCTAACCACTCGGCGAATCGGTCTGAGATTCCTTGCTTTGGTAGGTAGTTATTTTTAGATGTTTATCAACCTATTTTCCCTATTATATTTTCGCCGTTGAATTTTATCCTCTCATATAAATAATCGTTGACAGTGAGCCCTCGCAAGTTAGCCCACGCGACATAATGTCACAGTAAATCAACTAAATACCACTGTAGATAGAATAAATGTAGATAGAAACAGTAGAAAATAATATAATATTTATAACATGTAGTCTTTGATTAGATAATGTCTGAATGGACCCTCGCAATACAAATGTATAAAACGTCTATGTGTTATAACCGAACAGTTAGGTGATATTTTTATATACGTTTTTGACGCCGACTGTCTATCCTGACCTGACATTAAATTATCAAAGTATGTAATAATAAATAAATTTAATAAGTATTTTAGATTCACATTTTTGTCTATTATCATAATTCTAAAACATAGAATGTTATATCTTACTACACCATGGATGTTCATAAAGATACCGCGTAGTGATAGTAAAAATGTAAGCAATTAAATATACACACGGATCAAATATACGCCAGTTGATGATTTGAAATATTCTCTGTAAAGTAGAATTTTGTGTGACCAACAATTCGTTCTTGAGAAGAAAATAATAAATAGCATAGAAATACATATTTTCTTGAACATAAGAATATGTAAATATTTTGTTAAATTAATGTTTGTTTAAAACAATGATAATCACGTAGGTATAGTCTGTTCAATAACTGAGTCTAAAATTTTGCTCGCGTTTTTGATCATTTCGAAGTAAGAGACACTGCATTCTGTGTATTATGCTATCCAAAAATCATATGAAACTTAAAAAGCTAACGTCTACATGACAACAACGTCTAGGCCCCAAACTAAGCATTATCTTGTATTTTGGGTACCAAGCGAAGACACCACATACATATAACAACCAAGACCCGGCACCAGTTTCGATATTCATCATATAAATACTAACCCGACCTGGGATTCGAACCCGGGACCTCCAGCTTCGTAGGCAGGATCGCTACCCATTAGGCTAAGCGGTCGTCACTGACGGACTACGTAAAAACTACTTTCATATTTTGTCCAACTTTCAAGAACATTCAGTATAATAAGTACAAGGACGCACATATAAACGCATAACGTCCGAGGAAACAGATGACTCGAAGAATGAGTTAGGGAGGGTGGGTCAAAAAGGGGTCAAAATACATAAAAAGATCGTTTTTGCCCAACTCTCGGCTACGGCGTGCTGCAAAACGCCGCGAAAACGTATAAAATAAAAACGCGTAATAACGCATAGCCGAATAATAAACGGTCTATACTCGACTTTTAAAATGCAAAAAAATTATATTACAAGAATCATTGTCAGGGTTCTATAGTTTCCGTACCCAAAGGGTATCAACGGGAACCCTATTACTAAAGCTTCGCTGTCCGTCTGTCTGTCACAGGTCACAGGGCTGTATCGTCTGAACCGTAATAGATAGATACATGAAATTTATACAGTATGTATTACTATAGCCGATGTAATAATAAAAATAAAATAAAGTTGAAACTTGCTGTGTCTGAAAAGGAATCGGGTCACTGACTACACGCACTCCCATCCAAAAACATCGGTACAGTTTTGGATCCCGTTTTACTACGCATCGCTGACTGTTTGCGGTTAGGCCCAGAAGTGTGCGAACCCTATCAATGCCCATGTGGCCGTAGTGTAGACCGGCTGGGTCGCCACCGACTTCGTGTCTCAAAAGTGCCGGTCGTATCTACCGCCACGGAGCCATCAATAACTTGATCCGCTGGACTCTTGTGATTGCCTCTATCCCCTCATCTTTAGGGCAGAAAGGTTTGTTCAGGGACGATGGCAAAAGACCGGACGGAGCAACGTTGGTGCCGTGGTGCCTGGGCCGTGCTTTGATTTGGGATGCCACATGTGTGAATACGGATACTCGGGCCCCATCCCATATCCGGGCCATGGCGCAGAGTGCTGGCTCAGCGGCCGACCAGGCGCTGTTATTTAAACGCCGCAAATACTCGGGGTTGATTCCTCACTACGAGTTTACGGCGATTGCAGTAGACACTCGGTCCGTGGTCGTCTGATACGATAAAGGATTTGTCCACCCGTCTGGTCAGTATTGCTGACGATCCCAGAGCGGGCGTCTATTTCACACAGCAACTGAGCATCGTAGTGCAACGCGGAAACAGAGAAAGCGTAATGGGATCGATGCTGCACGGGACCAACGTGAGTGGTATTTTTATATTATAAATATCACATTAAAATAATTTTATTGTTGTTTAATTGTAAATAAATATAATATAGTTCATAAAAAAGTTCAAAACTTAAAGGGGGTCCCAACAAAAGAAACATGTTTTGTTCGATGTTTTTGGTGACTGGTCACTGTGAGATACTTACACTTCAAATTTTCATGAAGTATGTATTACTATGGCCGTTATAGCAACAAATAATAAAAATAAAATAAAGTTAAAATTAAAGGGGGTCCTAAAAAATTTAAAGAAACGTGGTTTTTTTCGGTGGTACGGAACCTTTTGTGTACGAGTCCGACTCGTATTTGGCCGGTTTTTTGAATGTGGAATGCACTGGCTTTGTTTTTATTCGTTTAGTTTTCAGTAATGTGGTCAGAAGCCAAGTTAGAAACTATTTGTCATATTTTTATATGTATTATCTTTTTCTTTAATTTATGAAAATAGTTTGACCAAAATGTGATAAACGTTAGGCGAATGCGAGGGCGGGCTTAGAGAAGGGCAATGCAGCCGACAGGCTGGGTGATCACTTATTCAAAATATCGTGAAACGATTTTATAGCTATTTGTTATTACTTAATTACTTAATTAATTATTAATTAATTATAATTAATTACTTAATAATATTAATTATGACTATTCCATAAAGTATAAACAAACAATATTGCCTCGTACATGAAAATTGTATGAAAATCACCGGTGAATAAACATTTACATTGTATAAAAAATGTTTTTGAGTCTAGAACGTTGTGACATGTTTCAAATTCTACGTGTCAAATAATATCTTTAATAGATATGTATTATTTTTTAATATGTGGAATGGATTAGAAAATGTAGAACGACGCATATGTGTTGTTTTTAGCTTTTAAGTCGAAATTATAAAATACCTAACAGCGCTTTGTAATATCTCTCCTTAATGATCATGCCATAAAAATTGAATAAAAAATTAAGACAAATGGAATTTAAAATTGAACAATCGTCCATACTTTTTTAATAAAACGCACCACTTCAAACACCACAACATACCTAATTATCGAAAGAGAATCATCCCAGTTTAAAAGGCAACGCGCACGTAACGTACTTCTCTGAAAAAATATCGAGTATAAGGCAAACAGTAAACCTCTAACAGTAAGATCGTAAAATTATTTACGAAGTTACCTGCGCATTTAACGAGACGCCCTAAAGTGAAAAGTATTTTTTACGACAAGTTTACGGCGCTCAGGTGGTTACCGGGTCTACCTTACGCTGGATAACACGCTTTCTTCGGTTTTAACAACTTTTAATATATTAAAACTATAGTTGGTTTTTGAGAGAGCGATGACGTACGTAGGTACTTCAGTTCCCCTAAAAACAGAATCTGTTGTGTCCTAATATGTCAAAGTTTACGCGTTGACGTCAATTTATTTTTAAAATTATATTATTACCTAACTAGCTTTTCGCCCGCGGCTTCGCCCGCGTGGACTACACAGTTGTATCGGGACAGCTTAACGGACGCGTGTCAAAGTTCAAGTCATGAATAAAGCTTACTATTGTATTAATGGATATTTAAATGATGAGCGCATAGACATCATTGTAATAGTTTAAATTTGTTTGATTTGAGTTGAAATGTTGAAAAATAAAATATAGTAGCGCGCAAAAGATTTTTTTTTTAATTTTCACCAGATTTATCTCGCCGGCCTCGTACCCACCTACGACCCGAATGATTATTTCTTAGATATCGCGGCTGATGCCGCGCGGTGGCGGGCGGCCGGCGGCGGTCGGCTGTCGGCGCGACACAGTTGACAGATGAAAAGCGCCGCTTCCCTTTGACTGTGCCGCCGCCGTCTGGTATTCCAAACCCGTACAATCCCAAATATTAAAAAGCTTTAGTAGTCTTGCAGCAAATATTCTCCTAAAGTTCAATGTTCTGGTATACTCGGTGAACCATGTCTATTACAGTTCCAATCAAACTTTACGGCGGATGTGAATATAGGCACAAGTCGCGTCGCAGTAACCAATTTTAGGTGTAGCGGGACGCAGTGGGCACTGGGCATATGACTGAACCTGCGCAAGCTCGCCTTAAACGTTGTATTCCGATCCGCCATAAAGTTTGATTGGAACTACTGAATGGTAAATACGTAACACAAAATATTGTGTACTGGTATGGGACCCTTCTGGGCGCGCGAGTCGACTCGCCCTTGTCGAAACATCAGTGGGTATGGATTATTTCTCTTAAATGCAATCTCATCGCAATGGACTTTATTTGACCGGCCGATTGGCAGTGTGGTTAGAGACCTTAACTGCGGAGCTAAGTGCCGTGGGTTCGATTCCCACCCGAGACAATTATTTGTCTTCATGAACATGTTTATTTATTCCGTCTCTGAGTGTAAAATAGCTGTATATGCATATATTTTAGAAAATGTGTAAGTATGTGACATAAATAAAAGATGTGTGGGACGACAGCTTGCCCTAGTGGGTAGCAACTCAGCCCACGAAGCTGGGGGTCCCGGGGTCGAATCTTAGGTCGGGTCAGTATTTATATGATGAATATCGATACTGGTACCGGGTCTCGGTTGTTATATTCTTCGCTTGGTACCCAAAACACAAACTAATGCTTAGTTTGGGTCCTAGACGATGGTGTAAAGTTACGTTATTATTATTATTATTATTATGTATTTCAGTTATCTGGTACCCATAATACAAGCTTTGCTTAGTTTGGGACTAGATGACGTAGTGCGGGATGTCCCAGGTATTATTATTCAACTTTGTGTGAATGGGCGCCAGAAAAGAATTTTGATTTCGCACAAATAAAAATACAAACATCATTTCAATTCTTTTATATATTAAAAATAGTTAACATTAATCTACAGATTACGCTTTTGAACATTGAACAGAATACAAAATTTTGAACATAAGGACCTACTTAACCGAATTTTAGTCACTAAATTGTTAAAACACATGGAATAAATCAAAAACTTAAATTAGGTATTCACCAAAGATTTTAAGGAAATAACATTTATTTAAATTTATTACATTAAAAAAATAAAGAAGTGTTACAGTTACAAATTTTTCCCCAGTATTCTATCTGCTAAGTCTTTTTAACTAAAATAGTGCTGTTTAGTGTACCTATTATTTATTAATAAAATAAAATATCGCGCATATTTTAACTTAAAATTATTATTTATTTCAAACATGGAACACATAGTAGGGATCACGTATATGGTAACTTAAGCTACTTGAAATGTTTGATTACTTTAGAGACCTTCCATCAATTTATAATTTTTAGAGCAATAAAAACTATAATATTTTAAGTCAAACTACTTTAACTTTAAGTAATAAAAATAGCCATTGAAATTCATATTTTTTTTTTATCTATCACAACATATGAAAATGTGATAAGTTACATGTTAAACATGTGAAAAATAAAACGATTTCGAAAAAAAGTCCCGCGCATTTAAGTTTCTTCTTTCTTATGGTGTATCAAAATAGTTAAATAATTAAAACTGTGCAAACCTAGTTTTTTATGGACTGTATACGATATATTTTTTGCGCTAATCGGTTAAGGTTTAACGGGATGCCACCGTTAACGCCGTTTGTATGGAATATTCGCAACTACATGACCACTACGTAATCTCTTAAGATAGATACGAACATATATCAAAGAAAATATTTAACAATATTCTGTGACCTGTGTGGCCACAGAATATTGTTCAATATTTTCTCTCTGACAACTTTTAAAAACCGCCATCTTGATTTTTCAAATCTACAATTTTGTATTAGCCGTAAACTACATTTCAAGATGGCGACGTAACCACATTTTTCTTTTGCTCTACAAAAAGACATGTCGTTCGAGACTCTGATTATAACCGAGGTTATATATCGATGTGTCAGGAATCAACGTCAAACCGGAAACAGGTGATGGTTCAAGTGGTGACAGTTATCAGAGAAACATTAAAAAAAAAAACTTAGTCATGCACTTTTAAACTTATAGCCAAAAAACTGAAAACACACAGTAACAAACAAAAAAAAATTGAGAAAACTGACACTCTGTGATGATTTTTCAAGTACTGTGACTACAAATCGTGTCGTGATAGCCCAGAGCGCAACGAACCTGTCTCAAATTTATAAGGCCCCACAGGGCCATGGTTCGAATCCGGGCGTGTACCAATGAGTTTTCTGACTTAAGTGCACATCACTGACACCGTGCTTCGGAGGGCACGTTAAGCAGTCGGTCCCGGACGCTGTCAATAGATGGCGGTCGTTACAGTTCCCAACCCGCAGTGGAGCAGCGTGGTGGACTTAAGCTCCAAGCCCCTCTCCTCACCCTGGAGGAGGCCTAAGCCTCTGCAGTGGGGTAAAAATGGGCTGATGATGATGAAGTCATTATTTCGATTTTTTTTTGTTATGTAACCCGTAATGACCCTTCCGTAAATTACAGTGTCAGTTTTATCGATTCTTTTTTGATGCCTAAAATTTTAAAAATGCATGACTACAAATTTTCTTTAAACGTTTTTCTGATAATTATAACTACTTTCTTCATCACCCATTTCCGACTTGACGTTGTTTCCTGGGACACCAGGTATATCGTACAATCTCTATTTTAATTAGTAGGATTGAATTTCTATTTTTAATAATAAGAACTTCTTAACTTCACTTCTTTTTCATCAGCCCATTTTTACCCCACTGCAGGTGCTTAGGCCTAGCCCATGGTAAGGGGGCTTGGAGCTTAAATCTACCACGCTGCTCCACTGTGGGTTAGGGATTGTAACGACCGCCATCTATTGACAGCGCCCGGGACCGACAGCTTAACGTGCTCTCCGAGGCACGGAGTCAGTGATAGTTGTGTACTTAAGTCAGAAAAACTCATTGGTACACGCCCGGATTCGAACCATGGCCCTATGGGGCTTTATAAATTTGAGACAGGTTCGTTGCGCTTTGGGCTATCACGACACGCAATAATAACTGAATCCCTGTAATAATAATAATAATAATAATGATTGTGAAATGTTATGTAATGTTAAATATTGAATAATGAAATGATTATCTATTTGTAATAATTACAACTGAACCGCCATTTTTTATAATGAAAATCGTATCCTCATATCTCACATTCAGAACAAAAGTGATGTAACTAAAATCTTTGGATTTTTAGAAATAAAACATTTAAAAAAAGAATTTATTCTACTCTCGTCATAAAAAATAACATATCTATGTTAAAATAAGGCGATAGGCTTAGGTCTCCTTTTAAAAGACGCGATTTAACGGTTATGCCAGAAGATCCTTTTTAAAGTAGTTTTGTTACTAACATTCAAAATTCGTCATTTTTTAGTTAGGTCACTTTCGTTCTGAAGGTAGGAACTATATTTTGAATAGATCACACCTTTATCTGGAATAAACTAACGAAATCAGGAATACTGAAATCCGTCGACGAACTAAAGTTGTCGACATAGCCGAAGTGATTAACAAGCTGAAGTGGCAATGGACCGGTCACATTTGCCGTAAAACCGACAACCGAAGGGGTAGACGAGTTCTCGAGTGGAGGCCACGTACCGGGAAACGAAGCGTTGGACGGCCATCAGCCAGGTGGACTGATGACCTAAAGCACCATACCGGGGGTAATTGGATGCGGAGGGCGGAGGACCGATATCCTGCAGTGGAGAGACACGGACTGATGATGACGATGACGATGACGACACCTTTATAATAACTGACCTCTCATTTCTAATAATGTAAATCGTATCTCCATATATACTATTTAGAATCACACCTTTATCAAATTAGGATTGAATCCCCAATTCTAATAAAAACTAATGTATCTTCAAATGTAATATCGAAAACAGAACAAACCTTTACAATAATTAACTTAATATCCATTCGTAATAATTAAAACTGTATCTCCATATGTAATATTCACTAGATCGCATCACAAACATACTGAGATGAACAAATTAATTACATACGTGAAAAAAAATATTATCGTGTGACAAAGGTCCCAAAGACAAAAAGAGGTTGATTAAATTTTATTAGCTAACATAATGGCAGAAATGGATTGACATTCAGAAATTCGCTTGATCAATAAGCTTCAACAACAATATTATTTAATTTTTAAAATCGATTAACTACTAATACAATTAATTTTTTTTTTTTTTTATTTTGTCCATATGAAATTATTTTCAAATAGATGATAATATTGTAGACATTTGTACCATTTCGAAGTTTTATTACTAATAGTTTTTTTTTGTTACTTTACGTTTAGATCATTGAGGAAATGGAGAATTTTTTGTGACTGTCATTTTCTTTTAGGTTTTGTTTTTCAAACAGATAGGTATATCATGTCCAATCCTACATAGAAGCAATCACTTCAATAGTTCCCACCAATTTCAAATGAAGATAATATGTTTGTATGACAATTGGCCACGTACCGGAAAGCGAAGCGTTGGACGCCCCCCGGCTAGGTGGACAGATGACCTGAAGCACCATACCGGGGGTAGATGGATGCGAAAGGCGGAGGACCGTGTGTGGTGGCGAACCTTGGGAGAGGCCTATATCCAGCAGTGGAGAGACACGGGCTGATGATCATGATGATGATGAAGATGACAATTGGCTTTCATTATATTAGACCAAACTATAAATTTCGCAAATAGTAAAAAAAACATGAAAATAAAAATTATTACCTGTTAATTCAGTTGTAATTAGAAATAAACAAATATTACCTACAGTCATGGTACTTAGTAAAATGATTTTATCTATCTCGCACGCAGTTACAGGCTCAGTTGGTAATGTGTTTATTATAATATAACTAATTTTAATAATTAAAAAAAAAATTATACAAACAAGCCATAATGTTATAAAAATTGATAAATAAAATTTAAAGTATAAACCTACACACAAATGCAAAAGCTGATATGGTATACGTCTGCGCACTGGAAATCATATGCGCAAATAAAGTTAGATTTAAATTTTTGAATAGTCTTATGTCGCTATTGTCGCCACCGAAGACGAATACATCACTGACGTGGAAGAAGCTACCGGACTCACACCCACAGCCATGAAACAACTCATGGCAAATCTTATTTTATGCATTTTCGACGGTGCATATTCATATCAATACATCGAGAATAAAATAAAGGAAGACCCAAGCGGATACTTTCTGCCAAGAATACATCCAGAACTGTATCGAAAACTTACGAACAGAATACTGCAGTGTAAAAACTGCTTACGTTTTAACCATTCCACGAGCGCCTGTCACGCCCCGAAGCGAAACAGTTCTACCCAAACGGAAAGCGACGAAGGTGAAATACTAGTAGTGTGCTCGAACTGCAAACAACCTGGCCATACAGTCACACAACATATCTAAGTGCCCTGTTTTTAACAATATAATGAAAAAACAGATCGAGGCCTAAAAATATATGACCAAGACACGAGTAACATAGTACACAATACACCGCAACAAACTAGCGACTTCGGGTAGAACATTTCGAAGTAAAACGAGGAGAGATCGTATACACAAACGGCGACCTCGTCTTCATCGGACGATAACCCCAAAACTGGAGCCCGTCCTCCACTACAAATTCAGTCGGCACTGGCCAACGACGCCTAAAGTGAAATAAAAGAAATACTCCGCACTTTAATCCCAGCACTCTCAAAAATGATCGAACTTGTCAATGGACCCAGAAACTGAGATAAAAAGAAAACGAAATCAGCTTAAGATCATGCACGCTAACGTGCAAGGTCTCAGAAATAAAAAAAAAGGTTAAAAAGCCTCCAAACTAGATATCGACCAGATATAATTCTGAATGAAACAAAACTAAATTACAGCAAAGATTCAATATCCCAAGCTACGATAAAATATTCGAGAACAAAAAGGACTATCTGGGTCTGGTCAATGTATATCAAACGAGGGATCAGATGGAACCAAGTTCCACTCAACTCGGAATTCGACAATCAGGAGAGGGGTAAAGAACGCATTGGCATCAGACTATACACCAATCACTCGAAAGGAGTATATAACAATCAAAGGCATATACGTCCCAGTGTCCCAGTATTTGACCAAACCGCTCTTTACGAAGAAATGGAACAACTACTAAGAGAAGGCACGATTATTATAGGAAACATGAATTTACGAATGCGCGCCCTTAGGCATACAAACGACAGAGGCATCGGAACAATAAGAACTGTAAACTGGTACACACCAATCAACCTTCAAGACCAACGAGCTCGAATAATAACATATTGGATCTGTTATTATGCCATTGTGACATACTACCATATGAATATAAAGACGAAAGACTACAGGCAACTCTCGATCGGCTCAGACCATCTGCCGTGGCTACTCAAACTTGATCTCGAAGACGATATTAAAACAACCCCCTCTAGAAACCTGAAATCGGTCAAAGAGATCGAACGACTGCTCCGTGACTTCGAGAGTAAGTTCACATCCCAAATACCATAAGAAAAAGACATAGATATCAATAGTGACTGCGACAACTTCGTAAAGAAAATAGAAAAACCACTGATTTGCACCCTCGAGGAAATGGCCCCACTTCAATAGATCGACAAGAAATGCTACCGCGACATACCCAACAAGAAATTGAAGACAGAAACAGGTTTAAAAGACAAGCATGGAGATTGAGGTTCATAGAAAGGGCAGCCGAGGCCCGCAGATTATACAACATAACAAAAAACAAAGTAACCGATTCATTGGAAAAATTCAAAGAAGAGACCTGGATTAAGATCATCCATTAAACAAAAGACAATAGAAAGAAAATGTGGACCATTTACAGAGAACTATGAAGAAACCACAGCAAAGACTACCTACCACACTTTACCGACTGTAAGACAGAACGTAAAACGGTAGATAAACTTGTTCCAACCTCCATAGTAACAGATTCCAAGATAAACCAAGGGGTCAAACATTTCGAAGCGACCACACCATTTCAACCGCTAGACGCAACGTCGTGGGACGAGCTGAGAAAGACACTCAAAAAATTTAAAACCACCAGGGCCGGACAAACTCCGTGTGGACGTACGAAGATGACCGGGGATTGCCTCATCATGGCATTCAAGAAGGTAATGGATTATATTTTCAAAACCACGGAAAGTCGGAATATGTATCCTCCTACTCAAACAAGGAAAATATTAACCGAACCCAAATCGTATAGATCCATCAGCCTACTCAACATCAAGGGGAAATGGTCAGAGAAAGTCATTTTCAAAGCTGCAGAAAAACCAGGCACTGCCATCACCGACTTCATTGTCATCATCAATATATGTCCTTATGCTTTGTCCACCGTAAAACGTTTAAGGGTCCATTGTAATCTGAAAACAATGTCAAATTACCTTTTTTCGTTGACTTGAAAATCCGTTAAATTAAACACGACTAGCTTTAAGTCAATTTTGCCTTGGTGCGGCACGTTGGCATGTTCAAACGGTATAATACCTACTGAAGGTCAGAAAAAAAAAAACGGAAACGAAATTATAGGTACCTATATTATTTATGTACCATCATGAAACTGAAGTCACTGTGTGAACAGCCATATATGTCTTTATGTCGAAAAAGCCTCAACTGCATACGTAGCCATATTTGGCAAAATATAGATGATCATATATGAACATCAGATTTCCAATTTCATTTCTGCCAGCATGTTAGACAAAACAAAAAATATTACTTATTTTAAAGTAATTTATCTAATACATATTTTATCAAATACTTTTATCACTTTTTCCAAACACTAAGAATTTTTAAAATTACAGTACATATTTTAAATAACAGACATGAATACAGTTACACATAATATCCATGGTTAGAAATCACCTAGGAAAGTCCTGTATCATGTTACGAATCGTTTACAGGCGATTGAAATTATTTGAATGCACCTAACGTATTCACTTCCCTGTACACTTTGTATGGCAGTGGTCCGCTGGCTATACAACAACATTGAATATCCAACTAAAGTGTTCAAAAACGTATCTTCAGGGTTCAGGGTTATATTTTTTTACAGGTCATTATACTTTACATTTTATTAAGGCCCAGTTCTCAATTTTGTCTTAGTTTTTTACGCCTCGAGTTCAAAGGTTTTGGTTCTGATATTACACTTTAGAAAAAAAATAATCATTACTATGGATCGTGAAAAAGCGACAAATAAACGCTAAAAATAAGAAAAAGTAATTTAAATATCAATGCATATTGTATACAAAAATGACTTTTAGTGTTATTTTTACGACTTATATTTTTACGCGTAAAAATAACCACCTTAAGATACTCAAGAAAATTATCTAACCACCAATAGATTTATTTATCGCTTGAAAATCAAAATAATAAACATTTATTACACAAAAATCCTATTTAAAAATTATGAGAGTAATCAGCAAATATTTCACAATTATGTGGATTTTTTTTTCTTTGGGTACCGCCGCGTAACATCTCTCCGTCTTATTTTAGTGACAACCGGGCCTTAACTCTAATATTAATATTTTCGAGTCACTACTTCGGCGACTCTTTAATATAGGACGCTAATGTTTAGACGTTTTGATCTCATAAAAACTAAACACGTCCGTGTTTCATCAACATCACCTCTGCAGTATTACATGTTTCAAGTAGTTTACTCGCTAGCGACCGCGTAAAGATTTGTTTGGAGAAACTGTACAGCGCCTCTAGTGGTCCCGAGAAAAACTAACAATTCGCACGAAAATCCGTCGCGTCGGTACTTAGGCAGTGTTGAGAGTTTATAACAAACTAGCGACCGCCCGCAGCTTCGCTTGCGTAGACTACACATTCCTGTTTTAGGTAGGTAGTATTAACTTTCGAAATGGTTTATACATACTTTTTGCTAAAACTAATATTGGGTAAACCCATTCAAACTTTCAATCTTCATTCTCCCCACTCCTTTAGGAAAACCGATACTCCCACACTTTTCACCTCCCGTTTCCCACCCTTAAAATGTGGAAATCCAAAAACCTTGAAAGACATCATTATTTATTTATGTCAAAATTTTTATGTTTCTAACTTTAAAGAACAAAACTCATACAAAGCCCTTCCGTCCCTCCCTCCTTAAATTTGAAATTTCCAAATATTCCTTTCATAAAAAATGATACGTTATTAAATAAACCACTGTTCCAAATTTCGGCTTCCTAGACTTAGTAGTTTCGGCTTTATCTACGTTGATAAATTTGAGACAGGTTCCTTGCGCTCTGGCCTATCACGACATATACGACGAATATACAACATAGCTATAACGACCGAGCCCCCCTCCTCACCTTGGGGGAGGCCTAAGCCCCTGCAGTGGAGTAAAAATGGGCTGATGATGATGATGATCTACGTTGATAGATCAGTGAAGACAAACGACAGACAGACACAAACAGTAGCTGATGTCACTCTTGACAACCTTCTTTCACGTCTGCAAAGTTTCAATAAAATCTGTTGAGCCGTTTTGAAGATTAGCTTGAATAGACACATAGACGTACAGACAAACAGACGGACAAAAAGTAGCGTACGTCACTTTTGACCACCTCCTTTTCATACCCGTGAAATTTCATTAAAGTCTGTTTAACGGTTTTGGAGATTAGCTCGAATAGACAGATGGACGTACATACAGACATACAAAAAGTAGTGTGTGTCGCTTTTGACCACTTCTTTTCCATATCTGTGAAGTTTCATCAAAATCAGTTAAGCCGTTTTGGAGATTTGCTCAAATGGACAGACAGACAGATAGTATTATTTTATACATATAGCCTATAGCCTTCCTCAATAAATAAACTATCCAACACAAAAAGAATTTTTCAATTCGAACCAGTAGTTCCTGAGATTTGCGCGTTCAAACAAACAAACAAACAAACAAACAAACTCTTCAGCTTTATAATATTAGTATAGACTAGTAGTAGCAATGGTCAGTCGCACACGATAGGAAGGGCATCTTAAAATTACTTACTTAAGAAATAGCCAAAAAATATAGTTTTTGTATTAAAAAATATAGCGTATTTATTGGATAATATATAGAAGGAGGATATATAAATAAAGGATTACGGAATTACAAAAGAGAGATCGACAAGAATCTAATAAAAAAATATTAAAAAAAAACATTTTAATGCCATTTTATGTACAGTTTCGAGTTCTTGGGACTATTTTTGATATTGAATTCTTATGAATTCATATTCTTCTCTATTATGAGTTTAACAGATTATCACTAAGCAACGAAATAATAAATTAAATAACAAATAAATTAACTAGAACAAAAATTAATATTAATTATTTGGGTCTTGGCCATAAACCAAGTTTTTTGACCCGATCCTTATACTTATTACAAAGGTCCCTATTAATCGTACATAAAGGCAGTCATACACGTTAGGGTATGCATATACACTTGCACAGTTTTACTTGTACAGTCAAACAAGAGAAAATTGGACAGTTATGCTCATCTGCACAGGCGACTTGATGTTTAAGAAAATTGGTATTTTAAAGTGGTTACACCTGCGTGTATTCACTTGAAAAACCGAACATGTGGTAATCGCAGTACACAGCTTTCAACTGTTATTTATCTTATGTAAGTGTACTATGAAACTGTTATGCTATTATGCCTGACGGATTTCCTTGCTCAGTTATAATCAACACGCAAACAGAAATGTGTGGCTGCCTTTATTAAAATAAAAAAAATAATGCAATCAAATCGCCATAAAAGTGGTTTCTAAGCGACCGCACCTTAATAACTACAAAAGTCCATACAAAAAATGTCCTAGATGAGAAAGACGTTCGATGACCCATATTTATAATTTTACAATCACTTGTGATGTCATAAGGTTTTCGGGCTCGAGCCTCTGGACTATCCTAGACCGGGAGGCGAGTCCGTTGGCGAGTCGCGTCATGGTCTTGCGTCGTTTGAGGATTCTACGTCGCTCGAACTGCTCGATACTGATTTCTTGGGCTTGTATTCTGTTATCACTACTGTCACGCTGTTGACGGTTACCTGGTAATTAAAAAATCATAATTAGTATTCTTGTATATAAATATGAGACAAAGGACCTGAACGGTAAATGGCGTCTTGTGAAACATACCTAATTTAAGACTTTGTTAGCTACTTCAAACAAATCCGAGAGAAAAAGGCGTTTATCTTAGTTCTGAACAATCTTTGAGTATTGCTTTCACCACAGAAATCTAAAATAACTACCATAAATGGTCATATACATAAGGCATACACTGGTAAGCACATGAAAACTTCGCAGTTTAAGAGCTTTTCACAATATTTTTTATTCACGTATTGCTACTACTTATACTGGCGATATAAGCAAGTTATATGGGAGAGTATCTGAACACAAGTATTGATAGGAGAGACGACGAGCTTTAGGTTGATTCACGTTTCGTTCGCATACTAGAGACAGTCGCAACGCATGCTCCCGATCGCGAGTGCGAGAAGACTACCTATTTTTTTATTTCTCGCACTCGTCATCAATCGCGACTGCCACAACGGTTACCAATATGGGAAGGAAACTTGAATCGACATCATGTTTTCGAAGTGATTAGAGATCTAAGGCATTTATTTCCTTTACTTACCTAATTATATAGAATTTTATGATTTTCACAATGATATTTGAAGTAAAGAAAGAATTTTTGAAATTGAATTAGTTTTTGGAGTAATTTTCTACTTAGAAACGTACATAGTCCTTTATAAATCTTTTTATAATAAAATCCACACGGTTATACTATATACGAGGTGAATAGATACATGAGGGTGCATAGACACAAATCTTGGAATAAAAATATTTATTCGTAGTGCAATACTACAGCAATAGCATGTGTAGGATGTCCCAAGCATTATCATTATATCAAAAGTAGTAAACTGATTCGATGCAAATAACTTATTACTAACTGACAAAAAAAATGATTAGATGTATTAAATTAATTACACCTAATGTAAATAGTGTCGTGATAGCCCAGAGCACAACGAACCTGTCTTAAATTTATTAGGCCCCACAGGGCCATGGTTCGAATCCGGGCGTGTACCAATGAGTTTTTCTGGCTTAAGTACACAATATCACTGACACCGTGCTTCGGAGGGCACGTTAAGCAGTCGGTCCCGGACGCTGTCAATAGATGGCGGTCGTTACAGTTCCCAACCCGCAGTGGAGCAGCGTGGTGGACTTGTGCTCCAAGCCCCCGTCCTCACCCTGGGGGAGGCCTAAGCCCCTGCAGTGGGGTAAAAATGGGCTGATGATGATGATGAATGTAAATAAACAGTATAATTCGTTTATTTCGGTTAGCTCCACAGTATTATGCCATACGGTATTTTGTTGTGATGTAGTAGATACTGATATCTATAATATTTTTATGTCACACAAGAGGTCTATTCGTGCAATATATAAAATGGGTCCTATAGACATTCACTTGAAAATACATTCAAAAAAAATTAATATAATTGTAGTGCATATTCAGTATATCTAATTCTGAAAATATATATATATATATTCAGAAATAATTCATAACAATAATATTAAATTAAAAAAGAATAATGAAAATACACTTCAAAAAGATTTTGACAACACACAAAAACACAGAAGTTGGCCCAAAATGTGGAAATTTAAGGAACTATGTCCAGCAGTAGATGGCCAGAGACTGGCAGAGATAGAGAGAGAGAGACGTGATCATGACTTTGGAAATCTCACCTCCCTGGTCTGCGCCGAGCTCCTATCGACGTTGTTGAGTCGAGGTGGCCGCCGTCGTTTTTTGGTGAGGCTGGAAGCTGGCTGCCGTTTGCTACCCCCCGCGGCAGTGCCCGCAGCTTGGGCCGCGACCAAAGCCGGGTTGATACGGGGCTTGCGGGTCGATGTACCTGGGTGCATAGCATGTACATTTTTGATTTGTAATAAAAAAAAAATTCGTTTACAAAATGGTACAACAAACAATTATATACACATTATTCTAAATATAAGATGTGTCATAATGTATAGACCAGAATGTTGACTAATCAGAAAGAAGAATGACAGATTCGAATGTAGCGGAGGTGTGTGGTGAAGGGATGGAAACTACTTGACTAAAAGAGTAAAAAGATGTGAAAAGTTAAAAGATGACGAATAGAAGAGATTAATGGAAAATACGTACATACTTTGATAGATAGATAAGAATCATTATGGTTTCGCTTACAACAATTATAATATAATAGAAATGTCAGGTAGGCGTGGCGTGTGTGCCCACCAATAGGATCATATGTGCCCATTGCAGTGTCTAGCAGCCTATTATAATTGTTCCTATAATGTTCCGTTTAGGATTCGCAGTTGTACCAATCTCTGCAATTATTTTTCTTAGCGAAACCTTTGACCGGCTGGTTCGACTAGTGTTCGGAGAAGCCGACTTTAGACCCAAAGGTAACGGGTTTGAATCCCGCCTGGGACAAATATTTGGGTGCATGAACATACCTATTTGTTTCCTGTTTCAATGTAAAATATATATATATATATCTATGTATGTATTATAAAGATATTTACATCAAGCATGTATATCATTTGTTTAGTACCCATAATGCAAGATCTGCCTAGTTTGGAACAAGAAGGCCGTATGTGAGACGTCACACACATTATTATTCTTGTTTATGGAGCAGTCGTTACATATTCAAAACGAAAACACAATTTATACACATTTTCAAAGTTTCAAACCTATCAAAAGCAAACCTGCGACATTCGCTGTCATAGATGTGTCAACCTTTCAAGCCTATTCCGAATCCGTTGGCTTCACATTCACCTTTACGAAATTATCTACGTATTATAATTTTAGTGGTAGGAACGCGCTTTTCACTACTAGATCAGTTTTCTAGCGAAAGAACAGTGTGCCACATTAAACGACATTAATATGTATAACAATTTTGGTCCATCAAGCTAAAAAATATATTAAATCTGAATTATTAAGTAATAAGTAAAGATTATTCGTTATCGATCGTTATCGATCGGTATCGTTATCGATCGTTATGGTTATCGATCGTTATCGTTATCGATTGTTATCGTTATCGATCGTTATCGATCGTTATCGTTATCGATGGCTGTGAGGAATAATTATATTCGTTTCCAAACGTTCAGTAAACTCAAAGCGTGATGTATTCTTTTGGATTAACCGTTTTGCAGCCACAGTGGTGTTGGGCCGGCTAGCATTCTGCCGACAAAGCTGAAAGCTCCGAGTTCAATTCCGTGTGACACATGTTCGAATTTCATTACCTGCGTCCGGGCCTGGATGTCGTAGTAGTACCCCTAAGTGTTTATGAGTACACCATACCATACCATCAGCCCATTAATGCTTCACTTCACGGGCTTAGGCCTCTTTTCGGGATGAGGGAGCTTGAAGCTTAATCCACCACGCTGCTCCGACGCGGGTTGGTGGATTTTAACGACGATGATGGCAACCGAGACCGCCGGCTTAACGTGCTCTCCGTGGCGCAGTCAGTGATAGTTATGTATATAAGTTAGAAAAAACTCATTGGTAGATGCCCTGGGATTCGAACCACGGCCTTATAAACAAGAAGCGGGTAGCTATATACCACTCGGCTATCACGACATAATGCCGTTGCACTCGTAGGTACTATTAATACCTAGAGGAAAACCTAGTCTAAACTAAGTAAATGCCATGACGTTATTTAATAAGATATAATTCAGGAACCAGGAAATAAGCTAGGAAGGATTTCAAGATCATTTAAAAACATCCGTCAGTATCTAGTACGGAAATGAAAACCGAGGTCGTGCATACTAGGAAGAGAAATACTAAATTCAGCGCATGCAAAACGAAAAATACATACATGAAAACATTTCGGAAGAATATTGTTTAACTTTTTTGGTCTTCCTTTTATTTAATATTAGTTTGGGGCCTAGACGTTGTTGTGATGTATACGTCATTAAAATAAAAAAATAATAAAAAAAATACACTATATGATCTAAAAATGGCCGTCGAGCCATTTTTGAGGCTTCGTATACTTCAAAAGTAAAAAGGGAACTATGCTAGGATCACTTCGTTGTCCGTCTGTCTGTCTGTCTGTCTATCAAAACCTTTTTCCTCAAAAACGCAAGGGGTATCAAGTTGAATTTAATACTAGTACTAAGGTCCACGGACCCTCGGAGTTGTAAAAAATCAAGTTTCTAAGGAGTTGAAAATCAACTTAATAAAAGAATAGGGTCATTTATGCTACATATTTTGACATTCGCAAGTGAGTCAAAACTTACCTATAGGGTACTTCCCTGTGGACCTAGAATCACAAAATTTGGAAAGAAGCAAGGTCATACAATACAAATAAAGGAATAAGTAAACCCGAAAATTGTTAAATTGTAATTAGATTACATAAAAAAATATTTTTTGTATTATTAATTTGAAATGTGCATTTACGTGGTATTCTCGCAGCGAGTACACGTCGCCTCAAACTTTATGGCGGATTCGAAAGTAGGCAAAAGTTGCAACGCAGTGACCAATTAATGGTGTCAGCGGGACGCAGGCATCAGTCGAGCGATGGATGACCACCATAATAAAAAACGAGGAATATGAAAAGGAAAACAATATGCATCAGCGCAAATCATGGTTCCTATAAAGTGGTATTATAATGACGCGTAGTTTTTCTTCCTCGGTTTCCTCGTATTTATGATGATCTCGATCATCAAACGCTCTGCTTATGGTGAACCACCATATTATTTTGAAGACCACTTTTCTCAGTACACATCGGCCAATTAGCCTATATGAAAGATGCCACAAAAGATGGATTGCTGTGTCTCCAGGATTTATAATCAATGTTCGGATACGTAACCCTAAAAAAGCTTTTACACTAAAAACGCAAGTCCATATAGAACAGCGGAGCTTATCTCCAAGAAACTAAATACGACGCCCCGGGGAAAAACTGCAAGTACTATACGCTCCTCGAACAGCTGGGGCGTGGGAATTTATGGAAATAGCACTCAGCCCTTTTGAGGAATCCGCTGAGGTGCCGCCTAATGCTACTTAACAAACGAATGGGTATCGATGTTTAAAGACTTTTTTGTAGGTACGTTGGTGACTCAATATGTTTTGAGATAAAGTAAAAGTATTTACTTTATCTCAAAACATATTGTACTGTCCGTCATCACTTAATATTCCGAGTTCCCAAATTCAAAACTTTTTTTGCACATAAATTTCATTGTTTTCTTGGTAGCCACTTATATAATAAAATAAATAAAGTCGCTCACTTTTTTCAAATGAATTCATTCAACTGCAAAATAACGGTCTCAAAATGGCTTCAAAATTTGACGTACACTCAGACTGAATAACTTCTGTCTATCGTCAGGTAGAGTGTTTAGAATGATTTATCGTGTTTGCAGCAATCTTATTCTGATACTTTTTACAGTTTTATATCTACGGATCCTAAATGAAATTTTATATATTTTAAGTTACACGTGGAGACACATTCATAAGTACGCACACAGACACAAATGAACACATACACACACACCTCCAAGCATATAAATACACACATACTCATACAACCATCGCACATTAACAACCGTCACACTCGAGAATACAAACTGTATGATTTAGTCCTAAGAACGGAGAACACTGATGCCTATAATACAGGGTATCCTAGTTTAGGCATCAGCGATCTATCCAATTAGATTATATGTTTATGCTTAACTATACATCTGAATTGTACAAGTTAGCATATGTTTCTTTTTGTGGAAACAAATTATTCTTATTGTTAAATTTAACATATTAGTAGATATTTATTTTACATCTTTTCAAAATACTTTCCAGCGTGGTCTATGTAAAGTTCCATTCGTCGAAACCATCTTTGAAAACATCTTTGTCGGCTCTAATCCGACAGGTTAGAAATCACTATTTGGTAGGCAGCCACGACTTCTTCGGCGCTTGATAAAAACTTTCCTTTAATTTTTTAGAACAAAAAGAAATAACAGGGAGCTAAGTCGGGGCTAAGGGTTAGGGTTTCAATACCAGATTCCTCAATAAACACATTTGTTCTGAGGAAAATGTGTGAAGATGCGTTATCGTGGTGCAGTATGATTCCTTTTAACTCGGTCCTCGGTCGTTGCTCTTGCACAGTTTTGAAAACTGTTGGCAATGCGAATGTTGCCTACCATGCTGGGTTAACTGACCTACAATTTTCCAGCATTGACGTCGACATAAATATCCGCTATGCGAAAGAAACTAACCACCATTTTATTGCCAATTTTGCGAAGTCTTTGCAGTTTTGTTGGTATCTGTTTTTTTGGGTATACCCATACCGACGATTGCCTTTTATTTTCCGAATCATATTGAGAGATTCATGTTTCGTCACCAGTTATGATTTCTGAAACACGTCTTGACACCCCCTTTTTAAAACGTAGACGCATTTTACGGCACTAATAGGCACGAACCTAATTTCCGGAGAGCAAACGAGGGATCCTATGACAAACAAAGCTTCCTCACTCCAAGATGTTGATGTAGGGTGAACAGTCCCCGAACTAATACCTACGGTATTCTCTATATCTGTGTATGTAATTCGTGGGTCTTCTCACACAAACATTTCAGCAGTCCAAACATTTACTCCAGTTATTGCTGTTTTGGTCATCTTTAAGGTTAATTTTAAATTCAACAAACAACCTAAAATTGTTGCGCGAGATGGAGTTGAGTCTCTTAATGCTAATCGTAGCCGTTGTAAACTTAATCGTTCGATTAAAACAAATTTAAAATCTTAAACTTCATCATTTTAAACAAACAGCGCGGAAAGCGTTGCAGTAAAATGATTAGAGCAACAGTTTTTTTTTAATTGTGCAAACGGCTTATTGAGTTCTTTCAAAAACACCTTTTAAAAACATATAATATATTAGTACGTTCAATTTTTAAATTTTGAGCATCTAAAAACTTATCGAGTGACCTACGTATTACCTACGCCAGAGATTAATTTCAATGACCTTCAATCATAACAAACGCGAGTCTCCTATTATGCCCATTAAGGAGGCCATGCACGTCAGGGTGTACAAGACGGTTACGACTGTGCTAGCGATCCCGTCTTTAGTGACTTGACCATATCTTAGTGTTTGGCTAGTGAGCAGCGAAAACACAGGAGTTCAAACGATTTTTTAAACGCTGCGAAGTGTACGAGGAGTGATCGAAAATAAAATAGAATTTAAGAAACAGAGTTTTGAATTTATCAAAATCTTTGGTTCATTATTACTGGCCAGTGTGAATATAGTCCGCGATGAATAACTTTTCCATTTCTTTTTTATATGTCTGTAACTTGAAATATGAAGAGAACTGAGATTCAGACCGTAATTAAATATTTTATACTGAAATGTCTACTAAAAATATGTTACTCGTTGTCTACTTTAGGGGACAATTGCCCTTCATATTCGATAGTGGCTTTTTGGTGTGCGGAGTTTAAACGTGGGAGAAAAAATTGCCAAGACGAGTACAAAATGGTAATGGTAAGAATTTCGACTTCTCTAACATGAACAAACATAAAAAAAGTTGAACACCTACACGATTTCTACACAATGGGTACGTAGAATGTTAACAATCACTAGAAAGTCCGTTCCATTCTATCAGACCTTTTTATACCACACTGCAGGGGCTTAGGCCTCTCCCCAAGATGAGGGAACATTACAAGAAATTACGAGTTCACATTTCCGAAAAAAAAATCACTATATTAACCATATCTTGGTCCTAGTAATTTTACCTATTTACCAAGTTAAAAAAACATAGTGGCATGAAATTTGACGACAATGAAGAACGAGATGATGATGTGCAGTAGAAGATGAGTAGAAGCCTTTTTCGAGTATAAAGAAGAATATTTTGTCTCAAGTAGTATAAAAAGACTGATGAAACGCTACACCAAAGGTAGGCATTATAGGCAAAGACGCCATGTTCAAAAATAAAATATATAATTTTTCAAATGTTGCTTAATTTATAGTATTAATTTTGGATACTTTTTGATCGCCCCTCGTACATACACAAAATATGTGTAAGTAAGCTTTATTACCGTTTTGTGTATGTAAACACAAACAGAAAAAATTAAGCATTCATTTTTATTTTATTTTACTTTACACATGGCTGACTTACCGCAGTCTGTGAATGAGTACTGTAACTATTATTTATCAAAAATTCAGCTTTTAGAAAGTTGTGACCATATTTGGTCACGGGCTCCCGGACTAATTTCAATTTTGACATCAAGCCAAACAGTGGCCAATATCAATTTCGAAAATCATGATTCGCGAGTGATAAGTGACATAACATATATGTCGGTGTAAAGGGCAATGTGTACGCTTTTACAATAAGATCCCAATTGACATTCATGATATAACCCTTGACAAGTTTAAAACTACAATAGAACGAAAGGTTTATGCAAAAACTTATTATAAAGTATCGGACTACTTGGATGATAAAAATCAATGGGTGTAAGCCGATCGCCTATCAGTTTATTTCAACAATATTAATCTTTAAGCACTTATTGTTAAAAAAAATTTAAAATTTTATTAAAAAAAGAGCGTCCCTCAGTTTCTTGCGTTTTCTTCTGAGAGGAAACAGCACTTTTAGAATGCGCCTTTTTAGTGACTTTCTTCCACAAAATAATAAGTTCATTGTTGAGATATTTCAAAATTATGTTATAAACTATGAAATGAATATATTTGACTTTGATTTGACTTTATTTTTTACTAGCTTTCCGCCCGCGGGCTTCGCTCGCGGTGCTCAAGCACCGTTGTACTGGGACAGTTAAAGGAACGCGACGCTCTAGAACATTGTAACACTTTCTAGAACGTTCTGAAATTTAAGGTAGTGAACACACTTAAATTTCAAAATGTTAAAAGAAATCGAATGTGACACTGCCCCGGACTTAAATAAAGCCCAGTGTTTACTGCCAAAGAAATCTTATGAAGTTTTTATAAAATTAGGTAATATGACATGGTCACATAGGTTTCGTGAAAACATCAAGTTTGAGTACCGACACGATAGGTCTGCGATTGATAGTCTCGAAAATAGGGGCTTTTAAAAATTTGGTCACGTGGTCACATAGATCTCGTCAAAACATCAAGTTTGAGTACCAACACGATAGGTCTGCGATTGATGGTTTCGAAAATATAAGCATTTAAAAATGTGGTCACGTGGTCACATAGATCTCGTCAAAACATCAAGTTTGAGTACCAACACGATAGGTCTGCGATTGATAGTCTCGAAAATATAAGCATTTAAAAATGTGGTCACGTGGTCACATAGATTTCGTCAAAACATCAAGTTTGAGTACCAACACGATAAGTCTGAGATTGACAAAAAGTAGCCTTTGTCACCCCCGATAACGCCCTCTGCACGTCTGCGAAGTTTCATTGAAATCGGTACAGTCGTTTCGGAGATCAGCTCGAATAGACAGACAGACGGACAGACAGAAAAACAAAAAGCAGCCTATGTCACCCATGATAAGACCCTCTGCACGTCTGCCAAGTTTTACTGAAATCGGTTTAGCCGTTTCTGAGATCAGCTCAAACAGACAGACAGATGGACAGACAGACAGATAAAAAGTACCCTATGTTACCCGCGGTAATGCCCTCTGCACGTCTGCAAAGTTTCATTGAAATCAGTTCAGCCGTTTCGGAGATTAGCCGGAACAGACAGACAGACAGACAGACAGACAGACACTTCAATTTTATTAATATAGATTGAAAATATAGACAATCTGTAGTATTACGGTAATTTTTTTTAAATTTTTTATACCTATTGGTTTTCAAGGAATAATCGTTTGTTAAAAATTGATAGTTGATGATGTAATTACTACTAATTACAGATGGTCTACGTGTTGCACTTGTTTGTATGGCCGTCGAGCGCTGTATGTAACAGTGACGTCACAATCACGATTTCTTTATATAACTCTATTAATATACCTCTAAAATATTTTTTTTTCTGTCGAACACGTTTACCTATTCTTCCTACACATACATTTTTTTTACCGTGTTGCAAAACGCCTACACAGTTCGACTGTACAGACAAAACTACTACATACATACATAAGCTAATGTGTATGGCCGCCCTTGTTAAGCTTTTTCCTAGAAATGAATTCCATAAGCAAATCATTACCGACGCATCCCGATGCAAGCCGCGCGTCATGTTCATAACACACAGTTTCGAGAATGAAAATCTAGTATTACGACACCCAGAGGAAAATACCCAACATCTACGTCGTACGTATACTAGCGGATTTATGGAAATAACTTGAAGCCGTTTGGGGAATGCGCCTGACTTGCTTCTATAGCCGCCTCTATATAACAAAAAGTCTGCGTTTTGTGCAAAACAGGCGCCTCTAAAAGCCCAAAGCGCAACGAACCTGTCTCAATTTATAAGGCCCCATAGGGCCATGGTTCGTATCCGGGCGAGTACTAATGAGTTTTCCTGACTTAAGTACATAACTATCACTGACTCTGTGCCTCGGAGAGCACGTTAAGCAGTCGGTCCCGAAAGCTGTCAATAGATGACGGTTGTTACATTCCCTAACCCGCAATGGAGCAGCGTGGTGGATTTAAGCTCCAAGCCTCCCCTCCTCACCCTGGGAGAGGCCTAAGCCCCTGCAGTGGGGTAAAAATGGGCTGATGAAGTGAAGTGAAGAAGGCGCCTCTACATTCATTGAAGTTATACACTGGCCTTTCGTTTATCAAAAGCGTGACGTACAGAGGAGACACTTTTTGCAAATTGCCGCCCACTGAAAGTACGTAAGTAATAGGCCGCTTTTAGTGACGAAACTATAAATATATATCGAAGCTGATTGATGGAGAGCGTATGCAGTCATTTTACATCAGAGCCCGAAGCAAATTAGGTTAAAATTCTATAAGTAGAACATCTTCGCGATAAATAGGCGACACAAGTGGGAAGAAGCGGTGCGGTGGGGTAGAGGACGCTTCCCGGCCATCACTATCGCTAGCGTCGGGAGAGCGGACAAAAAAGTTAAGTTAATTTTTAAAAAAAGTATTAAAATGTCACAGAAGTTTACGTGTATCTAATAAATTTCATATAATATATCCGAAGCTACGAACAAAGATGTTTGTAGCTATGCGATGTCGACATCCCTACGCGTATGTCTCGCGTTAAATATCAGTAAACCGGCGTTAGTACCGAAGATGACTTACTTACTTGGAGCGAGCGCTCCAAGTATTTTGCCCAAAGTATGAAATTAGCAACTAATATAAGAAAGAGTTCCACTAGAAATTACTAATAAAAAAGTTATGTGATCCAAATAACTAATGATATTATATCATGTGATCACACCAAACTTTGAATATAGCAGACCACGCTCGGTAATTCAACGACTCGAAACCGACAAACTTTATTTACTTTAAAGAATATTTATCGGTAGCTGCCTTATTGTGACTGGCAATACACAAAAAACTAGACAACACAATATATAGGTAACCAATTGCGTGGAACACACGCGCGTACCGCCCGTCTACTTCTTTTTTTTCTTCTTCATCTTATGGCTGAAATGTGACAACTTTGGTTCTCGAACTGAACAGCCAGCATTACTTCTCTATTGAACTAATTAAAAGCTCGGTGAGAGATCATGAATGCTTTTGCAGTAGAACTATAGGAATCAGGACTCTACAAAGTTAGTAAAAGCGATTTCTACTGCTTCTCGGGATTTTAATCTATGGAGAAAGTTGTTCACATTGCGAAGAAAAATGGTAGTCGATAGACGGTACGTCCAAAGAGTCCGAGGGTGATGGAGGGTTTTTGAGTGTAATTCCTGTAGAGTTGAAACTTGAAACGGTCTACTGTATGGCATGAGGTGTTATCGTGTTATCGTGAAGCAATAATGGTTAAAAATTGACCAGACGGGACTGTCTTTCTAAAATTTCGAAAAAAATTTCTTATTATCCGACCAATTTTTTTTCGGAATTCTCACAAAAAAAAACATATGTACTCAAATTTTCAGCTAGCCAGCACCTCACAATATTTTCCACTTCAATAGTTTTTCTATATTCATGACTTATTAAATAATAGCAGTCCCGGTACAACTGTGTAGTTGGCTTATGTCGTCTCTCGTTATGGTTTAGAGAAGGTTTAAAACATGGATGTATGTCCACAGCGGTGCCGAGTTGTGACAACAAAAATGTCACCAACCTACTGAAGCCGATTAAGTATACCAGGTTCAGCGTCACCGACCCGAGGGCGTGTGACAGTTCAATTCCGTCCACTATTCAGAAAAGTGTTCATAATATAACGTAATTCTTGAAACTATGCACTCAAGTGTTCGGCAGTGAACGTCACCGACCGAATGGGGCCGAGTATACCCGATTCAGCGTCACCGCTCCGAGCCCGTGATGGTTTACTTTCGTTCACTGTTCAGAATTCATAGTCTTTGGAATTCATAGATGTGGGAGACGAGTACGGACTACGGGATAGAAGACTACTGGTGTTTACGTTTTTAGCGATAATAGCCGAGGGCAAAGGTATGTGTAAATTTGATAAACTGATATCAATATTTGTTAATAGAAACGCCATGTTTAATCGATTCGACAGGACTACCACATATGCTTGCTGCCACCTCGTGCATCTTAGACGCAAACACGTAGACTTGCACCCCGAATAACGGTTTAAAAATTCCATACCGAGTTGCATTACTGCCTACTTTATTTACATTGTACAAGCCCGCATCAGCCGGAGCGTGACTTCATGGAAATGGCACGTAGCCCTTTGAGCGAACCGCCTACGCATGCGCTGGCTAATGTTAAAAGTCGATTTCTCTATAGAATTACTAGATATCGATATCGAATCGAAATAGTGATAGTTACATTAAACATATGCCAGTATTTGGTATTGGTCAAATTAAATTACGATTTAATTTATATAAATGGGAAAGTATCAATCAACGATTCAATGGGAAAGTACAAATCAAATATTTAGTCGTTCTTTAGTTACGGATGAATTTAGTCGATCGCGATATAAATCAATCGATATCTTCTACTGTACGCTTGCTAAAGTCAACGACTTAGCGCAGTAGCATCATACGATCTCCAAAGTGGACTACTCTGGGTCGACATAATAAAGGGCAACTCCCTGATGCCAGATATGTCGGTCTGCCTGCTCAGAGTGGTTGCGTTAACTTTATATTGCACTTGAAAAACTGGTTATCGTGACCAAAAAAAAAGCCACTTTCGTTACAGAATTAAGTGCGAGTTGTATTTAAGTACTAGGTGCACGTTAATAATAACTTGAAAACTTATTAGTTGCCGAATAACACAACTGAATATTGGATCAGTTTTTATGTCATTCATTAACGAGCAACAAGCACTTAATTCTGTATAAAATTCAACCACTAGGCTTATCGCATTTTATTTTTAAGGTTATAAAAAGTATCTTTGAACGAAGATTACTGAATAATGCAACCGAATATTTGGTCAGTTTTTATGTCATTCATTAATGTGCAACTAGCACTTAATTCTGTATCAAATTCAGCCATTTAACTTATTGATTTCTTCATTTTTTTTTTTGTTATAAAAAGTATCTTTGAACGACGATTACTGGATAACGCAACCGAGTACCTATTTGGTCAGTTTTTATGTCATTTATTAAGGTGCAACTAGTACTTAATACTATATCAAATTCAGCCACTTTGGTTATCGTTTTTTTGTTTAAGTTTATAAATTGACGACCGCTTAGCCTAGTGGGTAGCGACCCTGCCTACGAAGCTAGAGGTCCCGGGTTCGAATCCCAGGTCGGGTCAGTATTAATATGATGAATATTGATACTGGTACCGGGTCTTGGTTGTTATATATATTAAAAAAAAAAATAATTATGTATATATTATAAAGAATATTTAACCCTTAACTACCTACCTGGAGTCTCTCAGACTCCAGACAAATTATTTTTGCTAATAACTAGCCGTACGCGCATCTTTGGTCTTCACGCATTCCTGTACCTTCCCCCCTCAACACGCAGTACTGCGCCTGCGCTCGTCGAGGTTACACGTGCGCATGGTCGCTCTTAGGTGAATAAAACACTTTTTTTGGAGTCTGAGAGACTCCAGGTAGGCACTTACGTGACTTTTTTTAATGACACGATTTATATCGTTTTAATGAAAAATGGCGTGTAATGATAAAGTTATTGAGCGTTGGTTGGAGGAAGAACTTTTTAGTGAAGAGGAAATACAAATTGCAGAATGCAGTGATGTGGATGAGAATATTGGTGACGATTTTGTGATGGGCGAAGAATCGGGATCGGATACAGAAATCGAAGGTGAAGAAGAGACGGATTTAGTGGAAGAAAATGCAGAATTTCAAGCTCAAAATACACTCTCAGTTTTTTTTTTCATCAGACGAAGATGACATCCCACTGCAACAATTGCGATCTAGGCCAAGAAAAAGAAACTATTTTGGCAAAAACCGTTTCCGCTGGTCCTCATTACCAGCTTCTTCTCGCAGGAGAACATTACAACATAACATTGTGCAACAAAGAGAGGGCATAAAACCAGCATATAAAGACGTAGTGAATTCTTCTTCTTCTCCGCTTGACATCTGGAGTCAATTTTTCACCGATGAAATGCTTGAAGTAATTTTGCTGCATACCAATAATAAGATTCAAGCTATGAAGCCAAATTACAAGAAACAAACTTGTGTCCAAGATCTAGATATCATAGAACTAAAAGCATTCATAGGTATGTTATTCTATACTGCCGTATTCAAAGAAAACCACGAATTTTATCAGTCATGGTATAATACTGACGGTACTGGCAGAGAAATTTATAGATGCATCATGAGTAAGAACAGATTTGAAGTCATACTCAATGCTATTCGTTTTGACGACTCATCCACAAGAGAAACTCGACGACAAACTGATGCGGCTGCGCCAATATCTCAGCTATTCAATTCATTCATCAGGCAATGTCAAAATGTATATGAAATTGGCAGCTACGCATGTATCGACGAAATGCTTGTGTCATTTCGTGGCAGGTGTCGATTTAAAATGTATATGCCGAAGAAACCATCTAAATATGGCTTAAAAGTACTATGTCTCACTGATGCAAGAACAGGCTATCTCATCAATGCATACATATATACAGGAAAAGACTCTGACGGATTGAACCTCCCTACAGAATATAGTCGGCTAAAAAAACCTACACAAGCAGTAATGCGTCTTGTTCCTTGTATTGAAGGAACCAATAGGAATATTTCGGCAGATAACTGGTATACGTCCATAGAGCTAGTGAATTTGCTGAAAGAAAAACAACTAACTCTTGTGGGCACTATGAGGAAAAACCAGCGAGAAATACCACCTAAATTTTTGCCTTCACGTCAGCGGCCAGTTGAATCGTCCATCTTTGGTTTTACTAAAGACATAACGATCACATCGTTTGTGCCAAAAAAAAATAAAGCGGTCGTCTTAGTTTCAACCATGCATCATACACCTGATATTGATCAAAAGACCAAGAAACCAGAAATTATTTTATTCTACAATCAAACCAAAATAGGAGTTGATTTATTAGATCAAAGGTGCTCCAATTATTCAACGGGTCGTCGGACACGCAGATGGCCGCTGGTAATATTTTACAGGTTATTAGATATATCTGCATCCAACTCGTATGTGGTTTACTTATCCACTCAACAAGAAAAGTACGATAGCCGATTCAAATTTATGAAGAGACTGGCTGCTCAGCTTACGAGACCTCATATGGAGCGCAGAGAAAAAACCACAACGATACAGCGGGATATTAAAATTTCCCTTCGTCGCGTTCTCCAACTCGACACAGAGACAGTTTCTGGTGCTGTGGGAAGTAGTACTGGGCCACCAGAAAGGCTAACAACCCGCAAGTATTGCTCTCTATGTGACCCCAAAAAGAAACGCAAGACCCAGTTCTTATGCCTACAGTGCAAAAAGCCTATTTGCTTAGGATGCTCCGAAATGATATGTGGACTCTGCTGCGAAAAATTGTAAAGTTTGATGCTTGCAGTTTTATATTAATTTGGCCATTTTGATTGTGATTTAAGCGAACAAATAATAGTTGATTGTTAAATTCTTGAAAATTAATGAAGAAAAGTTTCTAATTTTCTTTAATTTTTTTCTAATGGATATCATTGTTACAAGTCCTTAATTTTAAGTTTTTTTTACCTTTATGAAAGATTTAAGAATATTTCATGAATGTCGTTGAATTATAATGATGCTTCAATTATCTTTATAAATAAAAAACTTTAAAAACAACATATTTTTTATTTAAACTTCATATGTCATAATAATTTCTTTTTTCGAGAGCTCTAAAGACAGGAGTCTGTCATACTCCAGGTAGGTAGTTACGTGACTAAATAAGAGGTAGGTAGCTAAGGGTTAAGTATGTATATCAGTTGTCTAGTAACCCATAACACAAGCATAATATTTGCTTACTTTGGGACTAGATGGCGCTGTGTGGGAAGTCCCATGTATTATTATTATTATTATTATTATATAAAAAGTATTTTTGACCGAGAATTGCTGAATAACGCAACCGAATATTTGGACAGTTTTTATGTTTTTCATTAACATGCAACTAGTATTTAATTTATATCAAATTCAGCCACTTAGCTTATCGTATTTTATTTAGGTTATAAAAAGTATGTTCGAACGAGGAATACTGAATAACGCAACCGAATATTTGGTCAGTTTTTATGTTATTCAATAACATGCAACTAGTTATTAATTCTGTATCAAATTCAGCCACTTTGGTTATGGTTTTTTTTGGTCACGATAACCAATTTTTCAAGTGCCTTATAAAGTTAACACAACCAATCTGAGCAGGAAGACCGACGTATTTGGCATCAGGGAGTTGCCCTTTATCTTGTGAACACAGAGAAGGCCACTTTGGAGATCGTGACCAAACTTGTCGTGACCTCCCGGAATATCACCAACTGTGGTGAAGCCGCATCCATGTAATAATATACCAATAGACTCATGTTTTATTTATTGACGACATTTTTTTATATAGCGTCACTTTATAAATCTACCTAAACGGAGAGAAAGACAGGCACATTTGATGATAGAAGGGCTTTACAAATCTGCCGCATTATACAATAATAATAATAATAATACCTGGGACATCTCAGACAGCGCCATCTAGTCCCAAACTAAGCAAGGCTTGTATTATGGGTACCAGACTACTGATATAAATACTTAAATATTCTTTACGATATAAGATATTTTACATCCAGACACTTAACAGATACGATACGCTACATTAGAAAAACGGCTTCGGCCGACGATCTATCATGGCTGTAGAACATAAATGCTGTAAAACGAGGACCCCACAGAGCATTAGAGTAGGTTAGAGTTGGCATGTTTACTCTGTTCTCCTCAATTATGCAATATGTTGCATACTTAAGACATCTTTTAACCTAAACTCTAAAATGTGACATCGTACCAAAGATGTAAGGGAAAGAGATGAACGACTTACAGTAACCGGCCGTAAGTTACGCACACGAGTTCTAAAAAGCGGCTAAGTAAAAACAAGTTTAAAAATAAAAGTATAAGTAATGTTGTAATTTTTTAATTAATTATAATAACATCAAACAATGTAGTTTTGTAATTAAATAAAAAAAAACGATACGAATCCCTATAGTTTTATTTTTAAACTTCTTTTTACTTAGCCGCTTTCTAGAACTCGTGTATATCGGTCGGGTACTGTAACCGTTTTCTAGAATCATATAGGTAAGTTTGAGACAAAACTATTTACGTATGCGTAACATTTTTACTTGTATTTGTTTTGTGAGTAATTATTTTTGGGGATACGTGTCTCTGAACAAATACAGTCACATAGCACTTCTAATCTACTCGTTCTGTCCACAGGGTCCACTGTGTCGTATTATGAAAACAAACATTTTTAGGTAGGAAGTCTTGGACTAACATTGAGATTTTTTGTATTGATTAATTTTTCATATACTAGCGAACGCGCGCGGCTCCGCCCGCGTGGACTACTGGTTTAAATTTAGATAAATCCGTTTAACCATTTTAGCATGAACAATAGCTAATATAGCTAGCTATTCCACAGGAACTGTGTATGTTCTGGGATAAAATGTATCTTGTGTGTTATTTCAAACCTTAAAACACCTTAGTACTAAATTTCATCAAAATCCGTTCAGCCGTTTTACGAAGAATATAATATATTTATATAATATATTTAAGCAAAAAAGTATCCTTATATGTTATTCTGATCATCATCATCATCATCAGTCCGTGGTTCTCAACTGCAGAATATACGTCTCTCCCAAAGCTCGCCACGACACACGGTACTCCGCCTTTCGCATCCAACTACTCCCGGTATAATGCTACAGGAAATCTGTCCAACGCTTCGCTTCCCTCCCGGTACGAGGTCTCCACCTGAGAACTCGTCTCTCCATCAGTTGTCAATAATGGCAAATGTGACCGGCCCATGGCCATTTCAGCTTAATAATCACTTCGGCTAAGTATATAACTTTAATTCTTCGACGGATTTCAGCATTCCTAATTTTGTCCATCAAAGAAATACTGAGCATAGCCCGTTCCATAGCGCACTGAGCGACTTTAAATTTGTGGACCAATCCTGTCGTGAGAATCCATATGTTTCGGCACCGTACGTCATTGTAGGCAGGACACGTTGGTTAAGACCTTGGTCTTCAGACGTTGTGGTAGTGGCGACGAGAACAGAATAACGGAGCTACCTGAAAGCAGCCCAGCCCTGCTGAATTCTTCGGTCGGTGTCTTTGTTGAAGTTGTGTTTGCCTAACTGGACAGTCTGTCCTAAATAGACATACATAGTCTTGCACAATTCAAAAGTAGCACCTTCTACGGTTACCGGTCTCGAGAGAACATGACTTTCGTCTTGTCGAAATTCATCCCGAGTCCCACCCGCCGAGAAGTGGCATTGACGCCGTTTACCATTCCACCGAGCTCCTTCAGCGACTCTTCCATGATTAATATGTCGTCAGCAAAGCAGAGGTGAGAGATGTATTCGTCCTTGACATTGATGCCGCGAAATTTCCAGTCCAGCGTCTTGAAAACATCTTTCAATGCGTTAGTAAACAGTTTTGGAGATATCACATCCTCCTGAACACCTGTCATTCTGATGCATGCATTACTGTAAAGTTTCATTCAAATCCGTTCAGCCGTTATACATGATTGAGAAACAAACATAAAAACTTTCACATTTATAAATTGTGTCCACTGGTACAGTTTCAATCAAACTTTATGGTGGATGTGAACATAGGCAAAAGTCACGTCGCAGTAACCAGTCTTAGGTGTAGCGGGACGCAGTGGAGTGAGGGGTATATGACAGTACCTGCGCAAGCACGCTTAGCGTTGTATTCCGATCCGCCATAAAGTTTGAGGTGAACTACCTATAACTTTCAGTGAGTTTTATGTGAATTAATTTCTGTATTGAGAGGTTCAATGTACAATTTATTGTAAGTAATCAGTTTATTTATCTTAAAATACGTAAATTTCACTGTCCAAGTTGTGTGTTGACCTAAATAAATAAAACAAAGTCTGATACCGATATCGTATCGAGTGATGTGACAGTAGGTACCTACCTGCTCGTTTTCGCGAAATAAATTGATCGCAACTATGCAGTTGTATGGCCAATCGTGTGGTCACACTTAAATATGAATAGACGCATGTGATCGCATTTGAGCACCACGCGCGCCACGCCCACGTGACGTTTTCCCCTAATAACTTGTGTAACGAAGAGGAACGGAACTAACGGAAAGCGAAATATGATGGACGGAGAGAGTGGAGATGTCTTGACATACACAGGTAGGCACCAAATTCAAGGATGAGTGTAATAAAAAATTCCCAAGCCCTGACGAAATCAAGGCGAGTGTGTATACATTATAGGTATTTTATTTTAATTTGCATTTAGTTCGTCATTCGGGTCAATGAACATGTAATAACCCGAGTAAATACAAACGAATACAAAATTCTAGTTGACGCAGTCAAAAATAGGGTGTTCCGTATTTAATCGGATTATACTCGATTGCAGCGCTTTTGTGCTTTACGGCGAAAATTATGACCAAATCGTGAATGTTTACATTTTCCAAATTCTCTGAATTCATTACTTATCTATCTAAAGTTTATGTCACAAGAGCAATTTATTGTTAAATTATGTAAAATATTATGAATATAATGACAATGAATGTTCCAGATAGGTACCCCTATAAATTAATTAGTAAGAACACAACAAAAATAAATATTAAATAGATACAATTAAGTATCCATTAACAATATAACGATTCATTGGTGTGAGTAGGTACCTACTCTATATTATTAATGTTTATCTATTGAGAAATGTGTTTAATCGATAATGCAACATTATCAAAATTAACCACAAAAACTTACTATATGATAAATACATAGAGTGTGGACAGAGTTTTAAATTCTCACGACTTGAACACATTTACCAAATCCACTCAAATATGTATTTTTTGTAAATAGATAGCAATCAATAGAAAAAATCGCAAGAAAGAGTATGTCACTGCCTTGCATAGATGCTGCCTTGTTAAAAATTCATTATTTGTGTTTTACTATGAATTATTTCGACTTATGATTTTATAGCTCCTTGGTTGGTTTTGCACGTAAGGAAATACTTTCTCGATGACGGCAAATTGTTTGTAAAATGTTAACAATTCCTAAGAATTGGGGCAACAGCAATAGCTAAAGAATTCTCGTTTTCCTTTGTTATTAAATAACAAGTAAATTATAGTAAAATAAAATTTGATTTACCTTTTCTAACATCGCACATAGAACATTTAAACGCTTCTGCATTATTTCTATATGTACAAACACTGCAATCCCAATAATTTTCTTCCAATACTTTTGATGGCCTTTTGGCTCTTCGAATTGCATTTTTCTTGTCCATTTTTAATCGCACTTAAAATTTAGTAATACAATGAAATGTTGATCACGGTATTTCACTATAATAACCACGCGTCTTACAGATTTTGATTAAATTTATTACACTAACACTAGAAATCATTATTTACCTTTGAGAAACAGAATTTATATAAACACACGCCATGACAGTAGAATGCAGTAGAACACTACAAAAATCCCATTTCTCCTAAAATGGTCAACCCCAATAGTAAAAATTATTCAATATTGAAAAATAATTTTAAAACAAGAAACACAATGTAACAGACAAAGTGATATTAATTCTGTGGAATTAAAATATAATTTATTATTGACAAAAGATAATTAATATGCTGACAAAACTAACAATTTATAATAAAATTTTAGCTTCGTTCTTTTCGAAAATCTACTAATTTAGGAAGCAATGAGTAGAGAATAGCCACACTAGTACTGATAGTCAAAATTCTATCGGTAAAACAGAGAAACAGCTAAGGAAATTGTTCTGTTTTACCGACGAATTTTAGCTCACATCTGTCGAAAGATGGCGTTGATAGCATAAAACAAGAACTTGGTACTTTTTTGTGCTTTATTCCATGCATTTATCAAAATATATTACCAATAAACAAAGTGTCAGTTTCACATGTGTATGTAGGTATTATATTGACGCTAAAACATGGGAATTTTCACTCTTTAGAGTGACTTCAAATAGCGTGATAGAGTGTCGTAATTCCGGGCCTTACGCAGCCAAATCTGATAAGAATTTCGCATAGAATTTCATAATAATGTATGACAAGGTCTTTGTGTATACCTAACTGCTCCGCGTGTATGACACTGTCCTAGAGGAATCTGAGGAATGTATAAATACGACACGCTCAAGTGCGTGTAGGGCAGTAAACAAAAGAAGGGTTGCGTACATTGATGGTTGCGTAGCTATAATCAGTTTTAAACATTAGTCGCTCTGTTTACTCCCAAAATTTTTTGGCAAAACACGAGAAAGGGGCTACCGTGGGTAAAACGAGGACGGGTATCACGCCGACGGCTGCCGACCGACTCAATCATCAGTTGTCCGCGCATTCATTAGTTTTTTTGCATAGCTACTATATATTTTAAACTTTTTAGTTTTAAAATAATACGTACATATGTTTATTTGTCCTAGTTTTATATTTACCAATTACCTAAACTTTTCCATATTTTAGAGTTCAGTATATAAGCGCTTGGTATATAATTTCGATAATTTCTGTTAATACGTCAGATGTTACCAAGTTAAAGGTGTCCCAAAGAAGATCAGTTTCCGCCGCAAGACAAAAGATTTATTAAACGAATGATAAATAAACTGTGAATTAATTATTTAATTTAATTATTTAGTATTAGATTTTATCGTCTTCTTTAGATTTTTAACACAAGTTTATTAAAGAGGGTTGATCATTATGACGTTGATGAAAACAAAAATCATTAAATTTACGGCGCGGCGTCTTATATCCTAGGTTCATTCTTAATCGCCCTTTATGGATGTGTATAAGGGCTCAAGTATGAAAGTAGTTGAAGTATAATAAATACCCTTCTAGATACTGACCACTTTGAATGAAAATAAAACTTGCATGGTGGAAAAATTTTATTTAGGAAATTATTGGCTCTACAGGATTTTTAGGACCCACGCGCACAAGGTACAATGTAAAATGGTAATAAAGAATACTTCTACAACTTAGAGATCTATTCCCACTATTATTTTATAGATCGATATTGTTTCATAATTAGATTGGACGGAAGCAATACAGACAAGTTGCGTTTTATAAAGCTTGCTTGCTTGCAAATCAAAACTTATAAGATACATTAGGGGTTGATTTTAAAGTCGCAAGTTGGTGTAATGATGAGCCAATAATGAGCCTCGGTCGGCACGCCCTCTGCTATGACAGCAGTGATCGAAGAAATGGTTAAATAAGTTTAAAAAATTGTATTGGCAGATCGTCGTGTCGCGGTTCGTTTTATTTTTTCGATGTCTTCTCATTGACGGAGCTGTAGCTCCGAAATAATGGAATATCCTCCGTATTCACCGGATCTTGCCCCATGAGGTTTTTGTCCGTTTCCAATATTAAAGAAACGTCTGATAAACCAAAACTGTAAACATGATTTGTAGCAGCCATGGTGCAGGAGTTTTAAACGATCAGGATCAAGAACAAAAGGTAGCTATATTGAAAAATAAAAAATAAACATTAATTTATGTGATAGAAGTTAACTGTCATGCTTACTCTTATTACTTCTTGATCACTCCTCATAGTTCATACAAAACCATATTTGCTGCATCAGTATGAAACGCATTTGTTTAAAACGATTCACATCTCCCAACGATACTCGATTGCGGTAATAATATATTTTACGTTCATAGTAATAATAGACGTAACTTTTTTTTTTGCAAGAGCCATCGTATGCTTTTGATTCACCACAGTATAAATTATTTTAAACTGGTTTATAAGGTTTTAAGTACCTATACATTTTCAAAGACAAAATAATTATTTAAAAAAAAAATGTTTACATGGTCTCAGGCTAAAGAATTGTTTTAAACAGTAAAAGTATTATATATAGTTCATAGATACAAAGAACAGAGTTATGTTGTGTGCGTCGTGAATCCCGACACGCTTGCTCGTGCACCAGGAATGGAACGGAGCCGAGCGGAACGGAATGGAACGGAACAGAAAGGGACAAAACGGAACGGAACGGAACGAAGCGGAACAGAATGAAACTGAACTGAACAAAACTGAACTAAACTAAACGGACCGGAGCGGAACGGAACAGATTAAGTTATTCGCCACCACCGCATGCACATCGACCCTGTTTCGAACTAACTATATTACTACATATTATAAAATTAAGTCCCCCGCCACGTCTGTCTGTCTGTCTGTCTGAACGCGATAAACTCAAAAACTACCGCACGGATTGGCATATGGTTGACACCAATGGATGGAGTGATTCAAGAAGAAGGTTTACGTGTATAATTTATTAATGTTTTGTGCAAATTAGTTGAAATATGACGATTATAGTCAAAGAAGTTGCAAAAAAAATCAAGCCGGCTGAAGATTTCATCGAAAACGCTGCCTAATCCCTTTGAGATATAACAAAATAATGTATGAAGGAATTGTTTTTCTTTTATAGGACTAAAGAAAAGTCCGCGTTGGCATATGTCTATCTTTTATGGATAGCTTACCTATTATACTTGTTATTATGTTCAAAAAAATGGTGTCATATGATGAGGTGATTGGAAACCGTTTTATACTCCTTATCAAATTAAATACGTTATTTACCTTCAGCATTTCATGCACATTATGATTGCCCATACACCATACAATTTAAATTACTATCTTAGGAGATATCGCGAAATAAAAACGATCTCACGACAAGCCGCCAGGTCGTGCCGTCGCGCCGCGCCGCGCCGCCCGGGCCGCGTCGTAATGTATAATTCGGCAGACGTTATCAATGTTGTATACAAAGAAATATTCTAGTTTGTTTTTTGGTATTTATTCTCTTTTTTTTCAAATATTTATAGAATTGGAAATAAAATACATTAAAAATACTCCAATTAGGATGAACTTATGTTATATTTGACTTTTATTAAATCCCATCCACATGTTCGATGCAACAAGCTGATACGACACTACGGCTTATTAATGCTACCCGTGCGAAGCCGGGGCGGATCGCTAGTAGAATATAAAATATATTCCTTCCTTATATATATTATTCAATGATAATATCAATTATAATTTAGAATACCCTTATAGGTATACAAGACCTACAAAATATAAATGCAAAAGAAAATTTTATATTTAACGGGGTATATCGCTCTTTTCTCTCGCCAGGTGGCGCATGAGCGACGGTACTCAATCTACAGTCAGTTTCATATAAAAGTTGGAATTTTTTATATGCATACATTTAAATAATGGGATAGTGCAAGTGTGCAACTTTAAGAAGTAAAAACGAAATATTTTCGTCAAATGTAAATGTCAGAATTCGTAAAGAAGGTACCTTTGCCAAGAGCGCCATCTACAAAAGTTTTGCGTGACATACACCTGACATACATGATACTACATAATAAGTATTTGTTTTATTTACTTTATAACAAAAGTGTATATTTTTTTATGTACTGAATAAAAGCTTTATTAGATAATAATCCCAAAATTAAATCTCTGATATAGAACTTTTCAATTACTTGAAACTTGTCAACTAATTGATTACTATTTTATTTTTTAGTTATTTTAAGTAAGGGACAATAAGGTACCTAATTAACACACCGCAAGAGCTGAGTCAAAATACTGGTCGCAGAGATATATTTTAACTCTGACTTTAGTTTGACAATATAAATATAGGTTTCTTTTGTGTTTTCGAAATAACGAAATTCTAAGAATCGTCCCTTTTCGCTTCGGGGTATATAGTCAAGAAAGGTTTTTTTTTGTATAGACGCGCAGGTAGTTTTGGATTCTTTCCGAAAGTAATTTCGTATAATTCTAGGTTACATTACGATAAAATACCCTGCAGGCAGGATGAGAGGTTGTTAGCCTATCAATCAATCATTGATTTTATTATTACAGTCTGGAGGAGTAGGTAGGTAGGTATATTGGAAAAGATTTTTTGAATCAAAATTAGGTACCAAAATACCTACACTTTTGTTATCTACTTATAATATGTGACGTGATTTATTTATAATATGCAGATTATACCTACTGATATTGCAGATACTGTGAGTACATTGTTCTTTCCAAAAATCTTAAAATCGTTTTATATCCGTATTAATTGAAAAATCGGAAAAACTTAATAACAAAATTACTCAATTTAAATTTAAATTATTCAGTAAACGCAGATAACGTAAGCTAAAGCGCATACTGAATCGCTCTCAAACTGACTTGATATCGGTCCTAAGATCGCTCTCAGTCTGGGTTATGGTTTATTAATATCTACACAGAGAAAAAGAATTGTTTTGAACCAAGAGAGTTTACTTGCGTCAAGATATTTAACGTTTCTCATATAAGGAAAGTCGTAAAATTTTCACTCAAGGTACCTATAATGATTCTTACATTCAAAGTAACTATTAATTTCGGCTCATTCCACTTGGATCCACCGACGAGGCTCCACCGGTGGATCTATGGATAATTCTTTTCCTCTTCAATCCACCGGCTTAGGGTTAAAAATTGAACCAAAATAATCATATATTCCGTATTCCACTTCGATCTACCACTAAATGGTAGGTGTTGTCCAACGTAGACAAATTATCCCGACGAATAAAAAAATAAATTATAGTTCAAAAAAAACTTTCAAAAAATACGCTTTAATAGCAAAGCGCACTAAAAAGCAGAAAATATTTCAGAATATATATATTATTAAAATTTTCTCGTGTATCATTTACTAAAAAATATTAGGGCATCAATAATAAAACCTACACCACACATTCACTAGTGCGGTGGATCGAAAAGGGAAAAAAATATCCGTGGATCCACCGGTGGAGCCTCGTTGGTGGATCCTAGTGGAATGAGCGTTAATTTCAAGCAATGTACTTTCGTGTTTGTCTGAAGAGATATTTCGTTTTTGCTCCAATAATCATGTCTTTTTACAGCCAAGAACTACAAAAACTTTAGCGAAATACGTTGCCTTTATTGAATCAAAATTGTGATATCTTTAAGCAGGTGAGTTCGAGTACTTAGGTACCTACACAGAGTACACAGTCTGATAAGCATCAAAAACCTGGGGCTATAAGCCCGTACTGCAGTAATCTGTCTGCTGGTCTGACTGATGGTCAGCCAGAGCGAGTAGTGCAGGGCATTACGGGAATCAATTCCACTACATACCTACCTACCTATACTATGCTGACGTCACTGTCTTGTCAGCCAGCCCGTTTTGCCCGGCCGAAGCCTTTAAGTCTTATTACTTACAACTTCCATCTACAGACTTATTACTATATTCTGACATCTGACAAGGTACTTCCATGTCGTAAAATGACCGATGTGCCATCTGTTATTCTATACTTAAAACTAATCTTCCTCATTACGCAAACCAAGAAAGCGCATTCCTCGCTTTCTTCTGCAAAAAATCTGCCGTCTTCTGCAAAAAGTTGGAAGAATTCCATACAAGTAATTGTTATTATTTATGGCAAGAAAGTATTATTTCTCAGTTAAAATTTCTTAATATTTGGAACAAATTAACTTTCTTAGACAAAATAAAAGACGTCGAGAATTTTAATTACTTCGACGAATGTCTTTATAAATCTTAATTCAAGTAATATATTTTGAATTAAGAAATTTTTGTTTTGGTTTAAATATTTGACTACAAAATTTTTTTCACTCATGATCTGAAATTCCGTTTTGTTCTGTGTGCAGGCCCCAACATCATGTTTGAACACGCACTCAGCTGATACAGTTCTCAATATTGATATAAACTTGAGAGTGACGTATTAATACCTACCGGCATTATAGTACGCGCGTTAGCTGACGTCATCTGAATTATAAATCGATGTCATGTTTGAATATGCACTCAGTTAATATTGTTGTTGAGACAGCAGCTCGCAGGAAAACAGCCAAGCACATGGAACTTTTAAATCGTTACCATTTCATCCCTTTTGCTGTCGAGACGATGGGTCCCTGGTCCAAGGATACCAAATCATTTGTCCACGATTTGGGTGTCGCGCTGTGTCTGTTGACAGGGGATCCTTTGAGCAAGGAGTACTTTGTTCAGAGGATCAGTGTCGCAATACAGCGCGGTAACGCGGCAAGCATCCTTGGTACCCTGAACCCATCGTCTCTTTAAAATTTTATCATAAAACTAGAGATAAATCGCCTTTTTAAAACAAGTAGAGAAATGACAGGACGACAAAATAAATTTTATTTATTTATTTGTAAATACTTTTAGTTTTACTTTTTATATAATTTAAAATTATGGGTTCTTAGATTTAATTTAATTATGACATTTTATTCTCAAGACGATTTTGAGTATACTGGCCTTAGCTAAAAATAAGTACCTATTTAAGGCCAGCATTAATAATTCACACTCTAGATCGTCTTGGGAATGCTACCAGCTAAGTGCATGTTCAATCATAATATCAACCTTAAACTCAAATGACGTCTACTAACGTCTTGGTTAACGTGCATATTAGGTACTAGGTATAAACAGAATGAAATAATATAACGATATTTATCTATATAATTTACGTTAAGCTATCGGTCGCGGGTGCCATCAACAGATGGCAGTCGTTAAAATCCACCAACCCGCACTGGAGCAGCGTGGTGGATTAAGCTAAACGCCCCCTCCTTCACACCGAGAAGAGGCCCCTGCAGTGCGGCATAATGGGCTGATTGAACGGAATGGAATTTATCTATATGTTTATAAAAGAACATGAAAACACTTTATTATAATATTACAGAATTTTAATAATTTGAAAGATTAATTTTATCTCAGAGCAATTCAACGTTTTGAATGATAACGACAGAACGATAAACCAGAAAAATATATTATATACTATAAGTGAATGTAATGTGAACCAAAAAGTCTTAATTACAAATCGAACTAAACTAAAATATTACTAAAATCGTATATGGTCGTTTCATACAATAAATAATACTTTAACTGACGTTTATGAACGTTTTGATAGACCTGTTTATTTTACCCTTTTAGTTTCACAAAACGAATAAATCGGCAACACGAACGAACGAACGGTGGGCACAGATGCGAGGTTAGTGCCGATTCTCGCCGTATGAAATAAACACAAATAAGCGATATCCACAGCTTTCAGCCAAATGGAGCGAAAAACTGAAAAGTGCTGTTTTTCCAACGTCTCGTTCGTGTATCTTGTGTCCGCGGGATGTTCAATTTGTGGCGAGAAGTTTTATTGTTTTTATTTCGTATCGAAATCGGTAAAGTGTATAGAGATGGTCAAAATAGTTACGAAATGATTGAATGTATATATACCTACTTTAGTTATTCAAATAATTTCGACAAAGTTTGTTTACTGGGAGTATTTGGAATGGAACTGAACGCAAAATAGCGCGTCGCACCTTCGCGTCGCACTTGCTATTTCGAGGTCGTTCTTCATCTTCGAAAAAAGTGATTTTCAAATCTAAAATAGCGGTAGCAGTTTTCCCAAAAGGTTGATAACTTCAATACAACGCTCATGAAACATCTATAAACTCTCGTAGATTGTATACTTGTTGTATATATGTTTACGTTCGCCACCTAATTATAATATAAAATATTCTTTCCCTTGAAAAGAATAAAATTGTCATAAATATTTAGTCGCACTAAATTGTCACATGTTTTTAATTAAACAAACGTATTCGTACGTTGCAATAATATTTCAGTGGCAATACACCCTCGCTCAAATTGAACCTCCCTCGCACCCCACAACGGTAACACTTGTTGCACTAAGGTCTATTCTGCAACCACAGAACTAACGGAATTTAAATGTTTGTAACGTCTTAAAATACTTCTAAATTTTAATATTATAAAATATGAGAAAAACAATAAAATACGCCTTTTTAAGATTTCTCTTTTAGTATCACTCAGCATAAAATTTTGAAATAGTATAATAGATAGCTACAAAATTATTGTATTACTAGGGGATTCGCGGGCGACTGGCAATTGTGTAGGTCGGCCGCCGCCGGCGGATAACCCACCCTACTACACCCACCGTTGCCCCTTAGTAATTACTTTTGACTTAATAACCACTTTGTATCGATGATTCTTTTGGAATAAAAATTTCCGCCAGAGCTTATGTTTTGTTTATTTGGTTGATAAAAGACTCATGTTTCGTCATGTAATGTGCATTAAATTCTGTCCGGGGTTCAATATTTATTTTAAATCATAGTACTGGGAATTATTAAAACAAGCATAATATGTAAAATAATTATTTTATTATTATTTATGACTTAATTATAGTCTTCGTCAATAATTATTGAATCCAAGAAGAGAGCTGGTCTGTGGATATCCTCTTCATATCTTGCCAGGCTCAAAAACCATATTACAACCATGGCATGAGCGCAGCAACGCAAAGTACAGTTCCCCGTTTTACATGAGCAGTAATAATGCGTAAGCGCATTCAAACCAGGAAAAATTCCGACAAATGTCAAAATTACACCACTTCATATTTTAAATAGTGAAGTCGAATATAGTGTGGCACGCAGATAAAAATCATAATGGAAAAACAAATAAAGATCCTGGGATTTTATTTAAATGTGTTTATTCAACAAAATGTTTTAGAAAACCATGTCAGTAATGTAACATCGAATTTAGTGTGACTATCAGATAAAAATCGTAATGGAAAAACAATGGTCTGGCTGACAAACAAAAACAAATAAAAGTCTTGAGTTTAAATTTCAATGTGTAATTAAACAAAATGTTTAAGAATCTATAGTTGAATTGAATTGAATTGAATCTATATCTCCCCCCCCCCTCTCACCCTGGGGGAGGCCTAAGCCCCTGCAGTGGGGTTAAATGGGCTGATGAAGTGAAGTGAATCTATATCTAATATTCAATGATGCCTATGCGTTTGTCATTTCGCTCAGGTTTTCGATCGAAATAGGTATAAGATGCGGCATCGTGATCATTCTGTTATCTAAGTTTGACTGTTGTTCACACTATGTTACTCTGTGTCTTGCATTTCAACAGGCTAGCCGTTAACATAACCGTCAATCGTTAGCAAAACGTTTGAAAGCAAAATTTTGGTTTTCTTGTATAGTGCCAGCGGGGTTTTCTTTCATAAAGGGAATAGGTAATCTTTTCATTATATTTTTACAAACTATAGCTAATGATGACTTCCACTAAATCTTATTTAACTGATATATAATCAATTGGTCTGTACAGCGCCAAAATTTTAGTTTGCCCTGAACTCGAAGCGAGTCATTGCAGTAAAAAAATGCGTCTCAGAGCAGAGGGATGAGAGCGGGCCCCGCACCTGCGCAAAACGCACCCACATCAACTTCTGAGCGTACTAGAAGTTTGGCGCAAGCTGTGAGATTGATCCGATTGAACAGTACCGAAGGTCGCGGATTCGATCCCGCCCGAGAGAAATATTTGTGTGCATGAACATATCTATTCGTTTCGTGACTGGGTGTAAAATATCTATATAAGTATACATTATATAAAAAAAAAAATTATGTATATCAGTTGTCTAGAGCCTACAACACAAGCTGTGCTTAGTTTAGGATTAGATGGCGCTGGGTGAGATGTTCTAAGTATTATTTTTATTTTATATGGGAATTATATGTGGCTCTTTGTGTTATCGGGCGCATGCGCATCGCACTTCAGAGCTGTACCTATAGATCGGATGCACGTACTGTAAAGCTGTTTTTTGACGATCGAATACACTATGCCTCAAAGTTACAGAATTTTATTGCAAGATTTTCGTCGTGATAGCCCAGAGCGCAACGAGCCTGTCTCAAATTTGGCCCCATCGGGCCATGGTTCGAATCCGGGCGTGTACCAATGAGTTTTTCTGACTTAAGTACACAATATCACTGACACCGTGCTTCGGAGGGCACGTTAAGCAGTCGGTCCCGGACGCTGTCAATAGATGGCGGTCGTTACAATTCCCAACCCGCAGTGGAGCACCGTGGTGGACTTAAGCTCCAAGCCCCCCTCCTCACCCTGGGGGAGGCCAAAGCCCCTGCAGTGGGGTAAAAATGGGCTGATGATGATGATGATGATTGCAAGATTTTAACATAAGAAATATTTCGCCATAATTAAGTGAGACCAATAACACTGAAATATATTTTTCAAGTAGGCGTAGAATGTTTTAACCAAAAGCCGTAATCAGTTCGCGACGCAGAATACCGCCGCGCCGCAGTGTTGCAAACAAAACGTACCCACTACCCACCAAAGTAACGTAATCCGGCAGTTTGGGCAACGTGCAGAACGAAAGCGAAACGAACGAATGCGACCCAGACTTGCCCAGACTCTTTTTTTTTTTTTTATTTCTATGCACTATAGAATAGATTCCATATCTATTGCATATTTAAAGTACGACCACACTGACGTGTTATACTGACGACCGCTTAGCCTAGTGGGCAGCGACCCTGCCTGCGAAGCTGGAGGTCCCGGGTTCGAATCCCAGGTCGGGTCAGTATTTATATGATGAATATTGATACTGGTACCGGGTCTTGGTTATTATATGTATGTGGTGTCTTCGCTTGGTACCCAAAATACAAGCTAATGCTTAGTTTGGGACCTAGACGTTGTTGTGATTGTGTGTGTTGTTATTATTATTATTATTATTATTATTATTATTATTATTATACTGTTAATTATCGTTTTTATTATATAGTTACACCTATAAAATGCAAGTGTAGGTTGCTCTTGCATTAGGTACGTACACCACAGATCTCGACCATTACTCTGTCACCGTCACCAACTTCGCGCCGGTGACACCCTATAGTGTGCCACCTGGCCGCTCCGATGAAGTCGTAAGAGCTTTCGAGCTAACGTCATGCGTCCTTATTCTGCTTAAGGCTGTTGTTCAGTGGGCGCAACTCCCACATACCCCGCGCGCTCGGGCGCGCGGAAGCTGTAGAGTTTAATCCGTCTTCCCATCGCAAAGGTAAAACAAAAAAAAAGATATATAACGCAAAAATTCCACATATGGAACAAAAGAAGACACACTGATGAAGCACTTTTATTCTCTGTTTCTTTCTGTTAAGACCCGCATTTCGGACTGGCTTGTCTACTCTATCGTAGTATCTCCATGAAAAAAAACGGATCAAAATCGACTTAGCCGGTTTGGAGAACCCACAGACAAGTCAACCTTTTAGACCACGCTTTAATAAACGTCAGTACGAAAACGAAATCACCAAAAAGTGGCGGGGTGCGGGGAGAGGTCGGCTAGTTTTCATTGGCTCGTTCAAAATTGACAATTTAATGGCTTCCGACATGCTTCCAACTGACGGCTCACTAGTGACGTAGTTATGTAGTGGCACTACATAGCCTTGGCGAATGCTACTCCATGTTAAAGCGTGGTCTAAGAACCACATTATTGCAGCGCTAGTCTCCGGGCATGCTTCACTTATCAACCGTAGAATAAAGCATAGAGATATTTAAAATTAGAATCAAAGCTAAGTATATGAAGAGGTCTGACTGTAACGAATAACTGCAAATCAAAGCTGAAATAATAACAAACGTTTTATTTGGTATACCCGTTTGACGAGATGGCATGTTTCGTCGGACTTCACCCCCGCAAAAATTGCGTTTGACCGTTTCGATACCGTGAAGCACCCGTGAAGTGACTTTTCTGATTCTATTAAAACCAAACGCTACCGTCAAATGTATTCACTCTATGCATTTTCATATCGAAATGCCGCCAGTATGTTGAAGGGACTAAACAAATTCACGTCACAGCGTTATCAGTGGCCGCGATAGTATATGAACCGACCTCAAAAGGAATTGGGTCAAGACATCCGTACCACTTAACCGTTATAAAATGAACATAAAATATTATGCTACAATATAAACTCCGTATCTGCACTAATTTATTTACCCTGGTTTCGCTTTATACGGTGTTTAAGGTACAGTAGTTCCATGAAATTTTAATAGTTTTTATGATGTCGTCGGTCTTTATTTTTTTGTCATTACTCCAAGTAATAAAAACTATAGACTCCCTATCATTGAACGACCAATGAAGCACTGTAATGGCGGCCGCGTCGGGATGTGTGAGTGGGACTTCACAGCGTACTGGCGATCTTACACTGGTATGAATGTGTTCAAAAATTTAAAATAAGCTGACTTACTAGGGGTGCATCAGTAGTTACTTCACGATGCTACTACGTCCGGGTATTCCTAGGTTCATGGCTCCATTAATTTTACCACTTTCGATGAAACGTTTCATCATATGTAGGTACTCAATAGGTATAGGTACTAAATAAAATGTCTTTGGAAAGTGAGGTAACCGTACCCAGTAACGCACTGTATATGGAAAAAGGATTCGTAATCTTGGAGCATCGTTCAATAGATCTTTTAAAATATACAGGGTGAGATTTAAATGACCAGCCAAATTTTTATATTATGATCTCTGGTAAAAAACCGATAGCCGTCTTGTTTCCTTTTAGTATCGTTCTATAGAAAAATATTGAGATATGACTACACAAACCTTTCCCGAAAAAACCAATAACTCTAGTCACCATTCAAGCCCGCCGTTCCATTCCGTTTTAAAGCCTCGGGTGCGTACGTTTACTATAATGTTAAGAAGGCAACCAAACGTTATAAAATAACACTGTAGATAAAATAATTTATTATGAAAATGTAACCCATATTTTTTATTTACGCAATGAGGTCTATTGGTGATACCTAACATCTAGAAAAATGTTGGCCGGTTACTAAAATCTCATCCTGTATACGGTCGAATTGAGAAACTTCCTCCTTTTTTTGAAGTCGTTTAAAAAGGAATCAAATACGTGCCAGTTTCGAATAAGTATCGATTTTCTTTATATAATAGTCAATTTTATTCGAAATAATTTAAAATACTAGCATTTTTTTTTCATGATAAATAACACACACACACACACACACAATCACAACAACGTCTAGGTCCCAAACTAAGCATTAGCTTGTATTTTGGGTACCAAGCGAAGACACCACATACATATAACAACCAAGACCCGGTGCCAGTATTAATATTTATCATATAAATACTGACCCTACCTGGGATTCGAACCCGGGACCTCCAGCTTCGCAGGCAGGGTCGCTACCCACTAGGCTAAGCGGTCGTCTAATATATCTAATAAAATTGTGATTCTAAACTATACTTTAAACTATATAATGTCATAGTCATCTATAGTACCGTATAAGTATCGAATAATTTATTTTATAGACATTCGATTGTCGTATTCACTACGGAACTCGTGACAACTAAAGTTCAACTAGGTAGGTACCTACAGTTGTAACAAAACAGAATTCGTTTTTTAGCGTGCGTGGATATCATTACCAATTATTTACTCGAAATTAAAAGCATTTCGAATCGGGCCTTCGAATACTATATAACCTAGGAGTAACGGCAAGGTGACAAAAAATCTTATATAAAAACCGGTGGCACAGAGGCGCAGCACGATTTTGTGAGTGGAATGGTAAAAACGTAAAAATGTAAAAAGATCCGACGTCGTGCGATACAGATTTCTCTCGCGCGGGAAAAAATATTGGACAAAAAAAGTAAAAAAAAAACACACGCTACGAAAGACCCCAAGACGAGATGTAGAGCGGAGTTAACTACGCGACGTCTAACTGAATCTGAAGATATATCTCATGACAAAGTAAGTTATTTGCGATATTGTAATATACTATAATGACAATAACTGGGACTTCATATACACGATCATCTAGTCCCAAATTATTTAGAGCCTGTGCTATGGGTACTAGACAACCGATGTACATACTTAAATTTCTTTATATAGTGATTACTAGAGGTATTGATAGTTTGAATCAATGATAGTTTGTTTTAACAATGTTTATTTTATTTATGTTTATTATATTTCTTCCAGTTTGTTCTTGTAGTTCGAGTCATCTATTTCCCTCAGAAGGGAGCATAGGGTCCCCCCTGTTCCCGGTGGTGTCGCCCTACGATGCGCTGGATGTCACGTCAGTAGTTCGCGTGGGAGCGGGCGTCCGTTCAGCAACTGCTCGCGATAAGGAATTGTGTTGTGGAGATTAATGAAGGAGCTTTCACTTCGGTTTAATCGTAGAGATGGGACGCGTCGTAGGTACTGGGTTACATTAATACGTCTTTAACAAAGATACATTTATAGATATTTTACACAAATATACATAGTAATAGTATTATAATAGTAATACATAGGACATCCCACGCAGCGCCATCTAGTCCCAAAGTAAGCGTACTTAAACGTACTTAAATATTCTTAATAATATATATGTGGTAGCCATTTCATGAAATGCGACCATTTCATGATCTGGCCAACTAAATTTGACCACATCATTAAATCGTCAACATTTCACGATATTGTCATCCACGATTGGCCATATCGTAGAACTTATCACTTCATGATGTATTCGACTTTAACAATGTTCATTTTCTGGGTGGCTCGTCGCTCCGCTCCGCTTAGTTCCTCGCATTAATATAAACAAACGTATCCTAACTTAATCTATTGATTTAGAAATGGTAGACTATCAATCTATCTTGGCCGAATTTCAACTTGGCCGCCATGTCGTCACATATAAATAGGTTTGGTGGGGATCAAACCCATGCATTTATTGGAACTTAAAGATTTTCAGCTATCAATTAATCGAAGTGACAAAATAAAAAATATGACGTAATATTTCTTACACTATTGATTTGGGGAATTCCTAAACGTTTGATTATTATAACAGGTAATTATTTAGTAAACCGTTATATTTTTGTTACCTACCTGACTAAGATATGTTGAAATAAAAACATTATTTACGTGTTTCAATATTCCATTCCATTCCACCAGCCTATTATGCTCCACTGCAAGGGCTTAGGCCTTCCCTCAGGGTGCTTGGAGCTTAATACACCACGGTCTGTTTAGTTCCATTTTTTAAATTTTTTTGCTCATACGATAAATTTATTTAATTAAGTAGCTTTTTTGATAGCTAGATATTTTGATACAATTGTGAAGAGCTGATTAACTTGACAACGTTATATTTGCTATCGTTAAATGCTGTAACTTTTTTACATTGTAAATACATACATTAAGAGCATGAAATGTGCCAAAGCGAAATTTATATAGCATCAGTAACTACATACTCGTACACGTATGGCATACCCTTTTTTTTTTGTATTGTGAGGGCCGAATCTGCTTACAGACATCTGCGCGCCCGACCTACAGCGCAGATAGTGCCGGGTTGGGATTTCTACACAGAAGGTGTAGCCCGACCGGCTAAACGACTCCTCAACCTATACTCCGGAGAGTGTATAGGATTTGACATGAACGACGACCGGACGCATTGAGGATGCTTCGGTGCGTTTCTGCCATTGATGGGCGGTGCCTTAAGGGCGCCGCCTCATCGGCGTATGATTAATCTAGAGATGAGGGCCGACGCGTGTCGATCCCTCGGCAGGGGGGGGGGGCAGTTCGAGCTGGACGGCCCGACTGTGAATAAGCAAGGCTCAGATGCCATTCGAGCAGATTTATTACGTTAACTAGGTGATATCGGGTGGTAGGTACTGCTCTCCTACGTCAGACTGAATACGTCAGAAGGTCTGATCTGCCTAAGGCCCTTAGAATCTCTACCTCGGTGGTGAGATCGTCAGGTGGACCTGTAAGTGCATTCCGTGGGCGCCTGAGAAAATGGCATACACACAGTTCTCGTCATAAAAATATTTCAAAGACAAATTTACAATGTACGCTGATCACAACGTTATTCGTAAAAAGCGCAAAGTAGAACAAATAACCCAAGAACAGCTAAATGTGATTTAATCTATGGCATATAAATTTAAAAAGCGACTTGACGTAACCCACTTCGAAATATTCATACCGATAGGTGGTGGCAGCTAGCTGAACAAGACATGCCGTAGTGTCAGAAGCAAAACACACGAAAACAACGTAAATGACAAATACAATTTTTTATTTTACGAAAAGTTTGATTATAGTTAGATAAGAAATCATATAGTCAACGCCTATGCGTTGACTATATGATTTCTTATCTAAGATATATTGAGGATCTATATCCTCAATATATCTTTTAGGTTTTTTGGCACTCGATAATTAATTTGTATTTTTACTGTAATTTTTAATGAATAATTTTCTAATACGTTCGTAATATTTTTTCTACAGTACAAAATCAATGTACCTAAACACGTTTTGTGTAGAAAAACGGCCAAACACGGATTCCTTGAACGCTGCATTTATTGAAAGAATATTTTGTTAAAATTTTGAAATTAAATAATTATAACTGATGATATGTAACCTCAGAGTCATTTTTATTTCTTGTAGTATTATTTTCGTAGTTTTGCTACACGAACTGACTTAGTTGTATTTCATTTTCGACAGAAGCAAAAGCAATCTTTTGTCTGTGACTTTATTCGTTGATAAATCTCGAGATATATGCGTAGCGTCGTTTGTATCAGCCGCATTCCGTCCGTCGGACCCTCGTCCCGCCGTTTTTTGTCCTGAACCTCCGTACTCGAGTTTCTCTACCTACTTCGCATAACCGAAGCAAAATATATACTTGACTATGTATTTATAAATACGAATATATCTAAAGGATTATATAACGTTTTGTACACATTCGAGCTACATAATTTTCACCATCGAACATCTGTGTCTAGTACAATAAAAGCTTACCTTTATACAGCAGTTGTTTTTTGTTTGTTTAAAGTAGGTATAAGATTTTTTTTTAATTCGACTACGAAAAAACTAACTGAATAGCAGGAAACAAGATATTCCCGTCTGAAATCAGTCTTCAGCGTAGCCGTCTAACCACTCATACAGGCTGGTGTAACCGTTTGGTGAGATGGAGAGTTTCAGTCCGGTCTCAGTCGGCGAGGCCCCCGCGCCCCAACCTTCACCCCCGAAATTGCGTTTGACAGTTTCGATATTGTGAAGATACATTTCTGATTCTATTATAACCAAACGCTGCTGTCAAATTTATAATTCTCTATGGTAGAGAAAAACATATCATCGTACTGATACACAATTTACTTCCAGTTAGTATTTTCCGTAGTCGGGGCTTAGTTTGTTAACTTTTTATTTTAGATACTTTTTAGTGATACTAATGCGTAAGTCTTTATTTGATACAAATTTTTATTGATGATTGAGGAGGTATTACTTTAAACTTAATCGTAAGTTGCTTCGGTTTCCTATTTTATATAAAAAATCAGGCAAATTTAAAAAAAATGTAATCGTACGTGTTTGCCCAATTAAACTTGCTCTTACTTTTAGCTGACACTTATGTGACGCGAAAAATCACGGCAAGATCCTCCCAGCCGTTCTAAAGAAACAAATCTGATGCAGCGCCCCCTTATGGCCCGTAACCTCAAATCTTATCTATATTAATAAAATTGTAGTGTCTGTCTGTCTGTCGTGTAGAGGGTATTATTGAAGGTGACATAGGCTACTTTTTGTCTGGCTGTCTGTCCGTTTGTCTGTCTGTTCGAGCTGGTCTCCGAAACGGCTGAACTGGTTTCAATGAAACTTTGCAAACATGCCGAGGACATTATCGGGGGTGACATAGGCTACTCTTTGTCTGTCTGTCTGTCCTTCTGTCTGTATGTCTGTTTGAGCTGATCTCCGAAACGCCTAAACCGATTTCAATGAAACTTCACAGACATAATAACAAGATTATCAGGAGTGACATACAATCCTTTTTGTTTGTCTGTCTGTCCGTTCGTCTGTTTGTTCAAACTAATCTCTGAAAGGGATGAACTGATTTCAGTGACACTTCACAGATGTGACAAGAAAATTGTCAGGGGTGACATAAAATACTTTTTTTTGTCTGTCTGGCCGTCTCTCTGTCTGTTCGAGCTAAACTCTAAAACATTTAAACCAATATTGTAATGAAACTTCGTAGACGTGAAAAGACGGGTGTGAGGAGTAACTGTGAAATTGAAAGTGAAATTTTTAAAGATTTTAATGAAACTATGCAGACATTAAAAATAGGTTGTCAGGAGTGACATAGGTAACTTTTCGTCCGTGTGATGTAAACGACACGTGGAATGTAAAGACTCATGGTAAAGACGCATCGAATGATATGTACCTTATTTGTCAAAATAGGACAGGTATTTAGGATTTATGAGGGAACAGACGAACATCCCCACATACATATATGTAGACTGCTAAAATACCCTTTTTCGCAGTTCAGGCAAAAATTGGTGAAAACTAATTCCGCCACGTCTAACAACACAAGGTAACAACTCAAGAACCAACTCATGAAATTTTCATGCAGGCACTTCACGCTCGCCTCCGTCCGGCGAGCGTTTAGAGCCGGCGTCACAGTTAAAAAAAACTACACTAAAAACAGGAATTCTACATAAGGTTTCTTTTGCAAAATGTAAGCAGAGACGAATTGTCATATTTCGTTTTGATTTTATGGTTTTAGCAATATGTAGGAGCTTTATAGGAGCTTTATAGTGTAACTTGAGTGTAAACCTAATCTTTCGGCGTAGGTTTTGTAAAAGAAGAGAAAGAAAAGTTTTTGTGTAGAAATCTAATGTTGTTTCTTATTTTAAACGTTTTAGTGGTTTTTTTTTACTATTTGAAGTTTTTACTTCATAGTCAGGTTTTTAATATATATTTATTTATAGCACGTTGAGAATAAAATAATAAACGAGAACAAACTTTTACGTAAGAGAACTCTAAAAACGTTGGTATTATATGTAAAAATCAAGCTTTTGATGAATATTCAAAAGTCATTGTGTTTGTGCCCAAAAACAAAACAGTATAGACAATGTTTTTTCGGGTCGATAACATTGAGGTCGCGCATAGGGTTGCCAACCATACTGTTTAAAACAGTATTATACTTGTTTTTGGCCTTTCATACTGTTTACTGTTCACTAAAAATACGGTATCCAAAATACTGTTTTTACAACACACTCAAAAATATAATAAAAGCCAAAATCATCCAAACCACAGAGTAAGTTGTAACGCTATGCAGTTGTTGAGTTTCTGAACGTGCTCGGACCTCAGGACTTCAGAATGAATCTTTCAACGTCAATTTGACACATCAATATTGACTACACTATTGTCGTAACTTGTGACTAGTGTTCTATGTGCTTTTTTAAATAACCTCTTTTCACGCTTTTCGAACCTTTGTTTTCTTTTTAATTTTTTTTGAATTGAAACTAAAGAATTTCTTGAAATGAATACTTGCTGGCTATCCCAGCTACCGCATTTGCAGTGAATAAATTATTTATAGTATACAATATATATATATATATATAGTTACCTAAGTAATATACATTACCAATGAAAGCAGAGTGGCGAATAACAGAAATATATAGAGTTTAATTAAAAATGAGCTTTTATTTTACTTTGGTTTTGATTACGAATGTGCCAAGGTTTACGTACCTATCAAAAATAATACTAAATTTATAAGTTAATCTTAAAAACCAAAAAAAAAATTTATTTTAAACCAAATAAAAATAAATGCTGTTTGTTTCTTCTAAATACTGTTAATTTTTTTTCTCTCGCTTAATTATGCTGTATTTTCTTTAAAAAAAGTTGGCAACCTTAGTCGCGCATAATGAACAGGAAAGTCGGAAAAAGGTGACACGATCAAAACTGGGCTAAATACAATATATATCTCACACTATCTATATACTTTTCATCATCATTTCGGCTTGTCAACGGCGTTGTTGGACCTGAGGTTGGACCGAATGAGCTCCACGTCGAATGGTCATATGCGTTTATAGTCCGAGAGCCTGTGGCTTCAAAGTAAGCCCGTAAAATCTTAATTTTTGGCAAACGACAGCTAAGAGGTCAGCCCAAGCGCAGCGAACGTGTTTCAAATTTACAAGGCCATGTGGCCGTGGTTCGAATCCAGGCGTGTACCAATGAGTTTTTTTTACTTAAGTAATTAACTATCACTGACGCCGTGCCTCGGAGAGCACGTTGAGCAGTCAGTCCCGGCTGCTGCCAATAGATGGCGGTCGTTATAATCCGCCAACCCGCATTGGAGCAGCGTGGTGAATTTATGCTCCAAACTTTCTCACCCTGAGGGGAAGCCTAAGCCCCTGCAGTGGGGTATAATGGGCTGATGGAATGAAACTTACAGTAATAAAATGTAATTAAATCTTAGAATTTAGGTCTGAAAAAAAAATTAGTAAGAGACGCAAGAAATAAATGATAGGACGTAAAAAACAAATCATTGACATTTTTGTCTGTTTGTCGGTTTCTGTTCGGTGGTTTGTGTGTTCGTTTGTAAGAAGATCACGTAAACGCCACTTTTTATCACACAGGCTGTTTCTTAGTAAACTGAATATTATATTTTAATTTTTAGAGATATGCTCCACATTTTTCTTTTTCGTTATTCATCATATCTACCCCATAAAGTTGCGTTCCCACGAATGAAAAGAATGAATATTTTTAGTAACGTAAAATCCTTCAGGTTCGAACAACGTTCATTTTTAAAACTGTCAAATAGCTACCCCGAGTCGAACAGGTTCTTGAATTTATGGCGTGATATATTTTTTTCGACCCCACTTGTTGGAATCATGTGTGTACAGTGAACAAAAACTATAAGTATTTATGTGTGTTTAGGTGAAAAAGATTTTTTCCCTCGTCCTGAGGACACAAATCGAAAAAGTCAAGTGCGAATCGTATTTTCGTGTGAAAAATACTGTGCTAAATAATAATAATAAAATCATTTATTGCCAAAAACCAAAAAAGCAGTTACAGAAATTCTTAAAAAAGAAAAAGCTTATTCTTTACGAAGCTTACAAAATTGATGGCAAACGGAATCGACTCAGCCTAATGATGGTCAGCCGCTGGCGAACATGACCATCGCTGATATTCTGCCGATACCGAATAAGTGTCATGTCTATCTATTTTCTTGAAATCCAAAGAAGACAGAAATTAAAAAAGAGTTATTGATGCTAAAATGAATAGTAATCTTATATTAATTGTAATAAAAGGTATTTTTCTTATTTTCGTATTTTTAATAGAAAACAAAATCTACACAAGTTAAATTTTGTACAGTTTTTATTTTGTTAAATTTTAAAATAGTAATTTTAGAGAAGCGTCAATAAAATTTAAATAACAAATTAACATTTGTGAATGGTAAATTTTATGCTGGGGCCATACCAGACGACGCGACACGCGCGCTGAAGCACAGGGCTGAAATTATCAATGTTGTTTACAAAGAAATATTGTAGTTTGTTTTTATGTATTTATTCTTTACTTTTTCAATTATTTATAGAATTGAAAATAAAATACATTAAAAATACTCCAAGTAGGATGAATTTACGTTACATTTAAATCTAATTAAATCCAATCCACATGTTCGACGCAACAAGCTGATACGACACTACGACAGAAAAAAACATTATGGATTATATGCTCTGCTACCCGTGCGAAGCCGGGACAGGTCGCTAGTTAATTACTAAACAGTTCTATTCTAATAATTATTTTCAAGAATATAGTCAGAATATTTAAATAAAATATACATTTTAAAATTATGTTTAATGTACTCACCTATATATAAGGTCGCCTGTCCGGATGTGTACGTGTGTGCGTTACTTGCTTACTGCGCGCCAGGGGGCGCTCTATGCAAGGGGTTGCTTGGCCTGGCCACTTCGTAGTGTAGGGTTGACGCTTGTGATTTTTCAATAGTTGCAACATTAACTTGTAGCAAGATATCAAGTTCAGTATTATCTTAACGAAATAGCTATGCCATTGACTTTTTTTATAATATATATTTTGGTTCACAAACGATTGATTTAGGTATGAAATTATAAAATATCACATGAAGTAACAAAATAGTTCAGCTCAACGTAGTCCAAATACATCGAACATACAGAGCTTGCCGAACTAAACAAAAAAATTAGCGCAAACTGACGGTTACCAAGAAAAACATGTTTAAAGTTTAATATTTTAAATTTTTTTGTTTCATTCGGTACCCGCTCTATATGTTTGGACTACGTTCAGCCGAACTCCAGGTATACTAAATATATACCATGAGATGGAATATACAAAGAACTGAAATATGAAGCATATATCGTCATTTAATATACCTATTTTTTTTAAAATTATTTTCTTACTTATTTATTCATACATTAGCAAAAACAATGAGCATATTGTTTACCAATAAAAAGAAACAAAAGTGACTTCAATTACGCATAAAATAAATATATACGTATGTACATATTTTAATTTACATAAAAAAATAACCAATGTTTTTTTATGTATTTGGAATATTTTAGTAAATAAAATAGAAAAAAAACTGACAATAATGAACAAAACTAAGAATACATACTTAAAAAGCTTAGATAATACATGTACTAATTAAAAAACAAAAAATACATACATCTTAAAATTACTATCTAAATAATGATAACCAGGGAAAATTTCAAGGAGACGACGACGGGTCCAGGGTGTCAAGGAAACTTGCCGCGTTGGCGCGCTGGATTGCAACACTGATCCTCTGAACAAGGTATTCCTTGTTTAAAGGATTCGCTGTCAACCAAACGCAGCGCGACACTCAAATTCTTAACAAGTAATTTGCATCCTTGGAGCAGGGAGGCACCCATCGTCTCGATGGCGAAAGGAATGAAATTGTAACGATTTAAAAGTTCTATGTACTTGGCTAATTTTCTACGAGCTCAACAACTGCTCCAGCTTTTTAAATTTTTTTTTTTAAATAAAGGGTGAGGTTTTAATGACCAGCCAAATTTTAATAAAATGACCTTTGATAAAAATTCGTTGGCCGTCTTGTTCCTTTTTAGTATCGTTCAATAGGAAAATATTCAGTTAAGAGTACGTACACCTTTCCCAAAACTACCAATATTACTAGTCACCGTTCACGAGGGCACCAGTGCACGTGCACACGCCCCGCTCACATGCCCCATGCCCCGCCCTTTCGTATGTAAGTAGAAGGCAGCCAAATTTTGTTAAAAAATATTTAGGATGTAATTATTGACTATGAATATTTGATCTATATTTTTATTTACGCAATGAGGTCTATTGGTGATACCTAACATCTAGAAAAATTTTGGCTGGTGACTAAAATCTTATCCTGTATATCTTTGACTTTACCTCTTTCGTACGGAACGATGGTTACGCCATTGGGTCTCTTGCCATCACCCTGAAAAATACCTGGAGGCTCAAGACAAGAGGGTATCTGTATAGAAGATATTGCGTCCTTTATAATGTGGTTGCGACGATAATACCTGGAAAAGCGACCAGCATTTTTTATGCTACAGAATCCATGGAGACCATAAAGTATTTGCATTTTCCTCACAGGCACAAAAATAATGTATTTTTTTATAATTTTTTATTTATATAACATACAGTTTAAGCATTTCAGTTCAAACATCCATTTCATGAGACACCCCGCAGAGGCAATACAGTTTATAATGAATTATTCCACAATCATATTATTATGACGACCGCTTAGCCTAGTGCGTAGTAACCCTGCCTACAAAGCTGCTACAAAGTTCGAATCCCAGGTCGGGTCAGTATTTATATGATGAATATTGATACTGATACCTTCGCTAGGTACCCAAAATACAAGCTAATGCTTAGTTTGGGGCCTAGACGTTGTTGTGATGTATGCTTTATTATTATTATTAATTTAAAGAGGAACTTTAATAACCTTGTAGTGTTTAGGGAAAACAAACAAAATTAATCAAGTCGTAGAGGATTGCATCAACTATATTAGTAGCGAAAGCGCTGCCCCATTGGCCCCGTTGTTAATGATAATTTATGTCAATTAAAAATCGAGAATTTTTAAAGAACGGGTTTCGTTAAACGTAATTCTAATGTAATGTCGCGTGCTAATAAGTCTTTAACGTAAAAGCTGCTTAGGATTATTAGTCAAAATTATTGTTCCATAGACAACTAGAAGTTTGTACTGGCTGCGTTGGGTTCACGATTTGGTGACAATTATTTTTGAAAAAACGAGAAACTCCGTAGCACGTATGATTTCGTATATACTTAATTTTATAGTAAAAAGTTCAGTGAAAAACGTAAGACAAGTAATTTATTTTGAGGGGATTTTCTGGATTTTCCCGCTTTCGATGCCCCTGATAAGGTCCATTCGATGAGAGATGCCAGCCAGATTTGAATTGACGTTGCGTGGTAAAGAAGATTGAATCAAAAAACAATAAAAAATTTATCACTGATTGTCCAAGTTACGTGTATATGTCACGATAGTTTTTAAATTTTTACGCATTTCCTCGGCGACTAAAAATTGCGTCGGTCGGTGGCTGCTGGCGGGATACTCCTTCCTGCTACACCTGCGGTCGTCTTTTTCCCGTGATTAGTCCGAGTACTGTTTATGTTTCACTAAGTAATAACACTGAATCCATCATTCTTTTGAGGAAAATATTTTAATGTGGAATGTGGACATTTGACACACAGATCATTTTCACAAATTTTTTTTTTAAAATACCTAATGAACGGAGATAAAAATTGAAAGTGATAAAAAATCTTTTTCCATACGTATAAAAAAAAAACAGTGAAATAGTTTTAAGGCTTGTGGCAACCCTAGCCCATACCAGTAGGTGGGCGATAGGGCGCGCGATGTTTCGTGGCACGACGAAAGCTACCTTATGAAGGCATGCGAAACCTTATGTGAAGTTAGACGACAATGATTAGGCGCATCGGAAGCTTTCGTATTTGCAAAGTTTAGCTTAAACGTACATTTGATAATGTTACTATTTTCAGAGCAAAACAGAACTAGAGACTCAGATAAATGTGCAGGAGCCATATCGAGACCATAGAAGTGCAAGTTTTTAGCGTTCGGTGTATATAGTATGAGTATAGTATAAGTCGTGATAGCCCGAGCCGCAGCGAACCTGTTTCAAATCTGTAAGGGCATTTGGCCGTGGTTCGAATCCGGGCGTGTACCAATGAGTTTTTTCTGACTTAAATACATTAACTGTCACTGACTCCGTGCCTCGGAGAGCACGTTAAGCAGTCGGTACCGGTTGCTGTTAATGGATGGCGGTCGTTACAATCCGAATTGGAGCGGCGTGGTGGATTTAGGCTCCAAGCCCCCTCATCTTGAAGGGAGGCCTAAGCCCCTGCAGTGGGGTATAAAAAGGGCTGATGGAATGGAATGGAAAAAGAATAGTATGACATATCATAGAAGCATAAGTATACGTTTTTAGCGTTCGGTGGTATGATTAGGAATCGTAACGGCGCTGCGTGGCCACACTACACGCGACGTGCATGTCGTGCGGTTTGTCTGTTTATTGCTCGCCACAAAAAAGGTTAGATTTTTAGGAGCTAGCATTATACTCGTTACACGCTATGAAACAGCCATAAGCTTGTCGCGCCGCATGTCGCATGTAGCTGTGGCTGGGCCTTTCTTGATAGTTTCTTTCTTTATGTCCGTCCGTCAGTCTCATAGAGCAGTCAACCTATAGACCACGCTTTAATAAACGTCAGTACGAAAACGAAATCGCCAAAAAATGGCGGGGTGCGGGGAGATGTCGGCTAGGTTTCATTGGCTTGTTCAAAATTGACAATTTAATGGCTTCCGACGTGCTTCCAACTGACGGCTCACTAGTGATGTAGTTATGTAGTGTCACTACATAGCCTTGGCGAATGCTACTCCCTGTCAAAGCGTGGTCTATAAGGTTGCCTTGTCTGTGGTCAGTCCATATGTAAGTCACATATTTCAAGCTGCGAATACCTTTATAAACATAGAGTAAATTAATTTGACAGCAGCGTTTGGTTTTAATACAGTCATAAATGTCACTTCACAATATCGAAGTGATATTACGCAATTTTGCGGTGTTGAAGACCGGCGCGCGGGGATTTCGTTGTGGTAAAGACCGACACGCGGGGACATCGCGCACTGAAACTTGGATTTAAACTCGTCATCTTGCACGATCTAGAGTTATGAGTGGTTAGACGTAAGACGGTGAACGTGGAAGAGGGCTTCTAGTCAATTCCATCTTTTATGCCTATTAATAACTATGTTTATGTAAATTTGTTTTGTATTATTAAATGCATAAATGGTGCCGGTATTCCAAATAAAATAGATAAAATATTATTCAGACATTATTAAGGCTAAAATTTCGCAAATTTGTGAATATTTAAAACTGCGACGAAAGTGCGTGATAAAATTGGGAAAAAAGTAATCTCTAGCGCGCCTTCTATACATAAAAAGCGAAAATGTAGGTATCTAATTAAAAATCAAATGAAATCCTTTTTAGTAGCGTCGGTTTTTCCAAAATCAGGTATCATGAAACCGTTTATAAAATATCCGTCTCTAAAATGATCTTTCATTTATTTATTTATTTGTTTGTTTGTCTGTCTGTCTGTATGTCCGTCCGTCCGTCCGTCTGTCTGTCTGTCTGTTTGTTTGATTGTTTATTTAATTATTTGTTTATATTAAGGAGAACCAACAGTTTTTTTTTTCATTTGCTTGTTCCTTCTCTAATCTTGAACCACAGTTTTGAAAGACTTTAAAAATAAATCTACCACATACTACGAACTAACTACAAAAACTATCACGACTGTATAGAGTTTACTAGTTCACGAGTTATAGTCGACCACTTAATACATAAGTAATTGTATAATTGTAATTGATTATTCTGATTTATGTTGTTTAATGAGTTTTTTTTGACTTAAGTGCATTAACTATCACTGACTCCGTGCCTCGGAGAGCACTTTAGCAGTCTGCCCAGGTTGCTGTCAATAGATGGCTGTCATTACAATGGCAACCCGCATTGGAGTAGTGTGGTGGATTTAAGCTCCAAGCCCCCTCATCTTAAGGAGAGGCCTAAGCCCCTGCAGTGAGGTATAAAAAAGAGCTGATGGAATAGAATGTAAACGCCTACATACCCGTGCCTCTGTGCTGTAACCAGATAAGTACCTACGAACTTGGCCTATTTCACTCAATTCCAATAATGGGCTTGGACTAAATTTTTAAAATGGCGTTGATGGTTCCTAAAATTAAAGGAATATTATGGTTCTAGAAGCCCCTCATAATTAATTTTTTTGCGGATCTACCAGATATACACGGAAATTCGTTTGACATTAATATTTTCCCTATGACGTCATCTGGACAGTTAAGCTTATTCCGCTGTTTTCTGCAGTAAAACATAAAAGCAAAAAGTAAACATAAAATATTTAGGTTAGTCACCAAATGAAATTATTAAATATATCAAATAAAATTATAATCTTCATGAATCAATCAATATAATAATAATAATAATAAAACATGGGATATCCCGTACAGCGCCATCTAGTCCCAAAGTAAGCAAGTATTATGCTTGTGTTATGCGTTACTAGACAACCGATATACATATTCTTTTTTTTTTATAATATATACATATATAAATATTTTACACCCAGACTCGAAACGAAATAAACATGTTCATGTACGCAAATATTTGTCTCGGGCGGGAATCGAACCCGTGACCCTTGGCTCCGCAGTTAGGATGTCTAACCACAATATTTATTGATTCATTAGGATTGTAATTTCATTTGTCATAAATGAGGTAATAACCTTAATTAGTTTTAGATACTTAAAGCAAATAATAAACATCTGTCCAGATACGTAACAGGGATACTTTAACAGACGAATTTTAGAAAATATATTATTAAAACAAATTGCAGACTAAAATTTTTTTTATTTTTTGTTTTTTTGAGCGAAAAAATTTCACTTGTCATAAATAAGGTCATAACCTTATTTAGTTTTAGATAAAGCAAATAGTAAACATCTGTCCAGATGACGTAACCCCTGTTACGTCATCTGGACAGATGTTTACTATTATATTTATACTTTAATAGACAAATTTTAGAAAATAAATAACTTTTTTATATTGAAAGAAATGTAAAGATTGGTTTATATTTTCGGAAAAGAATATAAAAATGGTAAAAATGTTGCTCTAAGCCACATTCTTTAGTTATTTTAGTATATAAAAATTAAAATTCATGTGATAAAATCCATAATATCTGTAGGTAGGTACCCCAAAAATTGCATGCATCAAAATTTATTTCGACTCAGTGCGTTATGGTTGAGGCATTTTCTACGCCATATGGTCACTGATCGAACCCCAGCTGAATTATAAAAAGCGTAAAATTAGCGGAGCGAGACCTGTTAAACATTTTTAACTGACGAGGGTCAAGAATTATTATTTATGTGTAACCGATTTTTTGGGTTCCAGTGCCAAAATCAAATAAATGTGTGTTAGACACGCATCGAATTATATGCAAATCAATCCAAAGGAAAACGGGGCGGGAAGGATATTTTTAGCCTGTATCAAAATACGTATGTGTTATTTCACTGACCGGTTGGCAGAGTGGTTAGAGACCATAACTGCGGAGCCGAGGATCACGGGTTCGTTTCCCGCCCGAGACAAATATTTGTGTAAATGAACATGTCTATTTCTTCCGTTTCTGGGTGTAAAAATCTATATCTATATAAGATCTATATAAGTATTTATATATTATAAACAAGGTTATTTAAGTATGTCTATCAGTTGTCTAGTATGCCATAATACGACCATTAGTACTTGCTTTCTTTGGGACTAGATGGCGCTGTGTGGGATGTCCCTGATATTTGCATAATCCGGTATTTCTATAGTATGACTAGATATTTATTTAAAAGAATACCGAATGGATAGCCGGCAAAGTGTATAATATTTGTAGATGCGGATTGAGGGAGGGCAAGGGATTGGCAATGAATGCATTGCGCCTATTAACTAGGTAGATAGAGATTCGGCGTCAGAAACGTTGATAAAAATATCACCTAGCTGTTCGGTCATAATTCACGCATACAGATACAGTTTGTACACATTTGTTTGGCCCCTTTTTTTTGTTATTGTACCGCGTGGCTCTATCTAGTAATATATGAATAATGAAAGATCATTCCTAGGTATTTGCCTAGAATGCCTAGATAAAGTACCTAATTATGTAACGACATAGCCGAAGCGATCAGCAAGCTGAAGTGGCAATGGGCCGGTCACATTTGCCGTAGAACTGATAACCGATGGGGTAGACGAGTTCTGGAATGGAGGCCACGTACCGGAAAGCGAAGCGTTAGACGCCCCCCGGCCAGGTGGACAGATGACCCGAAGCACCATACCGGGGGTAGTTGGATGCGAAAGGCGGAGGACCGTGTGTGGTGGCGAGCCTTGGGAGAGGCCTATATCCTGCAGTGGAAAGACACGGGCTGATGATGATGATGATGATGATATGTAACGGTAAACAATATTATAGATAAAATATTCTATGCATTGCCTTGAAGAACCCGCTATTGCATGTTACTTTGTATTCTAAACAATGCTGAGAATCATATATAGGTATTTTATTTAGGGGTAACATAATATTAGTTCCTAACTACCTAACTATGATCGCCGTGATAGTGATAGCGTTTGGTTTACGTAACAAAAATGTTAATGAAAATAGATAATACAAAATATTAGCATTGGATAGAAAAAGAAAGGAGTGGCAGCGAGAGCGGGAGCAGAAAAAAGTGACCAAAGCACAGAATACCCGAAGTCAAATACGAACGCAGTGGGCCAAGCCTAGTTATTATAAATACGAGCAGCTACTCAACGAATTGTCGCCTAACTGCCGTATGCCGTCCGTAGATGTCGCGTGGCTGTGTGCGTGTCTGTCTGTGTGCGGTGTCCGCCGGACCTGTCCTCGCATACCCGACTCCTGTTTTAACATACGGAATCATGCTCTACTATAATTTTTTTTTGTTATGTTTGTCCGATGAATAATTTTGATAATCCAGTCGTAAACATTTTAGACAGAATCGAAATAGCATTGTAACGTAGTGACAGTGTAGTACCAATTACCAACTTCATTATATTAGTGTAAACCTTATATACTATAATTTTAATATTCAACCTCTTCATCGGCCTTCATTCCGAAGCTCACTCCGACAGATGGAATAAATCCGGAGGTCTCAACCTCCTGTCAATTTTATATCCCGACTGCAGCCTACCTACACTCCGTCCTATATAGCTCATTGGTGTCTCGGACCTCAGCGTCCATGCAGCAGAACTGCTGGCTGGTGAGTCTTTGGAACGGAACAGAACGGAGGTGCGGGTGCTACTTCCAACGTGATTTTACTATCATCGTTAAAATCAGGTCGTCTCGTTGCTTCGTTACAACGCAAAAGAAGGAGGAACAAACAAAGAAACAAACACACATACGCTTTTATAATTTTATAGGTAGTATAGATTATTGATTTTGAATTACTATTTCCAGGAAACTCGCTTAACATATATTTTTGTAAAGAATTGTCTTTGTAAATTAAGTGAAATAGAGCGACTTACTCAGACGAAACAACAACGCAACGTAGGTACCTCGGCGCCAATCTGGCGCAGGCCGGTCACGCACACATTAACGTCCATCACGCTCGACCGCACACTGCCAACCGGCTACTTACTCCCAGCACCGACATCTATCTAACAACACCACGAACGACACTACTATGTGCGTCTGTGGGCGTTTCACTGGTACATCCTTAAGTTAATACACTTTTAAGAGTGAAATCTAATATTCCTTACTGAAGTGTCGTATTCGTGGCAAGCCCTTATAGCATATGCTTTCTACTTTCGCGTGTCCCATGCAGAGTTGCGACACACACACCGTTAGGTGGTTAGATGTCCTGTTATGAGGTTGAGAAACTATATTTTATGTGAATATAATTTGGCTCATCATTTATGATCTATTTAATTCAAGGCTTTTTATAGTAAAGTCGAAAACAAAATGCAGAGTGTCATTCGAGTTCATACCTACACGAAATTCTCGGGAGACATTCGAAAAGTAGGTAGGTAATTACCTACCTATATACATTTTTAAAATGTGTACCTATGTGAAAATTTCAGTATTTTGTAAACTGCTAAAAGTGGATATTAATTCATTAATTCATTCAATAAAGTTTTCCTTACCTAAATACTTTACATAAACTGTATTTGTGCAACATATTTAGTATATAATTACGTAGTAGGAGAGGTCAGCACCTTAATTATAATAAAAAGTAAGTAGGTAGATTCTTTCCAATTTCAAAAGGAAAATCAACGGTATCAATCACATACAAATGTTTCATTATAAGTGACATTTCTAAAATGTAGACAATAATAATAATACATGGAACTTCCCACACAGCGCCATCTAGTCCCAAAGTAAGCAAGTATTATGGTTGTGTTATGGGTTACTAGACAACTGATATACATACTTAAATATCCTTTATAATATATACATACATATATAAATATTTTTGCCAAGACACCACATACCACACCACACCACCACACCACATATAACAACTAAGACCCGGTACCAGTATATGTCTATGTACCAGTATCAATATCATCATATAAATACTGACTTGACCTGGGATTCAAACCCGGGACCTCCAGCTTCGTAGGCAGTTGGAGTTATGTGACAAATCGTCACATACCTAGTTATGGCGACAACGTCTAAGTAATTATTAACCTTTACAACAGATAGGGATATCACCGGAGCTATCTTGAATAAACCTTAATTATTAAATTTTTAATAGAAATTATAAGCTCTCTAACACGTAAACTGTATTATTTCGAAGAAATCGTATTTCATGAAATAAAAACATTCAAATGCATTCGTGTAGCATATAAATACAGCGCTACATGTATAAGTTTTAATAAATTATATCTCCAAAACGCTGCTTTTTCGAAAATATCATACTATGCTTACCATTTAAAAAAAAAAAGATATTTTCAATGATATATATTTCAATTGAAGGCAACTTACAGTCACGTAATAATAAATTGGGTTAATTGTATATAGCGCAATGGGCATTTCAGGCTTCGATATGTTTATCAAATTAGTGTATATTAATCTGGCAGTTGAAAACAGCCCATCGATTCAATGTTTCATGCAGAAAACGATAATCGTAATGGGTCGTATAATTAAAATTGCGATACCGATCATACATAATAGTATGATAATCGGCGGTTTACGATTCATCGATTCATTCCGCATCGTTTAATGCCTATTTGAAACGTAAATAAATGAATTAGAAAGTCTATTTGTATAATTTCAACCAAATAGTACTTGAGTTGCTAGCGGCTCTAATTCTGTAGGCCTCATTGACCCGTTTTCGTTTAGTGTTGCCAGGATAAAATAAAATTAATAGTAAACTACAAAGGTAGAATCTTTCGTACTTTTAAATACCATTACATAACTTGTAAATTTTTCTTCCACTTCCAAATTTTACTATAATGACCATTGGTGAAAATAATAAAATGTCTGTTTTTTCTTTAATTAAAAAGAGTAGTAAAATATTATGGTATGGAACCACTAATATTACCATGGGAACGCGCGGGCCAATTGCATCGATTGGCGGCCGCCACCGGCGCGATTCCTCTTTCCGCTACACCTGCAGTAGTCACTTTCTCGTACATAGTATTTCTGTTTGACTTAGTTAAATAATTCTTTCGGAAACATATTTTAATGTGAAAATTAGAGTTACCTCAATTTTTTTTAAATGGAGTCTTTGCACTATACTTAATTCCTAGAAAAAAACTGAAAAGTGATGAAAAAATCTTCCCTATCGGCCATGTTACGTCTTACTTGCTTTGACGTCACATCCGTCTTACTTACTGAGACGCATGGAACACAACCACATACAATCTGTCTGCGGCATACAATAGCCCCAGTCAATTACATTACGACTGCCTATAAATGTGATTCAAAGTAGATATTATTATGAAAATATGTGCAAAGCATATAAGGCCGGAATGATTGTAAGCCGATGACTATGGACTAAAAAATGTGGCTGTTGGCAACTGTTGAGATTCTGGCACTTCTTCAAAACACAGCTTTCTTCGTTGATAGAAGAGTTCTTTTTGGGTCTGTCTTTGGGTTGATTTTTCGTTCAAAAACCACTTCATCATCAGCCTATTTTACCCCACTGCAGGGGCTTAGGCCTCACCCAGGGTGAGATTAGATTAGAGTTGGAGCTTAGATCCACCACGCTATTCCAGTGCGGGTTGGGGATTGTAACGACCGCCATCAATTGACAGCGTCCGACAAAAACCATTTAACTGATTTTAAAAATTGAATTGAACACCTGTAGAAAGGTATATTATCAACGAGGAATTATAGACTATATTTTCAAATTAGTTTTCCGCCCGCGGCTCCATCCGCTCGCGTGGACTAAATAGGTACACAGATGTACCAGGATCGCTATAATTTTTTGCATAGATATTATATATAAGCTGAAGAGTGACATAGGTTACTTTTTATCATAGAAAAAGCAGTCCTGGTACAACTGTGTATATAGTCCACACGAGCGGAGCTGCGGGTAGAAAGCTATATAAAATAAACATAAATAAATAATAAATATATGAAGTAAGTCGGCTATAGCAATGAGCGTGCACAGTCAGTACCATGACAGCGAGGCAAGGCGGCCAGCTAGCGTGCCAAGGCCGAACACCCACTTGCGCCCACGTCACCTTCAAGCTGTGACGCGAAGGAGGCGATTTGTTATTCGACCTCTTTTATAAAAAAAAAAACGGTTGTATATATTCGCCCTATCATTCGACGAACGTTGTTGATTTGCTGTAAAGTTCTGACTTACGATTCGAAATGGATTCGATACTATACATCGGCCTTCAAGAGTTTGCGTTCCTGACAGGTCGTAATCGAATGCTTGACGTGAATTAAAAATTATATTATTATGTCAACTCACAACAAACATGATGTTATAGCTATAAATCTCACGTGTCAGAAACGCAAACTCTCGACGGCCGATGTATAACCATGTGGAGGCGACACTGACGTCACGCAGCCAAAATTCCGATCGTACCTTGTTTCCGGTTCAGTCGCTACCACGGAGTTGTGACATTTTATGCGTCGCGCTTCTGGAGGCAGCAGGAAAAAAAATACTAAAAATCACACAGAATCCAATCTTGTAGTAGGTAAATAGATTCACTTCAGTGGACAGTGGAATTTTTCTAATAAATTAATAACTATTTAAACCTTTCATAACTGTTCTCTTCTAATAATAAATTGTAACGATGGTTATTATGTAAATAAATCAATTAGGCCAATCTAGTATTTTCTGAATTCGAGAGGCTATTGTAGGAAAAATGGATATATTTTAAATCTAACCGTTATTGGATATTTCATACATGCAAAGATGTGTTCGATCCCTCCTAGGTACGTATACTATGCTAACTACAAAATCGTAACTTTACAGTACAGCACTTTGAAGTTTATTTATGTCAAAAAATGTACATTTATGACCCAATATTACAGTATTTTCACTAAATAGCTTTTTGTGGTAAAAACTACATTGTCAGTAAATCAAGATTAAAAATATATATTATATATATTCAGCACTTGAAAGTGCTGTACTGTAAGGTTACAGTTTTGTAGTTAGCATAGTATAGTAGGAGGGGTCGGTTTGTTTGTTCGTTTGTATCCTTTCTTCACGTAGTAGTAATCAAGCAACGAAGTGATATAATTTCATGCACGGAAATAGTTAAAGAGAATATAAACAAGCCTTAAAAAACGCATTATAATGCATTTGGGAGCTACGATGCAGCAGACAGACTTACAGACAAAGAGACAGATAGAAATTTTTGCTGTAAGCAGTTCCGATTAAAAAAGCTTTCAATTTAAAAAAAAAACCATGATAGTTTGATTACTATAGATACGCTCGGTCGGCTCGAATCGCTTCTGTCTTTATTTACTCTATAAAATAACCACATATGAATTGGTTTACGATTTCAATTTAAAAAACCGCATTAAAATCGGTTCGTCCCAAGTTCGTTCATTTGGGGTCTATGACGCCGCAGACTGGCCGCAGACAAACAAACAGACAGATAGGAATATAGCTGAGACCATCGAAATCAAACCAATTATTTTCAAATAAAAAAAATGTATCAAAATCAATCTATCCATTTAGGAGCTACGGTGCCATAAACTAGACACACATACAGACATAGGGCTCAATCACTACCTTCTATAGTTACAAGCCGTGCTATTGAAATTTGGCAACGTTGCGTGTGATCCGAGCTTTGGTAGCAGTCAGGCTAAGGTGACGTTTTCTTCCATTTAAACGTTATGTAAACAGAGATATTCATTGAAAATAATAAGTCAGTGTTAAAAACTACATGTTGCATCGTGTTTATTCGAAATTAGCAATGTAATTTGATATTTTCACCATAATCGATTTTCGTTTCACGTCACAATCTTGACATGTTTGATTGGAATTTACAGTAAATTTTTATCATTTTTCTAGTAGGTTCGAGGATATGGAGTGTGGAGGATCTTAGGGAACTATATACCTGTCATGGTAACTTTAACCGCATGTTAGCCACCAGCAGGTCCGGCGAGATTGATTACGCAGAACCCAGGGAGAGGAAGAAACTGCAAGGGAACGGTACATCCCCGTAGAACATTATAAAATAAAACTAGCTTGTACGATATAGATAGCCTGTGATAAATGCACAAAAGCATAATAACACTAACCGAAATGACATATAATAAACATTCATTCTATTCTATTCATAAAATCCATTTATAACACGCGAACGGAGTCGCGGGCAAGTGCTAGTATCATATAACAGGTACGCTTCCTTCTATTTTCTACTAAATATTATCTATAATTTCATATTTAGTCATTTAAATCTCATATTTTCAATTATTAAATCATGACATGTTATCAGTTGACGAAGTAAATCGGACTACATGTGACAGATAATGCGACGTTGCCAAATCTAATAATGGCTTGCAATAGTTAAGAATAGGCTACTGTTTATTTAGGTCGTAGGTTCCTATGGGTAACGGAACTTATCAAGATTTTAAATAAATTATGAGCAAAACTTTGAGTTTTGAGATGGAATTACTACTGGGAATAAAAGAAATAAAAGTGAAGGGATAGGACTGCAGAAACAGAAGCGGGAAATCACTATTATATCTGTCGCAGCGCAGGATAGTCCATAATATCCATAAACTTACAAAAAAATTCCTAGAAAATTAGAAGATTTCGGTAACATGATAGAAGTATTGATATATTATTACATAATGCATTATTACGTGACGATTCGTCATCTCCATAATTCTAGAACTTTCTTTCATAGCTTTTCTTTGTTTTCGTTTGAATGAAAGGCCCAATTTATATCTACAATGACTAGGTATATACAGTGATTTCGTAAACTGTGGAATAAACTGTTGACTCCCAGTCCAAGAACAACCAATGTGTGAGTTGAACTCAGTTGAACTACACAGCGTACCGGCGGTGGGCAGACTTACTAAGTACGGCGTCAGTGTGTTAAGTTGACGCGTGCGTACATAGCGAGCTGACTTACCTGGGGTGCATTGGTAGTATGCAATGCTATGTCCGAGTGTTCCTAGGTTCATGTTCTACTTTTGGGAAAAACGTTCGAACCAGTCAAATTTTATTAATCTTTTTACGCATGTTTTTTTTTAATATAAATGAAATTACAAAGTTTAAAAAAAATATTTTCTGTAATAATAAAAGTAGAAACACGAATTTAAGAAAAAAATAAAATCAACCAAAATTAAGCAAAACATCCATATAAAAGACAATTGCGTTAAACATTTTTTTAAATTTAATTTTATAAGTCAAATCATTACCAGCCAGTCACCGATGAACTTGCAAAATCGTTATTCTTTAATATTTTTCATATGAGCCAAGTATACTTTTAAATATCTTTTCGTATAAAACGTAATAAAAAATATTGGGTTGACGGAAATTGACCGGATTGAACGTATTTACCAAAAGTTATCTTATGAATTTTATAACGAATTTATTTCATACATTACGAAAGCACTGTATACCTATGATCAAGAAGGCTTTAAAATTCTCGTGTATACTGATGGATTTAACGAGATTCTGGACGCTTACAATCTTCTTTTTCTTCAGCTGTTTTTTCAGGTCAGGAGAACAACGATCATCAATTTATATGAAATAGAGATTTGGTTTTTTAACCAAACCATTCTTTTAGGTTCTCCGATCTCTTACCAGGAGGCCTTTTACCCAGAACCTTGTTAGCATCACTAATTGGTGTGTGCGGTATTTGTCGTTCCTCATAATATCGCCGAAGTATTCCAATACGAGGCTTATTATGAGAACGAAGCCACGGACATGTACATCCATTCGTATATAAGATAGCCGAAGCACCTAACCCTAAAACAGTAAAGTTTTTGCCCGTCGAAGCGTTAGGGCAGGGCAACATCCATATTCATGTCCCAGACAGGGCAGGGCCGACGGGATGGACCGGATCGAGCTGTACATCAAAAGCGCCGCTCCTTTGTCACTCGCCGACGACGCTCGCAGATATTTTTTCCTCACCCAAGCTGATTTGAAGCCCTTGCCAAAGTGTAAATAAAGAAAAAGTATCTATCTAAACCCGCTGTACGTGCTTTTATTAAATAATGTTTTAAATTTATAATGAAATTATATGAATATGTTATATATAATTATATTAATTAAATAACTTATAACGGTCGGATACGACTGCAGAGCAAAAGATCGCGGATTCTATCCACGCCCAAACGCCCCCGGGATAAATATTTGAGTGCTTGAACATGTCTATCAGTGTTGCCAGATTTTTTTTCGCGTAAATCGGGATTTGTATGCGAAAATTAATAAATGCGGGATTTCGTTGAAAAATTCTGGACAACAAAAAAAAAATTACTCTATCACATAAATTAGTAAAAAATAATAAACAAAATATTTCTCTTGTCTATATTTTGTTCCATTTCTAGGTGTAAAATATGTTGGTATGTATGTGTACGTATATCTATGTGTAGATATTATTAAGATATTTAAGTATATATTATTACATCAATGGGCTGGTAACACAGTCTGGCAAGTACCAGATCTGCCTCATTTAGGACTAGAATCTAGATGGATATTTGCAAGAAATATTAATATTTCTTATAATATAGATTTTCATTATCGACTCACGAATAAAAAAAAATATTCGAAAAGAATAATCAAAGATACATGATATTTATATGACGACTATTCCATAGGTAACAAAGCGTGTGATTACTGCCGTAGCGATTACTAGCACAATAATTTGGGTCAAGCATAGTTGAAGACTGCGTTGACCTAGCTTACCCCCCCCCCCCCCCGCTCTCCCGTACAACAATATTGATCATACAAAATCGTTATTTCGACAATAATCAGTTTAATGTTTATTTCAGTAAAGTATTTTTCAGTTAAATGTTTATTTCATAAAAGTACGAATCCACTCATACTCTAGCTAACTCGTGTAAGATGCGAGTTTTAGTCCGAGTTTCAGTGCGCAAGGTTTCCGTGCTCCAGTCTTCACCCTACGAAATCCCCGCGCGCCAGTCTTCAACCCCGCAAAATTGCGTTATACCACTTCGATACTGTGAAGTGACATTTATCACTATTAAAACCACATTATTAAAACCAAACGCTGGTGTCAAATTAATTTACTTTATGGTTTATTTTTTACATACTGGTACGTTATATTTTTAAACCGTACCGAAACCCTTTTATAAATACGCGACAGATAAATTATTCAGAATCCGTCCAGACAGTCGTTTTTAGCATCACGACGTACGACCTATATAAAATTTTGGAGTGGTCTAATTTAGAAAATAATTTTCAAAATAGCACATTAATCGAACAAGGGTTTAGCCTATAATTACAACTAAATTTAAAAAAATAAAATAAAGAAAGAGACAGACAAAATTTTAATAGCATATTAGTTCTATACTATTAACCGAATATAATTTGTAGCCCTATAAAGTCTATTTTCATATTTTCTTGAGAAATGTATATATATACATATATATATTTAATATATTAGTAATATAATTTCGGTTTCCACAAAATAGTATATTAGTTTTTTCGAATATTTTTTTAAGAGAAAGTATGCAAATATATTAACATATTATCCGTGAAAGGCGATCATAATATTCTAACGATTATTTAAAATTCAGATAGAACTGTAGTTTCGGCGTCGTTCTATCTTATTTATTTTATAGCGGATAACTGGTTCGAGTGTATCAATAACGGCTTATTTAAAATTTTCGAGTTTTCTGAGTTTAAACGCGCTTGCGCAATGCTGCTTTACTTTCACATAGATTATATAAAAAAAAGAAAAAAAAAACACATTCCCTAAAGACTCTTAAAATATTTTTAAATATTTTTTACAGTAAGTAGTTCTAATATTTTTTTTTACTATTTGAAACCAAATGGCTACTAATTATGTAAAACATATAGACCATGTTCCATTAGTTCATTATGTAACTAGCGACCCGCCCCGGCTTCGCACGGGTCCATATCCATCCATATCAGGCCATTATGTCCCACTGCAAGGGCTTAGGCTTCCCCTCGGGATGAGGGTGCTTGGTGCTTAATTCACCACGCTGCTCTAGTGCGGGTTGGTGAATTTTGACGACTGCTTAGTCTGCTTGCGTCTACGCTCAAACGGTCTAAATGCACGCTTCAGAACTTCGCACAGGTAACAGAGCAAATATGTCTGCAGTTTTTTTTTTTGTCGTAGTGTCCTATCAGCTTATTGCGGCGAGCATGTGGATTAGATTTAATGTCAAATATGTTCATCCTTTAAGGAGTTTTTTTAATGTATTTTATTTCCAATTGTACTAATACTGGAAAAAGTAATATATACATAAAAACAAACTAAAATATTTCTTTGTATACCTACAACATTGATAACTTCCGCCGAGTTCCGTTTAATCACATGACGCGTGTCGTGTCGGTGTCGTACTTGAATTTATTTTGTCGCGCGATAATTTTAATTTCCCGATAACTTCTAAGATATTATAATTAATAATACTACAACATTAAATTATAATAATACAATTGTCACGGAGAGCTCTGTTATGTGAAGCACAGGTTATCCTAATTCAGACACAAAGGTCCTCCATTTTTCTTTTCAGTCCTATTAAACACACTTATAAATTGTTAATTTACTGTTTTGTGGAATGAAATATAAAAAAAAATATACATATTAATTTAAATTGTATGGTGTAAAGGGAAAATAATAAAGTGCATGAAATGCTTATCTAATTTGATAAGGATTAATCTAAATTAAGTTCTTAATTGTTTTTTTTTGTGTACCATTTTTATTAATTAATAAATAAATATCGTATCCGTGTATATAGGTTCTCAATTACCACATTAGATGTGACCATTTTTTTTTAAATATTAAAATAGGTATAGTAAACTATCCTTAAAAGATAGACATATGCCATCGCGGACTTTTCTACCTATAAAAGAGAAACAGTTCATCCATACGTTGTTTTGTTGTATGTTAAAGGGATTAATTAGGCAGCATTTTCGATGAAAGTTCTCAATCGGCTTGATTTTTTTCGACATCATCAATAACTTGAATCGTTCCGCCCATTGCATTGCAAAAAAATCCGTTCGGTACATAGTTCGGTATCTAGTTTTTGAGTTATCGTGTTCAGACAGACACAACGGGGCACTTTATTTTATAATACACTAGCGATCCGCACCGGCTTCGCACGGGTAGCAGAGCATATCATATAAGTCATAATGCTTTTTCTGTCGTTGTGTCGTATCAGCTTGTTGCGTCGAACATATGGACTGGATTTAATTACATTTAAATGTAACGTAAGTTCATCCCACTTGGAGTATTTTTCATGTATTTTATTACCAATCCTATAAATATTTGAAAAAGTAAATAATAAACACATAAAAACAAACTACAATATTTCTTTGTATACATTGATAATTTAGGCCTAACCACGCTTATCGCGTCGTCTGGTATGGCCGGCCGGCGCGACGTCCGATATTTATATTTCGCGATAGCTCCTAAGATATTAATTTATATTGTATGGTGTAAAGAACCATCATAACGTGCATGAAATGCTGAAGGTAAAGAACGTATTTTATTTGATAAGCATTAATCTGTATCCGTATAAATTGCTTTCCAATTACTTCATCATATGACACCATTTTTTTTAAACATAAAAATAGGTATAGTAAGCTACCCATAAAAGATAGACATATGTCATCACGGACTTTTCTTTAGTTCTATAAAAGAGACACAATTCCTCCATACATTATTTTGTTATATCTCAAAAGAATTAGGCAGCGTTTACGATGAAAGTTCCCAGCCGGCTTGATTTTCTCTGACTTCTTCAATAATAATCGTCATATTTCAACAAATTTCCACAAAACATTAATAAATTATACACGTAAACCCTTCTCTTGAATCACTCTGTCCATTGGTGTCAATAATATGCCAATCCGTTTAGCAGTTTTTGAGTTTACAGACAGACAGACGGACAAACAGACACGGTGGAGGACTTTATTTTATAATATGTACCTACCTAGTGATATAATTTTAACACAATTTTAACTTATACCTACGTAACCTTATGTAAAGCTATTGTGTGTAAAGCAAATAAAAATCAAAGGGATACCATAAAACAATAAGTCAGTAGTGAAACAATGACAAAAGCCATAAAAAGCCCCCCTCTGTTACGTCGAAATCGTAAAAAAGTTCTTCAAAAGTGTTTATTACTTTGAAAGTACTCTTTTAGTACGTCAAGGAATGTAAAAAGCAAATGTTTTCATCATTGTATATTGTTCTTTAAATGTAATTTTCAACGAGTTTAATTTCAACGCGTAAAAAATTTAATTGTATTTTCACTTTATTGTTGACGCTGTATTATTACTCTTTTCCACAGCATGTTTTTAGATTCACTAAAAATATCTTCATCATCATCAGCCCGTGTCTCTCCACTGCAGGATATAGGCCTCTCCCAAGGCTCGCCACCACACACCGTCCTCCGCCTTTCGCATCCAACTACCCCCGTTATGGTGCTTCAGGTCATCTGTCCACCTGGCCGGGGGGCGTCCAACGCTTCGCTTTCCGGTACGTGGCCTCCATTCGAGAACTCGTCTACCCCATCGGTTATCAGTTCTACGGCAAACATGACCGGCCCATTGCCACTTCAGCTTGCTGATCGCTTCGGCTATGTCGACAACTTTAGTTACTAAAAATATAAAATATTTATATCAACTGCTAGATTATTTCTATAATATTATAACTTCTAAGGCAAAGTTAGAAGTTGAAATATTATCAATAAATTAAAAATTAAATCAGATATTTTTTCAGAAGAATTTTCTGGAAGATACTTAACCACGTAAATGATGAAGCGACTGAAATGACTTTACATGTATAATTCTTTTAAAAAGTTTTTTAAACAATGATAATAACATGGTTTGAGCCATCGTCTGAGCAAAGTACTTGGAGCGTGCGGTAAGTCATCTTCGGTACTAACTCCGGTTTACCTACTAATATTTAGCGCGAGACACACGTGTAGGACACATTTGCCGTAGAACCGACAACCGATGGGGTAGACGGGTTCTCGAATGGAGGCCACGTATTGGGAAGCGAAGCGTTGGACGCCCTCCAGCAAGGTGGACTGATGACCTGAAGCACCATACCGGGGGTAATTGGATGCGGAAGGCGGAGGACCGTGTGTGGTGGCGAGCCTTGGGAGAGGCCTATATCCTGCAGTCGAGAGACACGGGCTGATGATGATGATGATGACACGTGTAGGAATGTTGACATCTTTAGGATAAAGAATAAATATCCTTTTTGTTCGTAGCTTTACATATATATCAAATTTATTAGACACACGTAATCTTCTGTGACATTTTAATACCTTCTTTTTTAAATTAACTAAACCTTTTTTGTCTGCTCTCCCGATGCTCGCGGTAGTGATCGCTTGGAAGCATCCTCTGCCCCACCGCACCGCTTCTTCCCACTTGTGTCGCTTATTTATCGTGAAGATGTTCTACATATAGACTCTTAACCTACTTTGGTTTGAGTTTGTCATTTTGGTAGGGTTTTCAATCGTTTCGTTCGGATGTAATATCCCTCATAGTTTCAAAATATGAGACGCTCCGTCGTCTCGATGATTCTGCTATCTGAGATACCAAAGCAGTGTACTCGAAAAATGAAAAAAAATATCACAACGTAGGTATTTAGTAAAAGTTAATAAGAGTAGTGCCATTCATTGTCAACGACACAACAACGATGTATAGTATACCTATACCGTGTTTCGCTGAACGTAGTTCAAACTTATAGAGCGCGTAGAGCTTTCTAAACCAAACAAAAAGTTTCATTTCAAGATGGCGCAAACTTACGGTTACCGAGAATGTTTAAAGTTTTATTTTTTATCTTTAAAAAAAATATTTTGTTGGCTCGGTACGCTCTACACGCTCAATAAATTTGAACTACGTTCAACCGAACACGCCGTGTAATATACATATAACATCAAAAATAGTTCTGTCAATGATAGTGCCAGATGTTTTTTTAAAACCTGCAACAAAATGTCTGAAGTTTCAAACGTTTGTCTTATTACATTGCACTGTTGTGAATCCATATCTATGAGACACACGTACAGATCGCGTCAAACTGTATGTCGGATCGGAATACAACGCTATAAGCATGCTTGCGCAGGTCATATACCCCTCGCTTCACTGCGTCCCGCTGCACCTAAAACTGGTTACTGCGACGCGACTTGTGCCTACGTTCGGATCCGTCATAAAGTTTGATTGTACACACCATTGCATATTATAGACAATTGGTCGATAGTATTTGTACATATTTTGTTGATTGTAAAGATAATCTACGAGTTAAATCTGTTATAGTTAGAATCGATAAATATTTCAATAGTTGGAATATATTTGGGCGCTGGTTGTAAAATGAAAATACATAATAATTTGTAACTTAAACGATGACTTTTTAATACAATTTGTTCTATTTTTACAATTCGTTTATTTGTACAAAAAACAATGTATCCATAAAATAGTATACAAAGTATCGATATTGTTCTATGTGCATTTTCGATCGATTTATTCCTAAAAAATAACTGTTTAATGGAAAATAATATCGTATTTATAATATTACGTATATCGAGATCGTGGCATTCGGGAGAGCATCTTTTTTTTAAAGGGACCTCATTATAGCCGTTTATTAGTTGTTCCTTTAATTAAAAACTTAAAAACAAATCATCAGTAATAAAAAGTTAAAATTGAAAAATGATTTTCTAAGTGAAAACTTAATTAAACAGTCATTTAACGCTTTACACATATTAATAAACAATGCTAGTAAGAACTATGGAGGTATCAAAATGTGAATAGGTACCTACACACATAACATCTCATATTTAAAATCAATATTTTTTTGGGTGCAGTTGGGTCCAAACAGACAGTACCTACTACCTAGTAACATTTTGGTACTCCTATGCTCTTAACAAATAAACAACTATACAAAGAAAATAGTTATATAAAAAAAAATCGCAATGAATGAATCGTGTTCTTATCCTAAAATATATACATATCGCTGTCTTTTCCATAGACAATTTCAGAAAAAGACGGAATCCATAGAGCAATAGTTTCGATGAAGAATTTTGTTTAATCTATCGTTTTGTTCTAGGCATAGACATAATAGAATTATATTATCTCTATGGTTCTAGGACAGTATCTATTCCTTTTTTAGACCACTTTTTCCAAAGATAGTAATTGAATTAGCAATTTATGAGTAAATTAGCACTGAACATACACTTAAAAATTATTCAAACACGTTTAATATTGTTTAAATAATTTTTTGCCTTTTTCTTACAGTATTATTTAGAATATTTGCTAAAACACGCATGGTCTTTCTATTCTGTATGTTGCAGTACAAATAAAATTGCATTAACAGAAAATATATAATTTCACTAGAAACTTTGTATTCATTTTACAATTTACCAAAACGAGCTAGACATTATCGCAACAACCCATGGAAAAGAAAAAAAAAACGCTGAAAGAGGATGAAAAATCGTTTCGGTCACAGCCTACAAACTACACTCTAACTCTGTGTCTGCAGTATTTGGTATTTAAATACAGTATATTGTACATAATAAACAGAAATTATAAATTCCTAATTAGATTAATTTTTGAGATAGACCCCATTACAAAAATGGTCTAAAACTGACCCTAAATAATAAAAATAAACATATTTACACTCGACGAGAGAGAATGATGAACAAAAGCAAAAAACCCATTCGCGCCAAATTGCAATAAATTACTACCCAAAAAAAAATGGGAAAAACTAAAAAAGGGGTAACACACTAATTGACCTGCACAAGTGCACGCGTGTCGTAGTTTGCTTTTCGTTGATTAATTGACACAGAAATAAAGGCTTTTTGGATCGAATTGTAAACGTGCGACGACAAATAGACTACTGTATTTACGACTACCGCAATAATGACTGAATCCAAATGAAACGCCAAGACATTGCTCTCAAAGATTACCCACGAAGAGGTTTAGATCCAGTGCATCAATAAAAGCCGAGACCTGCCAAGAACTTTGGACAATGATGGTGAAATGGCAGACTAATAGTTCCGACCGGTCAACCGATCTTTCCCATTTATTAATTCATAATTCAAGACCTCATACTGCACGAGAAACCGTTTCAACGCGTCAGTAGTTACACTTAGAACTCCTTTTCTCCAAGCTTTCTATGAAGAAAGCTTGGAGAAAAGGAGTTCTAAGTGTAAAAGCCTTTACAAACTTTGTTGAGTCCTGCTTACGAAAGTTATATCATCTCAAGAATCCAGATGGCAGAAATGCGCTAATAATATGTATAATTTTGATGAAACAAATACTATTTTTCTTAATAATTTGTGTTTTAATTTTTTCTATAGGTATATATATATAGAATACAAAAAATAAATTTCTATTTAAATTCGTTATATCCGGAAGAAAATAAACCGGTCAAGTGGTAGTCGGATTTGCACACCAAGCGTTCCGTACCACACAATATATTTGTATTATGTATTTACCAAAAATTGTGATTTCATTCATACATACAGTGCGGGGTCGTAGGCGCGAGTCAGATTCCTATTTTCACCAGTTTTTGTTATTTTGTTTTACTTTAAAGTTTGCACTATAATATACAAGTGCTTGTGTGTATTACGACAGAAAAAACAAATACAAAAAAAAACCCTAAATAAACGTTTCTTGTATAGGGAACTTTTTAATGTTATATGTTTGTTTTCTTTATTTGTTCGGATATCCGCCATAATATATAACACTTCCGTGAAAATTTCAACTTGCTACCTATTAGGGTTAACAGCCCTTTAAAGGTAAGACAGATGGACGGACAGATGGACATTCCTTAATAACAGGGTGTCGTTAGTACCATTATGTACGGAACCCTAGAAATAATGATTTAAAAACACAGGCATGTATAACAGGAACAATATACTGGTGTGTTGACACTTTGTGTCACCATATGAGATCAGATGTGCCTATAGCACAGTAAGTAGCTGCCTATAATTACCACCATTTCTGCAATTAATTTAGTTCAAAACGAAATAATACCTTACGGAGAATCGTTACATGTGCAACGGAAGCATAATTTGCATAAATTCGTAAATAACATTATTTTTTCAATCAATTTGTCTAATATCTTAGATGCGATTACATTATTAAAACAACCTTATATATTTATTTTTAAAGTTCATATTTGACTAACTTGATATTTCGATTGATATTTTTATTCGAGCCTGTGCATCCAAGAAAATGTTAGTTAAATATGGCACAGATTAATGTATAGTTAGTTATTTAGTCTTCATCTTTTATCTATGGCAACTATCTTGATTCAGATAATTTTGCCAGTATCTAGTTTTAAAAAAATATTACAAAATTATAAATTAGGCAACGTTTTACGCACTTACGGTTAATTTGAAGTTTTTACAAATTGCTGCCAGAAACTACGCCACTCCACTTCCGCCATTTTAAAAAAAAAATCCATTTTATTTACGCAATTCTAAATGTATTAAAGACTATAGCACAAGGCACGCAAGTACACTCAATTACATGAGGTTAAATATCAAGTCTGACCTCTTACTATGAAAAGGTCACGCGGAAATTCTTCGAGGTCATCAATGTCCAATAAAAAGTTTAGTCTGCAGTATTTTTTTCATGACTGTACGAGAAAAAATAAAAGTTGGCATTTAAATTACTTAAAATATTATATTCCGTAGCCGTGAATAAATGATTTTTCTTTGTTTCTTTCTAAATGAATGGACGGTTATCATTTCTACTAAAGATATATGAATCGAAATCTATTATATGTATTTGAGTTGTTATTCTTACATTGTTTAATTAATTTGTTGGCTTTGAAGACATCTAGCGTTTGTGTGATTCCAGCATACTATTTTTTATCATCAAGTATTCAGGCCGACACTGCTGGAGTACAATCCTTTTCGATCTTAAGCCTGTATAAGTTTAATACTGAATTGGTGCGGATTGGAAGCTGTTTACTTCCATCATGGGACGACGTTGGCGAAACTTGTCGTGGTGATCATGTTTTGCGTAATTTACCACAATAAAAGAGATAGAAGTATAGACAAATAGGCCAACATAACCAGACAGTACCTATTTTGAGTAGATATTTGGGGCACAATGAAAATTTATATAAAACTAGTTTAGCGATGTCTGAACATAAAATGATTGAAGACCTGATTGAAGGGTGGTTGGGCATTGTCAACCCTTGAATTTTTAAAACTGCGAACGAATATTACGACCGCTTAGCCTAGTGGGCAGCGACTCTGCCTACGAAGCTGGAGGTCCCGGGTTCGAATCCCAGGTCGGGTCAGTATTTATATGATGAATATTAATACTGGCACCGGGTCTTGGTTGTTATATGTATGTGGTGTCTTCGCTTGGTACCCAAAATACAAGCTAATGCTTAGTTTGGGACCTAGACGTTGTTGTGATTGTATGTGTTATTATTATATTTATTACCTATTAATTTAAAAATATTCATGAGGTATTTTGAAATTTTAATATATTTTCATTTAGGATTTATGAAAATAGAAAATAAATAGCCAGATTATTAAGTAGGGTCTCTAAAACTGCCAAACGGTTCAAAACTGGATTTTGTCAATTTCGAAAAATGTATTTGAATCGTGGTGTGACTTGGATAGAATAATTATTAACAAAAAACCGGTCAAGTGCGAATCGAACTCGCACACGAAGGGTTCCGTACCAACATACAATATAAAAAACAAGCGCAACGTTAATCGAACTTAACCATTAATCGTTATTATTATGTAATTTAGGAATTATTGTATAAAAATATTTCATTTTTATTTTGTTAGTTATTTAGAAGGCGCTCGATCTTTTCTGGCTAATCCGAAAAGTAATAACATGAGTGCATTGCACTGATAGCTAGAGACATTTTTATTACAGTGAACTTTTGACTTTTAGTGTCGATTCCGAAGAGAATAAGATTTGCAAAGGAAAGCGTAAATTTATAGTACTTAGTAATACAATGTAGTTTTCATCATAATTTTTTTTCTTTTACTATAACATCACAAAGATAAAATGCATCCAGTTTACGCTTATTGGCTAATTGCTGTCATTTTCTATGGAATTTTTACTTATAAAAGTACAAAGTTATTCCATTACTCGTTAAATAATACAGTCTAGTTAGCTGTGATAGTTTTCCTTTTAACTACGTTATATATACTCTTGTCATAATTTTTTTCCCCGTATCCAAAAACAATGGCTTGGCTGGTAGAGAGTGGGGGGGAATTTGGACTTTATGAGTGCAAATCTCAACAGCTGTTGACTTAAATAAAAAAAATTGAAGCCTTAAAATCATTTTTTAAGACTTATCGTTTGGTACCTCTCGCGTTAATATACGATGAATTTTTTCGTACTTCAGTTATATGTATAGCGACAAATCCCAAAAAAAAAATTTTTCTTAATTTCACTACGTCGTTGTGTAGCTGTTCATAGATTACGCCTACCTTCCAAATTTCATCTATATATTGCCAATAGTTTCCGAGAAAAACCACAGACAGACAGACAGACGGACGGACGGACATGGCGAAACTATAAGGGTTCCTTTTTTACCATTTCGCAACGGAACTCTAAAAATACATATTTCCAAAAAGGCAGTCTCTTCTTTTTTTTTTTAAATTCACGGATTGACAATGCCCTACCTCTGAGGCCCTACCACCTCAAAATCGCGTTTTAATAACGCGGGAAAACAGAGAATAGAAATTCAACATTATAGTAAACTGAAAACAATAAAATACGCTAAGGAAGGCAAAAAATTACCAAGAGAAAACTAAAAATACGCCGACAAATAGCAAAAGAAAACCGAATCAAGAGGCATTTAAAATAAAAAACATGAACAGTAACTTACGTAGTCGCCAATCACTGAAAATTGTTATTATAATAACAAGATAACCACCAAGATAAAACTATCACAAAAAAAAAAACTAAACATTGAAAACACTACGTTTATATACCTACGTACCGTAATTCAAATTAAAAGAAGTACGAATTTGCTAACTTACTTGCGATTTGAGTGGCGTTCCGCGATTTTTGTGTTCCTAGTGGATTGGAACACTAGTCGAAGTGCCGGTTTTTATTGCATTTTTTTTTTTAATTTTGATCGGGTTTTAGGGATTAATTAAGAGATTTTTTTTTTCAAATTAGTTATTTAGATACAAATAACTGTTTCACCTCCAGAAATGAGTATTAAATGGATATTATGACATAACTCAAGACATACAATAAAGTTACCTTCTTAAACATAACTGTTATTCCGTCCTTATAAAGTGGAGCCAAATTGCGTTCTTTTCTTTTTTATAATATGCAAAATTTAAGTAATTTTTTTTGGTAAAGTTAGCGTCTGTTTTTATGCACATGCTTGGCCTGCCTGATCTATCGACGAATGTGTTATTTTGTTAGGGTGTTTGATCGATTCGAAGTATGCGAAACGGTATCTCGATAATTCTGAGATCTAAGGTAATAACTAACTACTGAGAAAATCATAAAAAGATAAATATAAACTAGATGAACCACTTATACAACTACGAGTACAAGTTAATTTTCAGATTAAAAACAATCGATCTATGCCAAATGACGTAGTCGGACGGTTTAAGCTGTCATCACATAAATTCATTGAATGGTACAATTAAGATGGCTGAAATTAGAAAATACCTTCTATTCTGCAAAAGTTTCGATAGAAGAAAATTACAACAAAGTATTCCAACAACAACAAAAACAGCAAAACGACAACGAACCAAACATATAATAATAAATAGGCACTTATCAAAGTTTTTCGAAACAAAAGTAAATAACAAGAGGAGGACAGGTACATTTAGAAAAAAAAACTTCTAATACCTAATTTTCCTACTTCTAATAGTTTCACCTTTTATATTTTTAATGCCTGTTCTAAAAATCAGCAAGTTGAAGTGGCAACGGGCAGGTTACAACGCTCGCAAAACCGATCTACTGAAAAGAAAGGTTTTCGAGTGGTGAGCACGAAGTATGGATGTCGTAGCGCGGGTAGGCACTTCACTAGGTGCACTGAAGACCTGGCAAAAGTCGCGGCCACCGCCGTTGGGTTCAAGAGTTAGCCGTGAAAAATGTGGACACCAGCGCCCAGTAGTGAACGTCTGGCAGCTGAAACTATGAAGATAAGGTTGGCCCACAAATTGACGCCACCATTGACGCCCTGCTCATTTGTCGGATAGCCAAGTTAAACCAAGTACCTACATAGTGGCCTAAACATAGAGGGTTTGACCAAATAAAGTAACCCTATAATTGACGGCGTGTCTTATAGTTTCGTCTTGTCTATGTATTCATTTGTCAGACCTCGTAGTTATTACATTTATAAGTGAACGAACGAACGAACGAGTGAACGAACGACCTAAGCCCCTACAGTGGGGTAAAATGGGCTGATGATGATGATGATGAAGTGAACGATTTGCATGTATACTGAAGATGTAGTGTTTTTTAGTAGTAAAAAATCTATAGATGATTCTTTTGCTTATAAAAATAAATTACCAATTTTTTTTTAATAACTCTCCTTATAACAAAGGGAAATTTTTTTTATGGTCTTCTCATGTGAAGTGCAATTAGAAACCTCTTAAAATTAAATGCAAAAGAGTATTTTTTTTAGATTCCTGTTTCTGAAATATTCAAGAAAAAAAAATCTGAAAAAATCTTATAGATAAATTGGATTAGGGCGTTCAAACAAAATTGTTCTAGTAACTTCATTAGATTTCGAAATAATTGAGAATTAAGCTGAAACCAAAAAAATACATACATTCTAACAATGCAGTGCGACTGGTAGGTATATCATTACTTACATGAATGTAGTTATACAATAGTCGCACACGGTTTGCAAATCTTTGTTTTTGTTTATACGAAAGGCCCATATGGTGACAACCGATATATTCATAGTAATGTTCTGACTAGGTACCTACCTACCCTGCAAACAATACTGACATTGACTACCAAATCTTACTGTACATCATCCGACCCTTTGCAGGTAGGTATTTTTGAAAATTCCTAAGGAAGTGATTCAACATTCAGCCATAAGAAAATATGCTTAGTCACCTTATAATGCTGAGAAGATGGCCAACAAAACAGCAAGGTCATATGATTTAATACCTGCATTTTTTGTCCTTATCAACAACGCAGTCAATACATACGTAGGTAAATGCGAAAGTTCGTTCATTACGTATTACTATTGAACGATTGACAAAGAAAAGCGGGTATTTGAAGTGCCTATCTATCTTCCCAGATAGGCTGTCGAACCTCAAATACATTTATGTACAAGAAATAATTATCTAAACTTAATGGGAGAAAAATTATTCGAATATCAAAAACACGTCATGCAGTATGCGACACTGCACGACGTGTTTTTGATTGATAGCGACGATGAATAGAGTCCATCTCAAATGAGCTCAAACCTTAGATAGGATAGATAATAAGAAAAGTGATTGCATTTTACCGATTTGGTTTAAAGGATTTATCAGGCTGATGGTATTCTTTCAGAAATAATCTCTCATAGAATTTTGTAAAATTAATATATCCCAAAAACAAGTTCGAAACTCAACTTCGCCTTATCGAATGGAATAATATATATAATAGATATAAATGTACATAGGTAAGTAGTTATTTATTCAGGCATTTATGTTCAAAGTAAGAGCCAGTCATAGTCTAGACATTAAACATGATTATCTAGAGGGAAAACCGTAAACAAGTGTCATTCAGAGAGTGGATGCTAAACTCAGATGATGCTAAATCGCCAATTCTCTCGTGTCCCTTTCAAAAAACCTCCCGTAAAACATTGCCAATTTTAATAACTAATTATTTAACAGTATGTATATCGAAAACGCACATAAAACGAAAGAAACGAAATTTGATAATACTTACACTACCTAACTAATGGAGCAGTACCTACGTAGTATATAGTGAAAGCCAGACATCTTGGACCCTGAGCGGTCCCAGGCACGAACGGAACGAAAGCGATAACGACTAGGTATACGGAAATTAATGCTCAGTTATTTACAAAAGATGTACAAATTGGAAATCGTTTGAGTCAACTGCAGCCGAGGCCCCGTGGGGCCCCGTTGCGATGGGCGGACGCACAAACGTACCGGTATAGAGTTATCAAGGTGACACCGAGGCACTGACACTAGCACAGCACTGCGGGGGCAGAGGACGGGAGCGCGGTCACCGCACGTGCCACAGCCCGAGGTTCAGCACCTTGAGTCGTGGCAGCCGCACGATGTACTCCAGCCCCTGCGTCGTAATGCCCGTGCAGCCGTACAGGTCGATGGCGCGCAGTTCCTGCAGCGAGTCGCCGAGCGCGCGCAGCCCACGGTCCGTGACACGCGCACACTGCCCTATGTTCAGCGTCTCGAGGTGCCGCAGCCTCGCCACGCGCTCTAAACCCTCATCCGTGAGCCGGCATGCCGACAGCGACAGCGAACGCAAAGACGACAGCCCTCCGCACAGTGCTTCGTCACCCACTTTGTCGCAGAACGACACGTCCAACGCCCGAAGTCGGCCCGCCTCCGCCAACTGTGCGACGCCCGAGTCCGACACGCCGTCGCAAGAACGTAAGTTCACATCCTCGAGCAGTGGCAATCGCGCCAGGTGGCGTAATCCCGCGTCCGTCACTGCTACGCAGAACGATAAATTGACGCTGCGGAGACGTGGCAGGCCTGCGGCCGCGTGCCGGAGCGCCTCGTCTGTCAGGCGTTGACAGTCCTGAAGTCCCAGGTGCTCTAACTCAGGCGTGCCGCGTGCCTCGCCGCCGCCACACAGATGTGCCAGCCCCGCATCGGTAACGTGCCAACACGAACGTAGGTCGAGCCGGCGCAGTTTGCGCAACCCCCACGCGATTAGCAGCAGACCAGTATCGGTGACGTTGCTGCAACCACCTAGTTCCAGCTCCTCCAGGTTCTTCAGCGACTGCGCTATACGTCCCAACGAGGAGTCTGTTACCTGCTTGCACAATGACAAGTCGAGCCTACGCAAAGCCGGTGACTCTGCGGCAAAAGCGCTCGCCAGCGCCGCATCCGTAACGCTGTAGCAGCCACTCAGACTGAGTGATTCGAGTCCCGGCAGTGCCGCCACAGCATCCCGTAGACCGCGTCGCAGTGACAGCACTTGTAGCCGACGGACGCCGCGCCGCGCCAGCGAGGCGAACAGCGCTGGGGCGGCTCGCCGTAGGTGCAGAGCCGCCTCCACACCACGCCATACGGAGCGTCGGTCAGCAGCATCGCGCCACGCGCGGCACACCTGGGCGGCTCGGCCTCGATCCCGTACCGGTAACCGTTCGAAAATGAGTGCAAGCAATTCCGGGTATAGGCGCGACACATGGGTGCCGGGCTCCTGGAGCGCCGGCGGCGGCTCTTGGAGCGGCGGCTCTGCGGGCGTGAGGTGCGGCCGGTGCAGACGATATGGTGCGGCGCGAGCCCTTCGGCGCGTCGAAGGCAGCTCTGTATAGCCAAGCAGCTCGTCGCGCCAGGCGGCCGCTGCCTCCTCGGTCCAAGCACTCATGTGGCACGCGGGCGCCGCATGGCGTGCGACGGATTTCGTGTATACACGACGAATGCTGCGCGGCAAAACGTCCACATCTGCCAGCGGCGTGTCGTGCACTGGCAGGCGGGGCGCGCGGCGGGGCGGGGACCGTCCTCTCGCGTGGATTGGCCGAGGCAAGCGGCACGTGACGCGCGCGTATCGATTCGGAGGCTCTGCGGCGGCATTTTTAAGTTGGCGGCGGCAGCCGGCCCCGTCCCCGTCCCACTGCACCTCTTTCCGTAAGAACGCCTCAAAGAGTACCATAACTACAGACGACAGGCTAGGCAAAATCATATACATATTGGTACGAAAATTGAGTATCAGAGGGTTGATAGTTGATAGCGGGCGCCACATCTACACGAAACCTACCCGTGTCAACTTCCGAGTGAAAAAGAAATTCGGAGCGAAATTATACGTACGTGCATAGATGAACCAATCCCAGAAAGAACGTTTAATAACTGTAGACTAGATATTCACGAAAAGAATTGAAAATATATATTAAAAAAATTTAAAAAACATTCGAACACACGCTCATTTATTATTTGGTCTACTCATATTTTTAATAGTCGCATGTTATGTTTTATCACTTGAAATCTAGAAATGTAATAAAGAAAAAATAAAAACCATTTCTTCGTATGGTGGCTTAAATTGCCTTACTAGACAGGTGTCGTTCCATTTTAAATATCAAAAGTATCAATACGTCGTATTTTTTACTTCGAAACGATCGAAAACTGAAAAACATGGCTACCATAATAAACAACTAGATTAGACCAAAAACAAAATACTGATAATAATGTAATGATCTGGAAAAACGCTAAGAAGTTCGGCCTTATCTGTCATGACACTGAGGATCACTTGTCTAAGGTTTTCTTCTTGGTTTTGGTAAAAAAAACGACATAGGATATCCTATGTCGTTTTTTATAAAACACAAAAAAAATTACATATATTTATATGCGTTATTTTCTGACTTCATCATGTAGAGAAATATTTAGAACCACTTTCAGTTTATTATAATATAAGGATTTATACCATGGTCAACATTAGTTAGTTTACAAGCCATGTAGGTTCAGTTTGACAATGTCATATTCTTCGACTTAACTTCTTAACGTCTTAACCTTAGTAATATCAACACAACATTTACATCTGCGTATGATGAAGCGTGCATTCTCAGTTTAAACCACTGTTTAAACTATGGGTTAAACGTGTAAAAAGTGACGGGTGTGAAAGCTTTGGGTTTACAGCATGTTATCTAAAAAAAAAATGGTCAACGCATATGTGTACAACTATTACAAACCCTAGTTGGACGGAACTGCCAAAATGCTACCCCAACTGTAATTAATGAACGCTACTGTCAATTTTGTTCTTCAATCGTCGCATTCTTAATTATAGTCTTACGATTAACAGTTCTTTTTTCTATTTTAGCTATAAAAAAATCGTGAAATGTATTCACTTACTGGTTTTTTTTATATCTGGAAAGTAAAAAGATCGTGAAATGCAAAGATCTATTAAATACTAGTTAAATTTGTCCGTCTCCTGGGATTTCTACAAATCGAGGCTTCATGGCTCTTAAGTAACAAATTGCATCAACGTTTTAATTTTTTTGAATTAAAAAATATAAATTCGAAAAAAATAATTGACCTATTATGATTTATTGAATTTGTATGGCGATTGTGAGCGAGTGCCAAGTGCAGTAGTATCTAGCATAAAATGTAGGTAAATATGATCGTTGAGCTAATTTGACCTAAATTACTGTATAGCAAGACAACCACACCATGTCATTATTTTATAGAAAAATCATGTCAACATTTTGAGTTTATACATTAATAATATGAAATAATTTATTTAAAAAAATATATTTCACACTCGTTAATCGCTATTTTTTAACACTTGTAATAATTTGGTCCAATGATACAATATTTAACGGTGTATTTTCGGCACCGACCTATATGTAAATTTTAGTCTAATTTTGTGCTCATACTTTTTTATGTGGATATTGGATTGAGGACATTCAGATGTTCTAATCTTGTAGGTATGAATGACGACCAAAACGAAGTTAACATTCTATGTATGTTCATAGTGATAAGGCGGCAAGTTGGGAGTATTTTGGCCGGCACTGCACTTGTCGCGCTCCATACTCCATCCATAGCCATAATATGCAAATTTTATTAAATAATACTTTATTAATTAAAAAAAAAACATTACTTTATATTTCATTACTGAAATTTATTTTGTTGCATTACATAGAAACTTTAGTTTATTTTATAAGTATTTTAATTTTTAATTTTATTAAAAACTAAGACTACTTACCTATAACTTCATATAACCTAACTTCTGTGTAATAAAATGAATTAATAATTCGGTTCCTATAATTCAAGTTCACTAGATTTCACCTCCTTGCGGAAAAGTTAATATAGATATACCGCGATATGACAACAAAAATGTGTGCTAAAAATTACCTACGCCTACGCTGCCAAATATTCACCAAGTTATGTTTTGAAATATTCGCTGTGAAGTAGGACTTTGTGTGTGACCCACCCATTGGAAAAGAAAAAAGATTTTGAAATTCCATTTCATGTGTAATTCATCAAAATGATATTTAAAACAATGATATCGACGTATGGTCTTCAGTATAATCACTGAGTCTGACATTATTTTGATAAAAATTTACTCTTGATTATTGTAACTTCTTTAAACAGCTACGTAAATAATTAATTTTTAGTACTAGAAATTCTATTTTCAACATCTACGACGGGAGTTGGTTGGAAATTGGTTGGGAAACCAAAGGAAAATGACAGACTCAGAGATTAGACAGTGCGTGTCATTATCGTTGTTTATTTTAACAATTTTTTGAAATTATAAAACAAATGTAATTTCAGAATCTTTATTTGTTGGTCCAGTAGGTATATTTTCACATATGTATTGTGCATATGAACTCAAAGCCATGGATGTTCATAGAGATACCACGTTGTGACACGAAAAATGTGAGACACAAATTACGCTTCAGATGAAGTTTACGCCACTTGTTGTTTTGAAATATTCAATATGGCGTAGGTATATTTGGCGTGTGCATATTTTTTGGCTCAATTTTTTGTGAACCCAACGTGATATCTTTATGTAGGTACCTACCTATTTAATTTAACCATGTTCCTAAGTTTAAAATGTATAAAATTTCTACTTGTGTAGCTAGGTATGTATATTTTAGTATAACAACATGGTGACCAACGGAAAATTAATCATTTTCCAACAGTGTTTTCCGAGGACGTCTTCAAGAATGACTTTCCAATAAATAATTTCTAAATCGGCTTTTAATTGGAAACGTTTAAAAAAAACTCGGGCATCATTTAAGCGAACTCAGGTTGGTCCGCTAGTTTATGAATATGAAATACAGAATACTAAAGTGTAATAAAGTAAAAACATAATATGCGAAGCGGAACGTATCCGCTAGCCACATGCCACAATGTAAAATTATAAAACTTCAGAAGCTTAACCCCACATCGCGCCAAGAATGTCAAACTCGAGTAGATAAGAACATTAAGAGACCATAGATTTTATGTAACCCATTCATAAAAGAGTAATAATATAAGAGTAATATATCTTTAAATTGCGTTTTGTTGTTTGTGTTTAAAGTTTTTGGCTTGCACAAAACATGCTAATAAGACTAAACATAAACCTTTGATTATACTGATCTCCAGATAGAGTCCCGGCGTCAACAATGTAGATAAAAATATCACCTAACTGTTCAGTTATAACACACGGAGACGGTTAGTAGGTACATGGTTATTATGGCGAAATGGGTGTATATATGTAGTCTGTTTAGTCACACACACAACCATATAATCGTTGCCTTCTTTTATTTTGTTGTTATTTTATCGCGTGGATCTATCTATCTGTATATAAAATGATAAAAGAATTTAATCGCCTAAACGCTTAAATTCAACAGTAGCTTAGTAGGTACCTACTTATATCTATTGTAAGTAACGCAGTTTACTGACTTTATTAAGCATTTTGAGACGTCATTGGTTGTAATTTATATAATGAACATGTAGTCGGTGTATTCCTTGCATTTTTAAGTACCTACAATGCAAGTGTGTTTTACTAATGATTTAGAAGAAAATACAATAAACTAGTGCAACTTTTTCTGCATAGTTTCAAGAGATTCTGGTAACGCTGATATCACATAGTACAGTAACGGCAGCTTAAAAGAAAGAGACACCATGTCATGGTGTCTCTTTCTTTTATCACCATGATAGAGTCTTTTTCTGTTGTTTTAAATATGTGGAGGTGACAAATAAAATAACCGCTATCCGATATTATAGAAATTGATAAAGTTAGATAATGTAGAGGTACCCATTATTTGCATCAATTCTATGTAGTATAATGTACCTATTCATGAAGTACAAAATTACAAAGTCTTTGATTACCGTAACCGGGGGTGATTTTGCACCGAATTTTATAATGTAACAAGTAAATGTCAGATAAAATACCTAAGTATATTTTTTATTGCCGCTAAAGATCTTTTAGTAATTGAAAGATGATTTATTTAAGAGATTTTTGTAATTAGTAATTGACAATGACACATAATATGGTACATTTTTTTTAAAGTTAAATTTGGAGCAAAGTATTCCCTTTCGTGGGGATATTTTGCGTCACTTTATAAAATCAGCCTTAACTCATACAAAATAATTTTGGCGCAATAACACCCTACATGTTTTATGGCGCGGAGGTTCACTCTATGCCATCAAGCTCTTTTACAATGAAAAAACTTCACCTAGAGATAAGTTTTGGAGTATTAATCCTCCCGAGGACGTCTCTCCACTCACAGAAGGTTACATCTTTTGTCTGTAGCCGTTGCCATGACTTTAAGGATTTAACCATTGCATCTACAGTTGCTCTCTTTTCATTGAAGTCGATGATAAAACCAGGATACAAAATTCCATCATATTTCACAACCACAAATGTATCTTTCTCGCGCCTCAAATATTTAAATCTAGTTTCTAGTCGAGAGGGATATGCATCACTCTCATCACTGCTGTCGGGCTCTAAAAAGCAACCATCGCCATCATCTGACTTATCATCTATAGAGTATTCATCTGGATCACTCCTCATCATCACAGATCATTCTCTGTCTTCGAATGCTTCATGACAAATGCTTTTACCGGCGGAGATTTCGAACTTGTTTTTACGTCTCTTTGGCCCTGACTCTGTGATCGTCTTGCATTTTGATTCCAGGTGATCTATGAAAGATGCCGATACTACCGTGTTGTCCATATCGCTTGCTTTTGGTATTCTTGGAAGTAATTCATCTATGTTACAGGCGCAAAGTACCCCCATTTTTGCATCATTTCGACCCAACGATAAAAATTGCAACTGAAAATTAAAGCGATTGGATTTAGGCGTAAAATACTTTCTAATTAGACAAATGGAATGTATAACACATAGAAGACGATTGGGTTCATTTGCCTAAGTATAATGATTGTACAGATACTCACAGATTTAAACTAGGTTTTTTTTTGACAAAACTTCAATCTCCAAACGAGGAATCCTTGCACCGGAAATAGCAGCAATGGCGATCTGTCAATTTATTTGACAGACTACTGACACTTTCTGATTGCGTTCAGACATCAATAAAACCATAAAATCTAAAATCTATTTTTTAAATTGACTTTTGACATTGGTAGGATTTGGAGCAAAGTATTCCTGGCAGGCGCAAAGTCACCCCCAGTTACGGTATGTAATTTATGGATGGACGCTCGCAACACAATGTCAACAAAAATGACAGGTTAACTTCTGCTTACTTGTGTGTGTGACTCAATAGTCCACATAATCTCCCCACACCTTACTAATCATGTAAGAACCGCATCCGTGTGCATGAATTATAACCGAACAGTTAGGTACTGGTTTTATCTACGTTTTTTGGTGCCCCGGCTCTCTATCCAAACATTATATACATACCTACCTATGTAATCAAAGTACAGCTAAGTACATCAAATTTTATGGCGAATCTTAAAATAGGCACAAGTTGCGTTGCAATAACCAGTTATAGGTGTCAGCGGGATGCAGTGGAGCGAGGGGTATGTACCTGCGCAAGCCCGCATTTAGCGTTGTATTCGGATCGGCCATAAAGTTTGACACGACCTGTACAAAGATTTAACGTTCTATTTTTTCATTTACTATGCAAAATGAAAGAAACGACAGATGGCGATAATAACAGAGACAGCCGTATTTATCAACTCAGAACAGAAATGGTAGGTAATGACATTACCGATTCGTATTTACATTGTGCACATAGCTTACTCACACATATGCCTTCACAAAATTCATTCAAATAGTGTACGTGTATGAGGGTTTTTACCTGTTTTTAAGGTGGTGTGCGTATGGTCGGTTTGCATTATAAAATGGACAGCCGCAATATTATTTTTGTATAAAAGTTCTTTATTAAACTCTGCTTAGGACTGAATCGACCTTTTTGGAGAAAACAAGATATTAATACCTACCTACTAAAAATTTTAATGGCACTATCTACCTTCTTAACGTTAAAGTAATTTTAACTAAAAGAATTATTTTTATGTCTAGTCGTAGCACAATTTATTTCATTTATTAAACAATACAGTTTATCTTTATAGGCAAACTGTATTGCTTAAATAATAAAAAGTATGTAAGTATTATAAGATGATTCCTCAAGTCATAACCAAAATAATTAAAAACTTCTGGTGTTTCTATAAATATGAATAATTAATTATTAACAAGCTCTAAATGTGGAATTTACAATTTTAATATATTTTAGCGACATCTAGTATTGAGTAGAAACAATTTAATTTCGTAGCGGCATCTGTTGATCAAAAGCCAATTCTGATATGAATAATACTTACCAACACTTACCAACGTTAGAATAATCGTTATTGCTACGGCTAGATGACACTGTGTACATTCACATAGCCATAAGAAATATTCCTGTAATATTATCCATATACATACATATCACAGGTGATATTTATAAAATTATGTCGGCTGGAAAGTAATGCTCCTAATTCTCTGTCTATGGATTTATACGACACATTCAACAAAAATGGACTTTTCGCCTTAACACTAGCGATAAATAAGTTATGGTAAGCCTGCTAATCGGACGCTGTCAGTGGATGGCGGTCGTTACAATCCCCAACCCGCAGTGAAGTAGCGTGGTGGATTTAAGCTCCAAACCCCCTCCTCACCCTGGGGGGAGGCCTAAGCCCTTGCAGTGGGGTAAAATGGGCTGATGATGAAGCCTGCTAATATGTAGTCATACATATATTGCTCTTAATGTTTGAAGATTACACGTAAACTTGTCAGCAGCATCGTATCACAACCCTCAAAAGCGGGCGCTCCTTGTTGGATTCACACTTCCTAACATTGATTCTTCTCCACTTCTGGAGAGAATACCTACATTTTGGGGTTCCTTTCCTCACCGGCATGCTGAGAATACCTTAATCAGGCGATCTTGTAAAATGTGTACAGTTCCAATCAAACTTTATGGCGGATGAGAACATAGGCACAAGTCGCGTCGCAGAAATCAGTTTTAGGTGTAGCGGGACGCAGTGAAGCGAGGGGTATATGACTGTAGCTGCGCAAGCACCCTTATAGCGTTGTATTCCGATCCGCCATAAAGTTTGAGGCGAACTATACCTAATTCTAATTTAAGTAGTATAATGACATATTTAATAACTCTGTACTTTAGGTATAGTTCCAATCAAACTTTATGGCGGATCGGAATACAACGCTTTAAGCATGCTTGCGCAGGTTCAGTCACATGCCCCTCGCTCCACTGCGTCCCGCTACACCTAAAACTGGTTACTGCGACGCGATTTGTGCCTATGTTCACATCCGCCATAAAGGTTGATTGGAACTGTAGGTACTTATATAAAACGAAAGCATTTAAACTTCTTTGTAAGTATCAATAATTATTGTTTAATAATAGGAACATATAGGCATTATATATTATATTCTTGTTCTAAATGGCTGAAACATTCTGAAACATTTTTATCTATTAAATTCATAGTATATTTGATTTTAATATCCTGTCATAGAAATCTTTGTCTACTTGTATTTTCTATTTCTGTTTATTATTTGTATATGTCTGTATGTTTCCTAAAAAAATTAAATGAAATTACTGCAGACGTTGACTCTCATTTCGCTGGCTTTTCGACCAATCAGGCCAATGCTAAAGGCCAATGGCCAATGGCTAAAGGCGGTCCTAAGTCTTTTTCGTTACCTTCGTTTTTGTTTGAATGAAATTTGGTCAATGGCAAAGAGTTACGGCCATAGCTATGGTCAGAATAATTTCGTTGAACATGACTTTCGTTCTGAAGCTTCATATATACCGGGGGTAGTTGAATGGGAAAAGCGGAGGGCCGTGTGTGGTGGCGAGCCTTGGGGGAGGCCTATAGCATTGGAGAGACATGGGCTGATGATGATCGATTTACTGAGTTAGGAATATTTACCCACTTTATAAGTTCTGCATTTTATTAATATTATATTTTATTTATATTGGGAAGAGTAATTTTATTCTTCATTTTTTTTTATTTTTAGGTTTCCATATCCCAAATAAAATATAAAACATTTATCGGGTCACTTCTTTGTCTGTTTGTCTTCTGTCAAGATCCTTTTTCTTAGGAACGCGTGAAGGTATGACGTCCAAATTAATATCAAATACTTAGGTCTGCCGTCGTTATTCCCTTGGAGCTGTAAATAAATAAAGCCTTTAAAGGAACACAATAAAAAAATACGGCCATTTATGCCGCACATTTTGACATTCGCAAATAAATCAAAACCGATAAGGGACTTATCCCATTGACTTAGAAACAAGTTTTTACACACACACACACACGCACACACGCACACGCACACACACGCACACACGCACACACACACACGCACACACACACACGCACGCACACACGCACACACACACACACACGCACACACACACACACACACACGCACACGCACACACAAGTTAATTTATAGTTATTTCACAAAAAGTTTGTATCGGAGTAATCGAAAGTGATGCAGAAACCAACAAAAAGTAGCAAAAAGTATGCAGAAACCAACTATAGTTAATAGACCTTTAAAACAGAAACGTAGGTGCACGCAACGCTGCGGCCGCTAGTAGATACTATTAACCATCCCATTTCTATAAAACAATCACATAAAATGACCCCAAGTTAATTTCTATGAAGAAACTAGCTGCTGTCCACGGCTTTTCCCACGTGGACAACCTACTCGCGTGTTTTATCTGTATATGCATTCTGATTTACAGTCGCATATTTTTCATTTTTCCCTTCGAAATACCTTCTATATTTTCTCGAGGTAAATGTTGAAGTTGTTCATTTTTGTCCACCTTTTCAGCGGTCTATGGCATAAAATAAAGTTTCTTTGGGTTGCTACTTTATATGTACGGACCCAGTGACGTATCCAGGATTCAAGCTTGACCGGTGGGGGGGGGCATATTTTTCATTGAACTTAAAAGCCTATATTAGTACTATACACGCAAGGTACGTTCTACTATCTTAATACGGAAGCTTAGGAATTTTCGGTAATTCAAGAAGACTTCCGATATAATAAATTTCTAAAAATACAGCTAGCTCCAAGGTATCGTAAACCTAAGTATTTGATACTAATTTTAACTTGATACCTCCAAGTGTTCTGAAGAAAAAGGGTCTAGGCAGACTGATACATACGAGAGGGGGGCTCCGTTACAGGACAAACAAACAAACGACAGCACGCGGGCGAAGCCGGGGCGGAAAGCTAGCTATTCAGACACAGAAGCTCCCATTTTTCTTTTAATTCCTGTTTCTAACTTCGGATTATTTTTGATTATAGTGTGAAACTTTGAGTGAATGAATACTTATTATTATTATAAAATAGGACACGCGACGTCATCCAAAATACTAACTTTAATGAAATATACCACAAAATCTAAAATTTACTCCTGTTACGTATGAAGTTGGTATTTGAAATAAATACCTAATTATGTCTTGTTCGTGCCCATTTTGCAATTACGAGCTTCCTCGACCTGAAAGAAATTTCTGGAAAAATAAGATTCGACTCATTATTACACATAAGAATATTAGCCAAACACTTTAAATTTTTTTTTCTGCTTACTTGTTTAGGTGAGAGTGTATGAAAAATACTTCTTAGGTATGGGAAGGCGATGGGCCTACAGGTTAGAGCGAAGTGGTCAATATAATGTGGTTTGGTAGCAGAAAACAAATATTGTTCAAATTAACTTATTACTAAACTCTTGACTAAACTTAATAAATTCGTTCTAGGTTGATACCATGGATGTTGATAGAAATACCGCGTGACCATATAAAAAAATTAACGTTGTACACCAGTGGATGTTTTGAAAATACAATTTTGTCTGACCCACGTGTAAAATTCGTATTTTAAAAATATGTAATTTAAGAAAATGTTTATTTAAAATGTAAAATTACAAATTGACTAGAAGCCCCTCTTCTGCGTTTACCGTCTAACCACTCATACTCTAGCTAGTTGGTGTAAGATGGCGACTTTTAGACCGAGTTTCTTCTTCAGTGCGCAAGGTCCCGCGCGCCGCTCTTTACCTCCGAGAAATCCTCGCCAACTCCGCAAAACTGCGTAATGTCACTTCGATACTAGTATCTGAGACTAGTACTACGATACTGCTGTCAAATTAATTTACTCTATGGTTTAAAACAATGATAATGATTGGTCTAGTTCTCAGGTCTAGTCACCGAATCTGACATTTTGGTTATCTTTTCGATAGTTTCTAAATATGAGACGCTCCATCCCATAGACATATATATACTAGCGTAGGAGACCAACTGACATCTAAACATCGCATGACCGAAACGGAAATGAGTATGTGTGCAAAATTCACATGTGGTTGAGCCAGTTTTAGTGATGTGCATAGGTGTTTTTTATATTATCGATAGCACGTAGTACTTTCATGATAATGTGTCGTTGAAATTACCGCGTTATCATAAGTCGAAATCGGCAATCCTATTTATTATTTTGAATCTGCTATACTACATAATTTTTGTTTTGAGTTACTTTTCCTAACTTTTAGTTTTTTAAAATGACAAATCATCAATCAGTCAATTCAAATGCCATTTCCTTTACTCCAATAAATATTTTTTTTGTTAACAGTTGATAATAAAAAATTTGCAGAAGTAAAGAAAGCGTTAACATCAGTATGAAAATTTTAATATTTAGTTGAATACAAGCCAAGTAATAAATAAAACAATATAAATAAACGATTTTTATTTTTAATGACAATACGTCACGTTGCAACGCATAACAACAAAATTTTAACTCTTTGTAAACAAAAAAATGAGAATGTACAAAACAAAAACATTTACAATGGAATTCATGATGTTCAAAATACACAATTTAACTCGATAGAATTGAAAGATAAACCAAAACTAATAAAACAGTGAAGGTTTTTTTTTTTAAATTCGTCAATAAATGACTGAGAAATAAATTATTGATATTTATTAATTTGACGACCGCTTAGCCTAGTGGGTAACGACCCTACCTACGAAGCTGGAGGTCCCGGGTTCGAATCCTAGGTCGGGTCAGTATTTATATGATGAATATCGATACTGGTACCGGGTCTTGGTTGTTATATGTATGTGGTGTCTTCGCTTGGTACCCAAAACACAAGCTAATGCTTAGTTTGGGGCCACGACGTTGTAATGTGCACTTTATTATTATTATTATTATTATTATTATTATGTATTTTCGTGCGGTTTGACTGGTGGCTTCTTACTGCCCATGACGTCACATTGTCTACTCGATTGAGTGTCGCGTCGTCTCACTACACCACAAATTATGCCTTGGATGCCTTGGACTAGTCTATAATATCTTTTGTCTCTTTATGTAATAGGTAATTAAGTTATATTTGAATATAAAGGAACAAGTTTTTGTAAAAGACAAAGTGATAATTTGCCTAAAATTGATATTTTCACTGTGATGGACTTTTGCTTCAAATCCATTTTATATTAGTGCTGAAATAAAGGTTTAGGCTCTAAAATTGAAGGTCCTGGTGATATATCCCGGTAAACGTACGCTGACACCAATCGCTTGGTCTTCAGATTGACCTGTACAGAAATTACAGTTGGCATAAATGCTCTGACTTTAGATATTAAGTATTATTAGTATATTACTTAATATACTTAGTAAGCACATATGAAAAAAAAGAAACCCCTAACGGCACAAATTCAGTAGGTTATAGATCCTTTCTTCAAAAGTCGCCGGTGATTTAGTTAGACAAAACAGTTATCCGTAAAATGTCTACTGCAAACCAAAGAATGTTTTCGAGGAGTCCCACCTGTTCTATTTAACATTTTTTCCATTGTTATATGCTAACCGTGTTTACAGGAAACCTGGATATTATGAAATAGTCATCATTATCAGGAAGCATTTTTTAACACCGCAGTTTCTTGGAGAAAAATGAGGTTAAACTATTGTATACAGTAGTTTTGTCATTCAAAGTTAAATTATTTACGACGTTCATAATCAAAGAACAGATAGAACGTCAGACTTTAAATCATAAATATATAACGATTAAAATTAAATAGAGCATCAGATTTTAAATCATAAATAAATAACGATTAAAATTAATTGTGTATATATCTTATATTTTCATTTGAAAAAGTCTTGTATTTACATATATACCCTATGTGTAGTATATATGTATAGATGTCATACTTTCTCTTACAATGTGCTGCCAGGCTAAATAAACCTCACAATATGTTTAAAAACAGTTAACGACATCATTCCAGTGGAACAGGTGCAATTAGGTAATATCAAATTTAAAAAAATATTTATATTTGAAAATATCGACATATCGATAGATTTTGTGCAATCCCTATGCTTAATTGTTTGATTGTAATTTTACACAATATTTTTGTATCGTACAAATAATTGTTTAAAATAACAAATTATTTACAAAATAAAGTATTTACCGTATACTACTGATGTATAACCAAGTAAATTTAGGATCGCTTTTCATAAAAATAAGCATTAAGATAACAATATGTTATTGGCAGTACTTACCGGTGAAATGTCTTTTTATTTGGATTATTAACATATGTTACAGTGCAATTTAAAACTGAACACGACACCATTTTTATCACAAGAATTAATTTTTGTAGAATTCAAAACGATTATAACACAAAATAGAAAACAAAGCTGGACCTTATTTTGACAAGTGACTAATGAAGACTAAATGTGTTCAAAGAGGTTTTATGTCAGATTTTCTTGCATTTCTTTCTCGCATGTAGGATTTCCGCAAAGAGCTGGATGTCATTCGCACACTGTGTTCCTCTCTTACGCTAGTATATATACCTTTATGCTCCATCCTGATCTCAGATCCTGATTATAATAACAATAATAATAATAACACACAATCACAACAACGTCTAGGTCCCAAACCTGTACCCAAATACTGACCCGACCTGGGATTCGAACCCGGGACCTCCAGCTTCGCAGGCAGGGTCGCTGCCCACTAGGCTAAGCGGTCGTCATTTTATTATTATTATGTTATTTATGGTTGTTTACCTACCAAAAGCCACCGATTCGTAGCCTTTTAAAACTCTTAACAGCGCTTATTTCATACTGCAAATACGTTACCATAGTATGTGCATAGATGTGCACATATCCATATAAGTAATAATATCCTAAACGCGCCGCCAAAAAGTGGCTAAAGAACTTCTTCTTCAGCCTTTTTCGACCATTTTGGTGTAGGGCCGCCTTAAATTTTCTCCATACCTCTCTGTGTTGCGCTCTTTGCGTCCAGTTCAATCCAGCGACTTTCTTCACGTCATCTTTCCGACGCATCTGTGGCCGTCCTTGACAGCGTTTGTTTACGTCTAAACCAGGACGTCTCATTTCGAGCCACGTTTCCAGCCCACCACCATCTAAGGTGCGCTATTCTATTTGTTACGTCTGCGACTTTGCTTTGCCTTCGAAGCCATTTATTAGGTCTTAACCTATGAAGTTGCCGTTCTTCAGTACTGGCCAATTCAAACAATAAAGATTTTGATTGGCAGTGAATACTAAATACAAATTAATTTTGTTTTAAAAACATGACATTCTTTGTACAAAGTCAGTCTTTTGTTTATTGATTAGCTTTGTGTTTTCATTACATTTGAACATTTTTCGTCATAATAGACACTTAAAAAATTCGTGTAATTATGGAATGTGAGTTCTGTCGTGGCACTAATGCGGCACGTAACATCAACAACGTTTACGAAGAGAACTGAAGAAACGAACGCACTACCCGTGGTTTGCCCGCTTCCATTCTGGAAATTATGCCTTGAATAATTAACCTCGTGGTCGTCCGGACAGTCGGACACTTTGGTCAACAATGATGAATTGAAGGCGATTGTGGAAGCTGATGATACTCAAACTACAGCTGAACTAGCAGCAGCTTTTGATGTTAGCATCAAAACAATATTGGACCAATTGCGACAAATTGGCAAAGTAAAAAGCTTGATAGATGGGTATCCCACAAACTTAACGATCACCAACGCGATGTATCCGTCAAGACCTGCCTTGCGTTCCTCAACAGGCACAGAAATGAAGGAATTTTGAACCGGATTGTTACCTCTGATGAAAAATGGATTCTGTGTGACAATCGAAAGCGCTCAGCAAGTTGGTTAGATCCTGGTTCAGCACCAAAGCAATGTGTTAAACGAAAAATAACCCCTAAAAAGGTGATGGTCACTGTTTGGTGGTCTAGTGCCCATGTGATTCATCACAGCTTTTTACAAAATGGCATGAGCATTACTGCAGATGTGTACTGCGAAGAACTGAAGACTGATGGAGAAGCTCGCACGTCTGCGATCAGCTTTGGCCAATCGGTCGTCCCCGCTGCTCCTTCACGACAACGCGCGACCCGATACTGCACAACAAACAGTCTCCAAGCTACTAAAGTTGGGGTTGGAAGTTCTCCCTCATCCGCTATATTCACCAGACCTTGCACCTACCGACTATTACTTTTTTCAAAATTTGGACATCTTTTTAACCGGAAAAAAAATCAATTCCCGAGAGACAGAACAAAATGCCTTTGAAGAGTTTGTTGCCTCCCGTCCAGTTGATTTTTACAAGAAGGGCATCAATAAACTGCCACTGCGTTGGCAAAGATGCATCGATTGCACGGGTGATTACTTTGAATAACAGAAATAAAGATGTTTGAAAAAAAATACTTATTTCATACAAAACGGCAACTTCATAGGTTAAGACCTAATATTTGTTTTGCGGTCCCTCAATGACACTCCTACCAGTTTTGCTCTCGACCGCCCTCTGGGCTATTTCCGGGCTAAAGGACTAAAGAAGTGAAACTTCAATATAATCTTTCTATTGTATATTATTATTTCTGTCTAAGTCCCACGGACTTGACGTTGAGGCAAGCGTTACGGGAAATTATTATAATTATTAAGGGGTAGACATACACACACATACACAACAGATTTGATACAAAAGGGACCCTTTCTATTCAGCGTGCAATTAGTTACGGCGCGATTCGTAGCTCCCTTTTCGACGCATTGTGTTTCATATATTTACGTTTCCGTCGCACTATAAACGAAACAATCATAATATATATTTAGTAGGTATAGTATAGTTTATTTTAAATTTCATTAATGCACGTACCCAATCGTCTTGGAAAAAAAGATTTTAGTTTAAAACACTTCAATCAAATATATATAGAAAAATTATTCTGTAATAATTAAGTCATTAGTGATAGACATAATAAAAAATACTTCGAAAAAATAAAAATTGCAAAAAGTAGTTTAAATATAATAATATTCAAAATAAACCTAGATTAATAATATAATAGTTAAATAAATAGTAAATAAAATATTTTCCTATTTTTACTCATGACATTACATACAAATTCAAAAAAAATAGTACCTACTATTTATTTAATTTTTTTAATATTAAAAAAAAAATCGGTTGACCCTGCAGGCCATCCCTGACATTTCCCGCTATTTTGGAGATCAAAGCGCTCGAAAATATCCCTATTAGAAAACTATTGAGCTTGAAAGCTACTGTTCAAGCTCAAAATATCGATGTTCATGGTTTTTTGTTATTTTCTATAATATTAATTTTCTGAGCTCTCAAAGTTCAAAAATAGAATTTCTATAAATTTAGAGTTCTTTGAGCTCAAAAACCAGAGACATATTCAGAGAAAACGTTATTTTGGAAATTTTTGAACTGCGATATCTTTTGAACGCTTCGTTTGATTTCAATGCAGTTTACGGCATTCTATGCAATTTTGTAAGCATAAATTTTTTTATAAAAGTAAAAAATCGATTGGTCGTAAAATCTCAAATTTATGTTAAAAAAACACTTTTTCGGAAATGTATGAACTGTTATATTTTTTGAACGCATCATTAGATTTTTATTTTTTTGACGGCATTCAACGCAGTTTTTTATGCATAAAAAACGTATAGAAAATTTCAAGTAGATCGATTGGAAAATCTCAAAGTTATCTAAAAAAAACGTTAAAGCAATTATTTTTGGATTTTTATTTTTTGAATATTTTTGAAACAGCTCGACCGATTGACTTCAAAATCTAATCACATCTAAGTCTCGATAAACCCTTTTGAACGCCATATCGTAGGTCTAAATCGGTTGATCCGTTCTCAAGATATCGTACGACAAAAACAGTTACATGCACACACACACGCATTCACACGCGCACACATACAGACGTCCAGCCGGAAATAGTCAGAATGACTTCCCATGGACTCAAAACGTGGAGGTCTATTGAAAATTCGATATTCGAAAATCGGACCCAATTTAAATTTTATTTAGAATATCAGTTAGATTTATAATTTGATTTTTCAATAGATTTTAATTTTGGATTTAATATTAATGCTCATAATTTATATATTAATAAACTGTTTTTACTTGGTTTTTATAACCTGTAATTTTTAATTTAAAAACATTAGATTGTTTTGTGGAAAAAGAGTTTTAATTATTACACATTTTATTCAAGTTTTATATTTAATTCAAAGCTTTTATAAAGATAAATTACATTTGAATTTTCGATAAAACTGAAACCCATGAAGGCGTAGGCTACACCATTGGATTTTATTCTTAGCGATTTAAAAAGTATAATCATAATAAAATCGGATGTTTGTTACCGAATCACGATTTGTCAGTATATAATTAGGTTTTTTTTTATTTGTACGTCTATTATTGCAATAATGCAATAATGATGATGTAAAACTAAATTGTTTAAATAAATTCTGCAAGCACAAAGACACTATAAAGGTTTTTTTTTAATAAATTTAAATAAAGCAATAATTAAAATAAGGACTGCTGTTATCCTAATCGTTGTTTTTTTTTTTTAATTTAAATGCTTGTTAACACAAAAAAGTTAGGTTAAAAAAGGGAAAAAAGGAAAGGTTGGAAAAGAACCAAGCCTCTTTTTTTAAACTACATATTAAAGTTATGGTTCACGTATTTTTTTAATTGAATTGGACTTTGTATGGAAACACAAGCTATAGATAAGGTCATTAATATAGAAAAACTTTCAATATTATCACATATATTTTGGAAACTTATCTCTTCCCAGAAGTTTTAACATTTTATAAAATAATAATAATAACATATACATCACAACAACGTCTAAGTCCCAAACTAAGTATTAGCTTGTGTTTTGGGTACCAAGCGAAGACACCACATACATATAAAAACCAAGACCCGGTACCAGTATCAATATCCATCATATAAATACTGACCCGACCTGGAATTCGAACCCGTAACCTCCAGCTTCGTAGGCAGGGTCGTTACCCATTAGGTTAAGTGGAACTGCATTAAAACAATATCAACTAATCGTCATAAAAGCTCTGCTTATGATAGAAAAATACTTTCATGAAGGTGCTTTTGATGTGAAAAATTAAATTTCGATTTTCCTTTTTCATTCAAACTTTTTCATACCTTCACTGCTGAAGTAGCAATCTCTGGACTCCTTCATCTAATGTAGTTCCTGGTGCTCTCTTCTTTACATCAAAATTGAGATACGAAGAGATATTTAATATTCACCTTCACCGTCACAGAAGTGGCAAATGATAAAAACTCATTGGTTATGACACCATGGCGAGGTTCGAATCTACGACCTTAGGCTGCGAGCTCCCTCACCAGCCAACACGGTTCTTCACATTCTGAGGCTGTGAGAAATAGTGAGCTTTTTTAGAAAATTCTGAAACTAAGCTAACCTAACTTACCTAATAAACCTTTATACTAAATTTCATCAATATACCTAACGTTAAACCATTTTAGCATGAAATATGACTATGCCGTAAACACTGTGCCCCTTTTCCAGAATAAAAAGTAGCCAATGTGATGTTATTTTTTTTTGACATTGCAAATCAAATTGCCATCCAAGCATCCAATAAAGATACACCTCAGTTTATTTTTAATTTTTAAAACAATTTTTTTTCAATCAACTTTTACATAAGATCTACATTAAAAAATTGAACAATATCACCTAGTCCGAAATCATACCAAACAAAGCTCAAAAACATAAAACTTATGAAGAAAGCTCATCTCATATAGTAAAACTACAACCAGCGTATGTACGTACACCTATCATGTCTAAGTTAAGTCAGCTTAACTTAAGCCAGTTCGCTTCAAAAGCTCGACCGCCACGGGTGTGTGTGTTTAAAAAGTTTTACCGTGATAAATAACTTAACGTGACACGAAAATAATTTTGTTACTATAACAACAATACAATATTAAATTGTATTTTGTGTGGAAAAGCATATTAAATAGTGAAAAAGTTCTTCCTACCGAGCGTAGACTTTTGCGCGTTGTGGAGTTTTTTTTTTAATCAGTGCTTTGATTTGCGTTTTATTTATAACTTGAAGGTTTTTTTTTCATTTAAAGTCGGTATCAAATTTTTTTTTTGTGTTTTACTTGAAAAATAATATATTCATAGTAACGTGTTAAAGTATTAGCATAAATTAATATTAGGTCAATATTTATATTTATATTCGTAGTGTTGTGGCTGTATGAATTGATGGAATCTATAAAATAAAACAATAAATTACCTTTATAAATAATTAAATACGTATTATGTAATTAATATAAAAAATTATTAAAGATGATAGGGTCTTTCTTAAAGGCAGTGGATTTATCTTTATCTATGAAAAATATTTTAAAAAAATGGCAATATATAAAAAAAAATGCGTAAAAACAATTAACTGAAAAGAAAAAAAATAAGCTCTATTATATATATAAAATGTGAATAAAATAAACTATCATATGACAAATATGACTTGAATGTTATACGGTATTGCAGACAGAAATGAACCAATTACCAAAATATTATTGTTTATTTCTATATTCTATTCTATTTTAATTTTTACTTCAATTTTTTTTGGTAATTTTGATTGTCACCGCCTCTAATACCTCAAATAACAGTAGAGATATGTTTTTATCATGTTATACAAATGTGAAGTTTACGTGAGCGAAGCCGCGGGCGGAAAGTTAGTTTAAATACGCAGAGAAATTACTAATTTTGCATGCGTCACCTCGAACAATACGAAAGTTTGACAATAAATCCAACAAAGCGATACAACAATAGATCTTTATACTAAACGTGTTGCATTAGTTCCGCTTGCTAAGTATAAATTAACTATAGTGTAGATCATGAGTACCAGTATGAAATGGAGACTTTAAAGATTTCTAAAAAAAAAACAAATAACACAAATAACAACAAATGGTAAAGATGTATAATTGAATTACGTTGATTTGAATGTCAAGTGCAAAGTATTATATAAATTGTGATGTGACGACCGCTTAGCCTAGTGGGTAGCGACCCTGCCTGCGAAGCTGGAGGTCCCGGGTTCGAATCCCAAGCCGGGTCAGTATTTATATGATGAATATCGATACTGGTACCGGGTCTTGGTTATTATATGTATGTGGTGTCTTCGCTTGGTACCCAAAACACAAGCTAATGCTTAGTTTGGGGCCTAGACGTTGTTGTCATGTATACGTTATTATTATTATTATTACTTATCCATGGGGTACATATATTTAACATAAACTGAGAAATTAATTTATTACTTCCCATTGTAATCAGTTTCATTTGATTTTATCATTGACGATAAAAAACCGGTCAAGTGCGAGTCGGACTCGCGTCCTAAGATTTGCGTAAAGTTATAAAGGTATATAATAATAATAAGAACTGGGACATCACACACAGCGCCATCTAGTCTCAAACTAAGTAAAGCTTGTATTACGGGTACCAGACAGCTGATATACGTACTTAAATATTCTTTATATAATACATACTTTTCTATTGAACGCTACTAAAAGGAAACAAGACAGCCATCGGGTTTTTTAGCAAAAATTATATTATATTATAATTTGGGCGGTTGTTAAAATATCACCTTGTATATATAGATACTATTTACACCCAGCCACGGAACAGATAGACATGTTCATGCACACAAATATTTGTCTCGGCCGAGAATCGAACCCGCAACCCTTGGCTCCGCAATTAGGTCTTCTAACCACTCAGCCAATTGGTCAAAAATGTCAGATATTTTTAAGGTTCCGTACATGAAAAGGAAAAAAGAACTCTTGTGTGATCACTTCGTTGTCCATTTGTCTTTCTGTTTGTTTGTCTGTCTTTCTGTCTGTCTGTATATCCGTCAATTCTTTTCGCAAGAACGCGTAGAAGAGGTATCAAGTTGAAATTCATATTTAGTACTTAGGTGTGCGATCTCTCAGAGCTGTAAACAAATAGATTTCCTAAGTCAACCCAATTTAAAAATATGGCCCTAGAATCATTAATTTCGACAAAATAATAATATTAATGTATATATGACAACAACGTCTAAGCCCCAAAGCAAGCATTAGCTTGTATTTTGGGTACCAAGCGAAAACACCACATACATAAAACAACCAAAACCCGGTACCAGTATTAATATATAAATACTAACCCGACCTGGGCTTCGATCCCGGGACTTCCTGCTTCGTAGGCAGGCTAAGCGGTCGTTAGATGGAAGGTCTCACAGCACAAGCACATGAATAAATTTGAAAATCGTTAATTTGTATTTATGTGGTATTCTAGCGGCGATAAGTGATACACGTCCATATACGTATATAACTGTTCAGAACCCTCAGAGCGTTAGTCCAACTCGCACTTGTCCGGTTTTTTTTCAAAGTATCAACTATTTGTGTTTATCATGTATTAACCATAAAAATTCATTAGGAAAAAAAATTACGTAAGTACAGATAGGTACATTTTTTAATTTTTAACAAAGTACCTACAGCGTGAATAAATAAAACTAAAAATATATATTTAATTAATATTATGACGACCGCTTAGCCTAGTGGGTAGCGACCCTGCCTACGGGGCTAGAGGTCCCGGGTTCGAATCCCAGGTCGGGTCAGTATTAATATGATGAATATTGATACTGGTACCGGCTCTTGGTTGTTATATATATTAAAAAAAAAAATATTTATATAAGTATATATTATAAAGAATATTTAAGTATGTATATCAGTTGTCTAGTAACCCATAACACAAGCATAATACTTGCTTACTTTGGGACTAGATGGCGCTGTGTGGGAAGTCCCATGTATTATTATTATTATTATTTTTTTACAAACTGAAAGCGAAACTTCGGTTCTATACTTACCGAAAGTTTGCTAACATTCCGATCGAATTCGACTTCCGCTGAAGGGCGAACTAAAATGCATGTTTCAGTATTCGGTAGGTACTTCTAAGACCGATTACCAGATCAAAAGGCAACGAGAGCGAGCGTCCGGGCGTCCGGACCGTACGTAATCCGGATTATATCAATTAATTCCGGATATATTCGGATCGAGTTTAGGTAGATGATAAAGTCGGTGGACCAAACTGACAGCGTTTTTGTCTGAAGGCTTTATAGATTACTTGTTTCTTATGGTCATTACATGATAATATTATTTTGTGGAATATCCATTAAAAAGATTTTTTTTTCGGTTTTTTAAACAAAGGGTGCCAACCCTATTACTACGATCACGCCGTTCGTCTGTCTGTCCATGTGTCTTATTTTTGAAAGGCTATTTCATTTGAACGGTAATATATGGGTAATATGTAACCCGTTGAAATTTTCACGGAATATAAGTTATCATGGCGGATATCCGAACGAATAATAAAATATAATAAAAGTAAACAATCAAGGGTCCATACATGAAACATGTTTGTTTGGTTTGCTCTATTTATTAAAACGGTAATACACAACGGTTAAACTTAATGTGATTGTAGTGCAAACTTTAAAGTAAAACAATAAAAACCTGCCTCGATGACCTCGAATTGAATAAAAAAACACAAATTTTTGGTGAATATGTATATAACACAAATATATTGGGTGAGGTACGGAAAGCGCTACAGAACCCTCTGCACGCGAGTCCACCTTGCTTTTTTTTTAAACTTCGTTCACCTGGATTTGGTCATAGATTATCTTATTTATTTATTTATTTATTTATTATAGAACAAAGTTGAAAACAGGAAAGGTTTAGAGTTTAGATAGTGTCGATGGAAATGCATTGAGTTAGGTACCTACTGCGTTGATTTTCGAAAAATTCTAATTTGGAAAATAAAATATACCTTTTTTATTTTTATAATAAAAACCTGCTCAAGTGAAGTTTCTGTAGTTGGGATAAACATTCGTAGTTAAAATTAAAGAAAAAGTTTTTTAAGTTGTATTAAATTAGAATTTCGGATTTTTCATATTAGAAGTTAGAAGTTCAGAATACGGTAATTCACTAATATTGACAATATTATATTTATCAAGAAAATATGAAAATAGACTTTATACGATAACAAAATTTATAAACAAAAACATATTTGTCTCTTTCTTGCAAAACAATATTTAACATTATTTTAAATAGCCTGACGTAACACATAGGTCCGCCGTGCGGTATTGCCCTATCTCTGTCTAACAAGACATTTTAAACATTAATAGCAATGACTTATTTAAAAAAAATCTTTCTCTGTTATGATACATTTAGAAAACGCTTTCGTATAAATTAATTTAAAAAAATTTAGCTGCCGTATTTTCCACTCCATAACTGAAAAATTAAAGGACATTTGTGGACACACGCACACAAGTGGACAAAAGACACATTTTTTAGCACTTTAAAAGCACACTCTTCAACAACTATATTGGTATCCTACACGTCAATGTACGCAGAACTTATTTTATCGTTCTTCAGTTACATTAATGGCGAATGACTCCAAAAAAATATTATATTTTCTATACACCATTGTATAACGGTCCATAGACGATGTATCTTCACCTATATAGTGCCAATAGTTACCGAGTAAAATCGCTGCGACAGACGGACAGACAGAAAATATAAAGTTTTTTTTCCGTCGGGCTACGGAATTCTAAAATTTAAATAAATATGAAAAACTAATTCCATGCCCTTCCACCAGCCCATTATGCCCCACTGCAGGGGCTTAGGCCTGTCCTCAGGGTGAAGAGGCGTGGAGCTTAATCCACCACGCTGCTTCAGTGCGGGTTGGTGGATTTTAACGACTGCCATCAGTTGATGGCGCCCGGGACCGACAGCTTAACGTGCTCTCCGAGGCACGAAGTCAGTGATAGTTACGTACTTAAATCTGAAAAAGTCATTGGTACACGTCCGGATTCCAACCACGGCCGCACGGCCTTGTAAACTCGAACTAGGTTCAAAAAGCTACAAAAAAATAACGGGTTCAAAAGTTTATTAATTTTTACAATGTATGGGTCACGGGGATGCGTATTTTACAATGTATAGATTGGGCGATAAAAATTTATTCAAATAAAAGCATAATAACATCCAAAGCGACCTCTCTCGGCCAACAGCAGCTTAACTCGTAAAATTACCCTAAAACTCAATTAAACATACGATTAGCCACTTCCACGAATTTTTATTGGGCAATTAATATTTCAGAAACGTATAATTCTCGAAATTAACTCAGTAGTTTAACCGAACGGACTAAGTAGCGACACTCACCTGTATGTCTATCTTGCTTTCCTTTATATTTACACTCCAAAAAGTGTAACCAATACGAGTGTAATTTGAATTCGGTTGGGTTAACATTCGTTGCATAATATAGATTCCATAGATTATATTCTATTATTCGAGATAACTGTGGATTTACATACAAAATGACTTTAACTGTTTCAAATAATATTAACGTAAAGGTAACGGTGCTGGGTATAGATAGCGATATCAGTATAATAAATAAAAGGTAGGTTACAGTAATATCCCGAAATTATGTAGAGAGCTTAGATAACATATTAATCAAGATGAAGTGTGGCGTATTTCGAAACGATCGAAAACGTGACCGAATTTCAGACTTGTAATTTAGACATACTATTATACGTTATTATCATTGTTTTAAACTTTTCGATTAAATTACACATGAAATGTAATTTCAGATTCATTTTTTCTTTTCGAGTATACTTTCTATTCTATTTTCTGCTTATTTACCACAGACCAGTCAACCTATAGACCACGCTTTAATAAACGTCAGTACGAAAACGAAATCGCCAAAAAGTGGCGGGGTGCGGGGAGAGGTCGGCTAGTTTTCATTGGCTCGTTCAAAATTGACAATTTAATGGCTTCCGACGTGCTTCCAACTGACCGCTCAGAAGAGACGTAGTTATGTAGTGTCACTACATAGCCTTGGCGAATGCTACTCCCTGTCAAAGCGTGGTCTATAAGGTTAACTTGTCTGTGTTATTTACACAACGTTACAATACTTCACAGCAAATATTTCAAGACATCAACTGGTGTATAGTCCTATATGCTCTATAAATTTGGCTAAGTTGAGTCGAAAACCCCGTATATAATATACCGCGTTTTCGGCTGAACGTAATCCAAACTTATAGAACACGTAGAGTTTATTAACCAAACCAAAAATTTCAAGAGATTAGATGGCGCAAACTAGCGGTTACCGAGAAAAACATATTTAAAGTTTAATTTTTATCGCTAATCTTATTTTTTTTTTGGATTTGTTCGGTAAGTCCTATACGCTTTGTAAGTTTGGACTACGTTCAGCCGAACATCCCGTACATAATACACTGCGTTTGACTGAACGTAGCCCAAACTTATAGACCGTGTAAAACTTACCGAACAAAACAAATAGTTTAAAGTTAGCAGATGGCGCAAACTATCGGTTACCAAGAAAAAACATGTTTAAAGTCTAATTTTTTTATTATGCCGCACATCCCGTATACATGGAAATACACAGAGAAACCCCGTCGTGACTACAAAATGTGACCATAAAATATACGACTCATACTAAATATAACGGTATTTGATAACATATTTACTGACTCCCGGGGTAGAAGTTAAAACGAACCCATCCACTATATGTTACACACCAAGTATAGTATCTATCTTCCTCATGCTGGCTTCACGATGCTGGTATTCGGGTCGACTCAACCACCTGTCATTCCTATATCCCAACTGCAGCATACCTAAACTCCGTCCTATCTACTATGGCTCACTGGTGTCTTGGACCTCCGCGTCCTTGCAGCAGAACTGCTGGCTCGTGAGTCATTGGAACGGAACGGAATAGAATTTGACGTGACGCAATGTAACATTCGTAGCGCAAGAGCAAATAAATGTTCTGGAATTACATTTAATTACCTATAAGAACAGGTTCGACCTAGTTTAGGCTCCAGACTCCGACAATTTAGCTGTACTATTATATGTCTTTTAATTATGAGAAAATAAAAATAAAAATAAATAAATAAATAAATAAAAAATAAATTTCATTTTAAATTTAACAAAATGTTTAAAACAGAGAAAATGATACCTACTGACGTATGGTCTGTTTACTTTATGAGTCTGAAAATTTGTGTAAGTTTTCGATTTAAAAAAAAAAAAATATTTCGCTCCATCTGGATGGTTCTGATATCTAAGACTACATATTAATAGATTATACTTTATCGTTGAAATCAATTAACTACCTTAGATAGAATAAGAATCAGGATGGAGCGTTTTATATTTCGAAATATTCGCAAACATATTATAAGAGAAAAATCAGAAACATATAAGCGAAAAGTCAGACTCAATGATTAGACATTAGACCACCGACTTATATGTACTTAGGTACTAGACGCGAAGATTCCTATACATTGTATAGCCGGTGCACGAAATGCAAACGAGAATGGCCGAACGCGTCCGAAGATAGTCGATTGCAATTTTGTTGTTGTTCACCAGGGGGGTGATTCTCGTACGTACCGCTTGACTTTAAGTTTAATGAGACAATTTCAATGAAACATTATTTGGTTTACATTCACATTTTCTATCATGAAAGTTGGTATGTCTCATATGATTTAATGTTTTATATGGCTTAGGAGAATACAGAATGACGTTTTCGCTAGAAAAATGAGGTTTACCCCCCCCCCCCCCCCTCTTCCTTTGATCTTTCAAAATTTGTGTCTGAACGAAATAGAAAAGGGCAGGTATTCAGCAATGTAATAGATTGAAAAGAGATGAAACGACAAACATCATCATGGTAAGCATCATGCTTACATGGTGCGTACCATGTGCTTACCAACTGATTCAATTTATGTGCAACGCTCAGGTGTAGAATGGTGCAACGTGTGCGCAACCGTCAAATTTATAATTGTCAACAAGTAAATTAATAAAATATTATGAAGTTACGTGTGATAAGTAATCCCATCCGTCTTTTTAGAGTTCCGGGTGTTGTTTAAGCACTTTTTAAAAGCACAGCACGGCATTTTTCTCAGATAGTTTTCCAAACATTTTCCAATATACAAAATAATGTCAATCCGCTACACTGACACACCAGAGGACAGACGGTCCACAATCGACTATTTCAAAGTTTCATACCAGTTCATACTGTGGTACGTACAGTCTACAGGGAATATTTCAAAACGTCTACTGTGTAATTTGCTCTACGCTGTATTTTTTTTTTTGCTCACATTTTTGTTGTCACGACGAAATATTCACATTATTATTTTTAGAACAAATTATTTTATAGAGTAAAAAAAAACTAATGGAAGTTTATCAACAATGTAATAAATAGTTCAAGTGTCATGCGAGGAACCAACTATAAAAGACCTCCGCATTAGTGTGTGATTGAAGTTTGATAGCTCTCAAAATGTGCTGACTTTGTTATTTTTAAAAGACATGGCTTGCAGTTCAGTGTTCAGGTTTCTAATTTTGCTTGCGGCACTAGTGTGGCTGGTGGAAGGTGCGGATAATTCGTCCAGATCTAGAAGGGAACCTTGGACGAACGGATCTTGGTTGTAAGTGTTCTTTTTTTTATTAATTGTAGTTATTAATAAATGCACAAACACATATAACATAATTAAGGTGTGTCATAATGTAATAACGTTTATTTGTGGATGTAACTGCACCAAAGGTCGGTTCGGTTATATATGTATAAGTAATTATATAAAAAATACCTAAGTATGCATATCAGTTGACTAGTTCCCATACCATAATACAGGGTCTACCTTGTTTGGGACTAGATGGCTCATGGCCGTGTGGAATGTCTCTTATTCTATTATTTCTCACTGCTCTATCATCAACCTTCTTCTTTACTTCTTGATACGACGTAGCTTCCAATTTCTCTTTAATTTGTTTTATATAAATATGTCCAAATCTTCTCCTACTTCACAGGTTATTTTTATTTCCAAAATTGTCTTAAAAAGTTGTCACGTCATATCAAGTGGCTAATCATCTCTCCTTTCCTATTTTCTATATTCTTAATAATCGTTTTGTCCATCTCATTCCCTCCATTCTCCTCCAATGCAACATCTCAAATGTCGCCAATTTCTTTCTATTCGTTTAAATTAGGTCCAGGACTCAAAACCTTACCTTGCGGTGCCCTAAATAAAGATCCTTATGGGGTGTTTTCGTGGCGATTTTACATCTAAAGTTCAGCCATTTCAATTCTGACTCTAATGACAGGTGAGCATCTGGAGTCATAAGTTCTTTGCCTACCCATGCAAGTACTTGAATTTTTTTACTTCTTCCACTTGGGTGTTATTGAGCGTGATTAGTTTATTTACAGTTGAACGTTCAGATGCAGATATTACCTTCTTTTAAAAATTTTATCTGTTATTTTATTTTACTGGATCCTAAAATTATGCAGATAAAAGTTTCTTTAGAAAGTAATTATTTACGGACGCATTAATTTTACGGGTGTGAACAGAAAAAATTATAATCTTGTTTGACATAATTTTCATGGTCTTTTTTGTTATAAACTGTGATCAGTGGTGTGGGTGTAAAATATTTATATATGTATATATTATAAACAGTATTTAAGTATGTATGTCAGTTGCCTGTAAGTTGCCCCATAACGCTGTGCAGGATGTAATAATAATATTTAATTAATAATAATATTAATAATAATCGTTATATTTAATTTTTGTATTATATCACAGGTTAAAAGTTATCACAAAACCACACAAAGCTTTTAAATGTTATTTGAAATGTTTACTGTGAATTTTTGCTATTACAACACACAATTTTATTATTATTTTTTTAATATCTAGAAGTGTACCTACTCAGTGTCTCAATTTCTGAAATAATGTAAAATAGATATGCTTTTGGCAAGAAAATTGGAAAAAAATCTTAAAGCGTTAGTTTTTCGGTTTGCATAAAAGATTATTTCTTGGTGGTGCACCTGAGACGTCTAGACGCGCTTTATGAAAGATTTTAGTCAGCGCTTTTTCAGAATATCTCAAACAAATTCTATGCACTGAGCTAAAAATATATCTGCCTATTAATGTATTTCTTAAATATCGTATCATTTTATGCTAAAACTTAAAGCTAAATGACATATTTTTGTAAAAAAAATATTTGTTTTTAGTTATTTATGAAATATATATAGACGACTGCTTGGCCAAGTGGGTAGCAACCCTGCCTACGAAGCTGGGCGTCCCGGGTTCGAATCCCAGCTCGGGTCAGTATTAATATGATGAATATTGATACTGGTACCGGATCCTGTATGTATGTGATGTCCTCGCTTGGTACCCACAACACAAGCTATTGCTTAGTTTGGGGCCTAGACGTTGTTGTGAAGTATACGTTAGTATTATTATTATTATATTCTAAATTCACTGACGGCTCTTGGGGGGCGTATATATACAATTGCATCGTCAAAATACTATGCTCAGGCAAGATACGGGCTACCAAAACCGAGAACACTAAGAGTAGGCCACACTGGCATGAAACAAAATAGAAATGAAAAAGAATGCCAGCGAAGAGCGAACGAAAAAAAACGCAGAAAGTCCTGTATCAAATAAAGAAAGCGAATAATGAACTAAGAAACAACAATGCCCACGAAAAGCCCAGCCCAGAGCGCAACGAATCTGTCTCAAATTTATAAGGCCATAGGGCCATGGTTCGAATCCGGGCGTGTACCAATGTGTTTTTCTGACTTATGTACATTAACTATCATGTATGACTCCGTGCCTCGGAGAGCACGTTAAGCAGTCGGTCCCGGACGCTGTCAATAGATGGCGGTCGTTACAATCCCCAACCCGCAGTGGAGTAGCGTGGTGGATTTAAGATCCAAACCCCCTCCTTACCCTGGGGGAGGCCTAAGCCCCTGCAGTAGGGTAACATGGGCTGATGATGATGAATGCCCACGAAAAGAACCTGACAGAACAACTTATGCTTCTACTGATCAACACACTATAGTACCTATACCTTTCCTGACTCCCTTTTCTGGCTAAAGGTTGTACGAATACTGGCTGTCTCTCACTCCCGTCACTTCCAATCCAGACTATAACGTACGCTCCGTCCTATAACTACGTTCCCTTTGGTGTATCGGGACTTGTCCCTTTCAGATATTGCCTCTGGCTGAAGGTCAGACGCATTGATTGATTAAATGAAGGTAGTAGATGTAATTGGGAAATGCTATTGGCTGACAAGTTACGGTTGCGATCAGCTCTTTAGTTTGCATTTTCTATTTCATCATAAACCCTTTAAAACAATATTTTTTAGATGTGTACATGACAAAAAAAATAATAATGATACCCTTAATGAGTAGATTTCATATAAAACGGGAAACTACCGAAAATATTCCCTGCCTTTTTAAAGCAATATTTAATGTTAAATAAAAGTCTGACTACAGAATCCTAAAACTTATTAAGGCTTTTATGTTTTTAAAGCTCCACTATAAAAGAATATTCTATCTTCATACGGATAGTGCATTCATCTTTATGATATTAAATTTAATTATAGATTTTTATGAGGTACAGGTTGGCTGTTATGGCCGAGAATAATTATTCAAAAACCTTCGTTGACTCCACAGAGCTTAGAGTAGGTTAGAGTTGGCATGTAGATGGATACGCCGTCCCCTTCGAGTATGCAGTAAATTTCATACTTCAAACAGATTTCATAACCTAAGCTGCAAAATGCGACATCGAATCATACCGAAGATGGAAGTGAAAGGGATGAAAGACTTAACTGCTTTATAAAATGATTTAACTCTGAGACAAAATTCAAACGTTTGACTCCATTATCCCCGAATATCTTAATCACAAAGTTCAAGTAAAAATTTATTATTTTTAATCTTCAGACTGACATATTTAGTAGTAGGTAGCGACCCTGCCTACGAAGCTGGAGGTCCCGGGTTCGAATCCCAGGTCGGGTCAGTATTAATATGATGAATATTGACACTGGTACCGGGTCCTGGTTGTTATATGTGTTTGGTGTCTTCGCAAAAATATTTATATATGTATATATTATAAAGAATATTTAAGTATGTATATCAGTTGTCTAGTAACCCATAACACAAGCATAATACTTGCTTAATTTGGGACTAGATGACGCTGTATGGGAAGTCCCATGTATTATTATTATGTATTATATTTAATTGTGTAAAAAAAATCTATCATACCTCTATAATTAAAAAATTTGGTAGGTATTTAACGAGTTAGTCGCCGTGATATATGTCGTGATAAACGACTGATAAAGAACCCGCTTAGAAGGCCGTGGTTCGAATTCCAGGGCATATACCAATGACTTTTTTCTAACTTATGTACATAACTATCACTGGCTGTGCCTTGGAAAACACGTTAAGCCGTGTCGGTCCCAGTTAAAATTAGAATACATAATATTAGATAAAATCCACCGATCCGCATTGGAGCAGCGTGGTGGATGAAACTTCAAGGCCCTTCACCTCGAAGGGAGGTCTAATCCCCTGCTATGGGACATTATTGAGCTGATGGTATGGTAACGAGTTAGTGGATATTGGAACAAACAGCAGGAAAGCAGCAATTTTTTCGTCAATCTTTTAGTTACTGAAAAATATAAGTGTTATACATACAAATACAAAATTATTCTTCAGTTGTTTACACTGAACTAAATACTAGTAGAACAAACAGCACGAACAAAATCTGTGCGCGCGGCACTGTCACCTTGTTTCTACCACATAGATTTTTCTACCAAGTATAATACACTGTTTTATACATATCTCATACATGTTATGCTTGATTCGTTTCCACTAGAATAGACAGAATTGCAAGTGTCATAGAAGTTTTAGTAGGTATTATACATGTCGTGACATTACTTGTAGTTAAAACAAGTTTGGCGGCAAATATGGCGGCAAAGGGTAGAAAATAATATTGGTACAAAAATTAGTTTGGGGTGGTTTTAATTTTGTTCTGTTTAACTATCGACGATAAGTTATGCCACATTTTTTTTTTCGCAGTTGATTTGAGTTTTAAACGTTTTCAACACCCACGATGGCATTTTTAAATTGTTGTTTAATCACGTCTTTGGCACGCGGTCACAAAGAGCATAGGCGAGTGACTGAATGAGTTATAGTGAGCTTGGCGCAAACATTTGTTTCGCGGCGTCATCGGTTCTACTAGTATATAGTTCAGTGGTTGTTTATGTCTAGAGATTCATTCGTATCACAGCCAAGTTAAGTCGAGGTCTCTCCAAAATATACATTTGACATCCAGATTTATTCATTTATTCATCTACAATTGCGTTCAGTGAATAACTTGTTAAATCGGTGATCTGCAAAATATCTTTTTTGATTTAGTAAAGATCGCTGCGATGCTACGTCAACACGTACGCATTTTTGTATTTCCAATACCACTTCAGCATAGTTCTTCATAACTGTACATCATTCCCTTCAATTCGTTTGTGGTTACACCGTATACCCAAAACTGATAACCCAACACTGTAATATCGCTGCAGACGAAACTAATGTTTATGTAATTCTGTAAAAAAATAATAAAATTATTTGATAATCCCGTGGTTCCGCTCGCATGGACTACACAGTTATGTCGGGACCCTCTTTTCCGTGATAAAAAGTATCCTGTTACTCTTCAAGTTATAAACTATATCTTTGCAAAAAATTATAGCAGTCGCGGTACAACTGTGTACCACACACGAGCGGAGCCGCGGGTGGAAAGCTAGTTACAAAATAAAATATAACTCATGTTACTCGCTTATAAGATACCTTACTACAGGTGAAAGAATTTTTTAAATCAGTTGGATAGTTTTTGAGTTAATCCGTCATAAACGAAAAATAAAATATTGCCTCTTTATAATATTATAGATATAATATTTTAATGTTAGCAATTTTGTACTTTTTGTTGCCATACGTGTTACCAACAACTTACCAAAGTGACCGTGAAATTATTTTGAATAAATAATGTTTCGTACTTTATAATGTATTCTTTAAGTACTTTTATTAAAAAAAAAATTACTTCCGAGATGCATCCAAACATATCAATAACTTTAGTTATGAAGATATTATTATTAAAGAGAAATATGTTCACTATCTTATTAAAAAAAAAATTTTGTATATTTTTTCAGAACTTCTTAAATATATTTATTTTGTCAGACATATCATGGTACAGTATCAGCAAGCAATTTATTACAATGGGAACAAACTAACACCTTGTATGCTAAGGATGGCTGAAGATGAATCAAAACTATAAATTAATCGCTGGTTAGCAAATCACGGCTAGAATTCGATGTAAGTCTAACCGTTTTATAAATAAATGGGTTAGGATAGGAAAAGTGAAGCGGTGTGGAGCGACAAGCCATTAAAAAGCCAGACAAATATTTTTCTCCGGATGAACAATGTGTTGTCGAATGAATTGGGCTGGGCGTAAATAGCATACCTGCATTATTCCTCCAGAGTTTACAAATCCACGACTCTCCGAACCATCTTGGTATAAAGTCACCCTGAAGCCAGTTATAGCGAAATTTTCGTAAAATTTGTCATCGGGCTGGAATAGAAGACAAAAATTTTAGGTACAACCACACATTAGTACAGTTATAGTAACAAATACAGCACCAGCAGCAGAATGTGTTGGTATTGGTGCAGGTGCTCTTTGGGTGCCCTTCACGGTAGGTATAGGTTCTGATGGGTGAGTTTATTATTATCAAAATATATACATCACAACAACAACGTCTAGGCCCCAAACTAAGCATCAGCTTGTATTTTGGGTACCAAGCGAAGACGCCACATAACAAAAATATAACAACCAAGACCCATACCAGTATCCATATTCATCATATAAATACTGACCCGTCCTGGGACCTCCAGCTTCGTAGGCAGGATCGCTACCCACTAAGAGGTCGCCAATATATGTGACATATAGCCGTATCTTTTGATTGTGTTAGTATTTGTTATTATTAGTTATTTCATACTTTCTACGTCAATGCCTTCTACCCATTCCTAAAAAAATGGGTCGTAACAGACGGACAGAAGGACAAACAAACAAACTTATAAGGTAGCAGTTTCTTCCTTTAAGGGTAAATAATTCTGAAAAGAATGGGTTCTCCTCAATATACTGAATCATGTTAAGTACATCAGAGATGATAATGGCAACTTCCTAGGTAACTTAATACTATGCTTACCGTACCTAAAAACACCAAAAAATTAGACAGCTCCCCATTTAGTTAATTTTAAAGATTAAAAAAAAGTACATTTGTACTTTACATAATGCACTTTAGACAATAGCATCCTACATGTCAAACAGACAGACAGACAAAAAAAAAATTCCGTCGACATATTCGGTTTTGGATCATCACATCACATAAATATCCGAGTATCTATGAGATTACAACCCATTAAAGACAAAATGTTTGCTTGTCTTGGTGATGGCTTACAATCCACATTAGGAATCGATGTTTTCAGTTTATGTTCTTTAAATACATGATATAGCATAAAATACATAAATTCCAAGTTTCTAAGTATTTTAGTTTTCGAGATAGAGTCTGCAACGAAAATTGTCTAAAACGGACAACTTTGTGTACCTATTTGATGTTTTTCACTACTTTTCTGAGTTCATCAAACCAAACTGAATAGAAATTCTCAAAATCTAAATTAAATGTATTTTCGTGTAACTTTATTTTTGATACCTATTCATTTTCTTAAGGGACAGTCTTTCTATTTTTAACAAATAATTAATAGTGTGGGCTTGTTTGGGTTAGAATAAAAAGGATCATCATCATCAGCCTGGGTCTCTCCACTGCAGGATATAGGCCTCTCCAAAGGCTCGCCACCACACACGGTCCTCCGCCTTTCGCATCCAACTACCCCGGTATGGTGCTTCAAGTCATCTGTCCACCTAGCCGGGGGGCGTCCAACGCTTCGATTTCCGGTACGTGGCCTCCATTCGAGAACTCGTCTACCCCATCGGTTATCAGTTCTACGGCAAATGTGACCGGCCCATTGCCACTTCAGCTTGCTGATCGCTTCGGCTATGTCGACAACTTTAGTTCTTTAACGGATTTCAGTGTTTCTGATTTTATCCATCAAAGAAACACCGAGCATAGCCCGCTCCATAGCACGTTGAGCGACTTAAAATTTGTGGATCAGTCCTGCCGTGAGAGTCCATGTTTCGGCACCGTACGTCATCGTAGGTAGGACGCATTGGTTGAAGACCTTGGTCTTCAGACATTCAGACAAAATGGATATATTTATAGTACATCATGCGATGATTTGCAGTCAATGAAATTACACATAGTTTGAGGTACATTGGTTGCTTCAATGTAGACGAAACCTAGAACGTGGCCACACGTGGCTCTCGCGAAATTTCGTTTTATTGTTCTTATAGGTATATTGGGGTTAATCTCTTATAGTAAGTCTATTACCCGCCAATACGCTGAGAACTTCCACCAACACATACTTACGAAGCTGTCATTGCGTGCTTCATTAACGGGTTATTTCAATGATATAAGGAGTCTAGAGTTTTTATTACGTCTGTACCTTGCCCTGCCATCAATAAAGTACATCCATCACTCTGTCTACTTCCATAGTACAATTAGCCTGAATGGTCCGAAGTCTGCTGTTTAGAATTACTTTCGTCTGTGTAACTTACAATGTATAAGGCCCCATAGGGCCATTGTTCGAATCCGGGCGTGTACCAATGAGTTTTTCTGACTTAAGTACATAACTATCACTGACTCCGTGCTTCGGAGGGCACGTTAAGCAGTCGGTCCCAGACGCTGTCAATAGATGGCGGTCGTTACAGTCCCCAACCCACAGTGGAGCAGCGTGGTGGATTTAAGCTCCATGCCCCCCTCCTCACCCTGGGGGGGACTAAGCCCCTGCAGTGGGGTAAAAATGGGCTGATGAATTGAAGAAGTGAAGTGAAGTGTAACTTACCCTTGGGAATTGTAGCGTCAGATTGACGTCTTGTTTAGGAAATGTCCAACTTTTACTGGCATATAACAACACCTCAGGATCTGCAAACAGACAATACTTAATAAATGAAAAGTAAATTCTCAGAAATTGTATGGTAGCTAAAGGGTAGCTATTAACTAAACATTTATGTAGACATCTTACTGGCGATCCAAACGCGGCGTACGAAAATTTGAGTTTGTAGTTTTATAACTTTTTTTGTCAGTTGGCTATTTCCGTAACGCGTTTATATTTATTTTGTACGATACAAAAAAAATCTCGAAAATACCCGTAGAAATAACTTCATCCAAAATTTCAGTAAAAACTGGTAAATAAATTACAGGTATATTTGTATTGAGCCCCCTTTCCGTATGCTATTTGAATTAATACGTTGGTAATTATACTTTTTGTAAAATAAATAAAAACTTGATTGTTGCTTGAGTTGTTTTTATGGTTTCGTACCTCAGAAAAAAAGGATCACTTATAAGATCACTTCGTTGTGGTGAATCTGGTGACCATTTCCTGGTGATGCAGCCAGGATTGTCTCCAAAGGAGGGAACTTCTCAGCGGTTAATTCAATCGAGTTGAAATTTTACAGATCTGAGTAATTTGGATGACAGTCGATAATTACGGTATCATCGAGCTGATCTGACGTTGGAGCTCGAAGGCGAATAACAGAATCCCTCAGTTACTACTAGTAAACCCACGAGTTTGATTTCATTCGATTTACCTTCACTTTCACTTTACTTTTCATAACACATGGTGACAAGATTCTGGTGATGGAGTTGGTGGTTAGATAACAAGACCCTTCAGAGACTTCTCGTAAGCTCTCTGTTGTACCATCGACCAGGCTAATTAAGATAGGGATATGGGCTAAATAAGGTAGAGGCATAAGAAAACCATGTCACGAGTAACTATCTATCCAAGATGGAGTACATGCAAAAAATTGAATACATACGGACAAATTCGGTATTTTTAAAAGCCTGATGCGTCGTTTGCATAAATTTAGAACAATTACTAAAGTTATAGAAGGCATTATTGTATTTACATATATTTGTTTCATTTACCACATGTTTTCCACATGACGAATTTCAATGTGAGTGAAAACGATGTAAATATATACTGACGATTTGCTTCAACCTGCTTGTACCCCCTTCTCTGTGAGATTAGTGTGACAAGTAAGACAGACGTTTGCATCAAGTTATTATTTAAATTTTTGATAATATAGGAGTACATTATTAAATAAATTTGTTCGAAATAAATTCGCCACAAAGATGGCTTGTGTTGCAGTAAACTGCCACAGTTACCCAAACGGTGCTGTCAAATTTATTTACTCTAAGTTCGTATGTAATAGGCACAGACAAGTCAACCTTATAGACCATGCTTTGACAGGGAGTAGCATTCGCCAAGGCTATGTAGTGACACTACATAACTACGTCTCTTGTGAGCGGTCAGTTGGAAGCACGTCGGAAGCCAATTTGTCAGCGATATTGTCAATTTTGAACGAGCCAATGAAAACTAGCCGACCTCTCCCCGCACCCCGCTACTTTTTGGCGATTTCGTTTTCGTACTGACGTTTATTAAAGCGTGGTCTATAGGTTGACTGGTCTGTGGTAATAGGTAAATACTAGTTTAAAACTTTCTATTTGAATAAAGCTAATAAAATTGTCAGTTCATTGTTTTTCAAATAAAAGCCTGTTAACAATTATACAATAAATTTTTGGGGGTTCCTCATACTTAACATAGATACACGAATTATCCAACAATACTTACTTTCAAAAAGTTTCGCAGAACAGAAATAGTTCTTCGCAGTCTTAAACAAGTGTGATTGGATTTCGTTGTTCAATGAACTTTCGTTTTCAACTTCATCGTAGTCGATCTCCCAATGTTTTTTTTCGAAAACTTCATTGGTGACATTGAAATCTAAAAGTACAGCAGCACACGTTATTTTGTCAACGAACGACAAGAAAACAATCAAACAAACAGAATAACGCATATTAAAACTATACCACTTCCACGAGTGAATCGATTTTTATTCAAACCAACACAACGTCCAAGATTAGATAGATAGTTCTATGTGTATTTTTGTTCGTGTTAATTCATTAAGATTATATCGTATCTTATACGTAATTAGATTAATCGGAAAAATGATAAGACTATGTGACTCACGAAAACTTTATAACCAGATGGCAACAATTTTACCATAGGCAATTAACGATCGTCATCTAAATCATACATGTCTGTAAAACACGGTGCTAAAACAACTCGATACGATTGACCGTTGAAGAATTCCTTCGTAAAAAGATCCTGGCTGCATCATCAGGACCTGGTCGCCAAATTGTTGCATTGTCATTGGAACCATATATTTGTGCAAAATTTAAACTTCGCAAGTCTAATAATAAAGCGAATAAGTGCGCGAAGGACTCGCACACGCAGGGTTCCGTACAAATTATTAGTGTTAAATGTGATTAAATTAAAAAAATAAATTATAATACAAGAAACGTGTTTTTTATAATTTAATTTTTATTATTTGTTGTTATAGCGGCTTATAATAATAATAATAATAACACACACAATCACAACAACGTCAAGGTCTCAAACTAAGCATTTGCTTGTATTTTGGGTACCAAGCGAAGACACCACATACATTTAACAACCAAGACCCGGTGCCAGTATTAATATTCAACATATAAATACTGACCCGACCTGGGATTCGAACCCGGGACCTCCAGCTTCGCAGGCAGGGTCGCTGCCCACTAGGCTAAGCGGTCATCTTGTTGTCGACAGTATATGTTGTCATAGTAATATACACTCTGTGAAAATTTCAAGTATCTGACTATTACGGTTTAGACGATACAGCTCTGTGAAAGCCGGATAGACTGACAGACGGACGGACAGCGTAGCGGAGGCTTAGTGTTCCCGTTGTTACCCTTCGGGTACAAAACCCTAAAAAACTTAGAAAATGTTTCAAAAAATACCTACCTATATTCAGTTTTTGAGATATGACGACGACCGTTTGGCCTAGTGGGTAGCGACCCTGCGTACGAAACTGGCGGTCCCGGGTTCGAATCCCAGGTCGGGTCAGTATTTATATGATGAATATTGATACTTGTACCTACCGGGTCTTGGTTGTTATATGTATGTGGTGTTTTCGCTTGGCACCCAGAACACAAGTTGCTTAGATTGGGGCCTAGACGTTGTTGTGATGTATATGTTATTTTAATTTTAACCATGAATTTTCATCCGACTACGGAACCCTTCACTGCGCGTGCACCAACACTTGCTTGGTCAATATTGTATAATAAGATTTTATTAAGCAATTGGCATCAAGTTCCTTAAACAAATTTAATTAAGAATCTATGAATATGAATAGTGTCCAAGATCTTGTCGATATGCGGCAGCGGAATTTAATTATACTCGTATCGGTTGTAGTAGAATTTTAAGTGTCCATTTCAGGAACGTTTATTTGAACCCAGTTCAGTTAAAATATCTTATCTATATTTTTTGTATTAGCCGTTAAAAAGGTGACAATTTTTTTTTTAATTTTTTAATTAAAATATGTCTACATAAAAGTTTTATGAATCGAACTGTAAGATCTTTCTATACAAAATCACACTACACCCTTCCGAATTAATACTTATAACCGGAATTCTAATTTTAATTACAAACATTCCAACGTCACCCACATGAATTAAAATTATTTTAATAACGCCGTCCTCGTGGGTAAAGAGATCATCGCGTTATAAATCTTGAATGGGGTGCGTACAAAAAAGTCCCATTTACGGCGACTCACTCGACTCGAAGGGACCAAGGGGGATTTCTAAAGGACCCTTTCAATATCGCAGGTCCCTCATTAGGGCTACTTAAACATTATTATAGCCCATTATATTCACACTTAACCGGTACAATGCTGACCGTGATATAAAATCTTGAGGCCTGGCCATTCCAATAAACCTAAAACCAGAAGAGACTTGTGCTAGTTAAAATACTGTTGTCACAGTGATCTGAAAAGAACAGTTTCGACAAACTGTTTTTACATTGAAAACGTCTTTGAAACGATATTAGAACCACAACCCAGAACAGGAGGAATCCGCCATATCTCTGGAAGTTTAAGGGTTAAAGAGTTGATTTTTACGTAGAGTAATTTGTCTTTCGAAGAGCTACAATACAATAGAGAATATTTTGTTTTTTAAAGTTAAGTAGAATAAATAAAATCGAAAAAAACTTCATTTTTGGGGGAAAAAATGGTATTTGAAAATATAGCTTCTGGAACACTTTTTACTAAATCATCTTAAAAGTAGTGGTATATATGGATTGGCAAAGGTGTATTCTAGACTTTTTTTTTCAAAATAAGTATGAACCAATGTGTTTTTTTTTCTTCAAGAAGGTATGATTCTTAGGAATTGGACATGTATGGAGAGAGATTAATGATGTCTGTAAATATAATGTATGTGCGTATTATGTGAAAAGATACTTCTTCAGAGTTCTGTCTAGATTAGTGAAGATATTGTTGAGAATATTTTTTTTTAAAGTTGCATAAGTTTCGAAAAAACGAGCTTCATGATATTTTCCTCATAGAATTCCTCGTGTGAAAGCTCTTGTTCCACGTAGCCTTTAAATTAACGTGACAGTATTGGACGTTCTTCGACGATTTATTTTTCTTGCTGTTTTTATATAAACATAATTATATAAAAATTTGATTACAGACACATTTAATATTCAGGCCTGTTAAAAAAATATACCATTATTTTGTGTACAAAAAACATTCTTATATAAAAATTTAATTACAGACACATTTAATGTTCAGGCCTGTTAAAAAAATACACCATTATTTTGTTAATAACACCTTTGTTTTTTTTAAATCTGCTGTGGCGTTGTCGCTCCGCTATCGCTCTCAGTATCGCCATATGCTGCTATATTGAACTTTTAAATCATTAAGAGCCGTTATAAATGTTATTGTATTATTTTGGTGTGTTTAGAATAAAAAATACTTTTATGACACTTGCTGCAGCTGATTCGATCATAAAATTGATGGATTGTGCGCCATATTGCTTTTGTTTATCTGTCAGTTAACAGTTATTATGCAGTTATAGGCAAGTTCGACCGGCTGACGGGATTACTGTGTCTTCAGCTAAAGGTTAACAGCATCCGTATGTCGTGGACATGAAATCTGCCAGACAACTGGTAGATTGGATAACTGACGATTTAACCGGAGGTGATGAAAGATCTTTACTCAGAAAAACTCATTGGTACACGCCCGGATTCGAACCATGGCCCTATGGCCTTATAAATTAAAAACAGGTTCGTTGCGCTTTGGGCTATCACGAAAAGAAGTAGCTTTGTGGGAATATCGGAAATTGTGATAATTTACGAATAAAATAAATTATTAATTGATTTATGGATAATATTTAAAAATCCTTCTTCAGTGACAATTATCAAAATTTTCGCGTATTGTATGCAGTCAGTAAGATTTTAGTATTTTGATATAATTTTCTTACTCAATATTTATTTTTGTTTTAACCCAGATTAATACTTACTACATTGGAATGTAAATTTTCAAGCTGCCTTTTACCTATGACTGGTCAATATCTCCTTTCCTATTTTTACTTTTTTCACGACACTCGCTCTCTAATTAGTGATCAGTTCTGGTAAAGTTTACCTCCTTTCCTATTTTTATTCTTTTCTTTTTTACTTTTTGCTTTTACTGTGTTTTTGAACCAGTTTGATTTACATACTGTAATTATTATTTAAATGTTTAGATAGAGATTCGGCGTCAAACAACGTAAATTAAAATAACATCTAACTGTTGGGTTATATTCACACGCTCAGAAACGCTTAGAACGACGTGACGGGAGTGTAGATTATTATAGTTATATACACACATACGTGTAAACGTTGGACCGTTGTTTTTGTTGTCATTATATCTCGTGGCTTTATCTAGACATGTGAGTAATCAAAGGATATTTATTATTAGCATGAGTCAACAGATACCCACCAATAAATACGTCAGTGAAAGTTTCCGAAAATTCTAGTTTGAGTTTTAAGTATTAAAGAAATAAAACTGTATTTTTAATATACAAAATAAATCTATTAATTACATGTGTACTTTAATTAGTAATAAATATTAATTTACTTCATATTTTTATGTATTTACCGTTCCTGTTTTAATTAAAAAATAACAGCTCTATATAAGTACTTGTCCATATAAGCCAAGTACGACATTTTTCAGAGTAAATTTTATTTCTCGACGACCTTTCGTTCGGGTGACTTCTTATTTATTAATCTTATTTTTATCTTGGCTTCCGTCGAACGTTTTATTTCGGGATTAAAAAAAAAACATGTTACTGTATCAATAAAATTTATTATATCATAGATTAGATTGAGAAATGGGTTAAAAGGTATCATTAATCAGTTCTAAACAGTAATAATAAATATTTTAACAAGCAGTAATAAGTTAAGCTGCACCATAAAACATTTGCTCTGTAACAAAAAATATAAACGCCTGATTAAAATGGTTATATTTATGATGTGACTACAAGGTTTATTTTTATCAGGCGTATGTTGTTTTATAATACTTAAACATCACATTAAATTAAAACTATAGTTAGGTATTCAAATTGCTTTGATTAATTGTGCATTCTACAATAGCATTACACTTAATTTTCATTGTCTCGAAACAAACGCGAATATGATTTTTTGAGTAATACTAATATTAACAAAAACAATAAAATAGTTCCAAACAGCCTACAGTAGTGTATTAACTGTAGCTTATAGCTTAGGAGCTTTGATTATTTACATGTCTAGATAGAGCTTCTCAACACAATAATCAGAAAAAAATATGCCGATATGCTTGTGTCACACACACAAGGATATAAAAGTTCGCCTAATTTTTGTAACTATTTCCTATTTTTTTATTTGTACTAAACAGATAATACACACGTGTATACTAACCATCTCTGTGTACGTCATTTATAACCGAACTGTTAGGTCATATTTTTTTCACTGTTTTTGAAGCCGACCATTTAGAAAAAGGTTAGAAGATAATATTCTGTCGCATTACAACTGTAAAATCAATAAAAAATATAGTAATTCGTTTTATACTGTCATAACTAAAACTATCACTCATTAAAAAATATTGAGAAAAACCAAATTATTTGCTGTACATGTTGCACTTTTATTCATAGTAAATAGAAGATTTAGTATTACCTAACAAATTTATTTTTTTAAAATGTTTTTTAAGGTTGCGTATTAAACAAGGAAAACAACTCTTTTAAGATCGCTTCGTTGTCCATCTGTCAGTCTGACTGTTAAGAAGAAAGCGTGGAGGTATCAATTTGAAATTAATATCAAATACTTTCAAGTCTACGATCACTTGGAGGGAAAAAAAGGAGCTATAAAAAAATCTAACCTCTTAGTCAATTCAATAAAACAATACGGCCGTTTATATTTACCTACAGCATATTTTGACACTTATACGTAAAACAAAATCTATAAGGTAAGTACCTACTTCCTGTTGACATAGAATTATTAAATTTAAAAAAAAGCCAAGTCTCACAACAAAAGTAAAAATCCGAAAATCGTTAATTTGTAGTTATATAATTTTTTAATTTTTAAATTGATGTAGTCGTCTATGTCACATAACAGCACGGAATCCTGCGGGGCGACTCGGACTCGCACTTGGCCGTTTTTTTAAATTTCCTAATAGATATACGTATTTTATTAACGGTTTCAATATGGTAACTCAATATAAGTGCAATAACGTAAATTATTTTCTAAGAGTTTACTTTTGGTTATTTATATGTCTAGATTATGTCTATGGTCTAGATAGAGCCACGCGATACAATAATAATAAAAAGGAGTCAACTTTGCGTGTGATTAAATAGACCACACGCTCGCCATACGGGGCCATACTAATCGTGAACTAACCGTCTATGTGTGCGTGAATTATAACCGAACAGTTAGGTGATATTTTTGCCTACGTGTTTGACGCTGAATCGCCATCTAGAGATGTATATAATCAAAGCAGTTAACTAGTTCGGAATGAAACTGTTTACTTTTTTCCTTGCTATGTTTCTACGTCATATATTCTTATTCTTTTCTCATTCACAGGAAGTTTACACCGTATATTTCAATTGTGAAATTATAACCTTTGCCTCTCTGACTACTCAAATGTACATTAACGTATTCGTAACCATAACCGCCGTAGTCTACTTCAGCGAAACCGCCATCTTCGATGTTTAAGTTGTCTTTAATGTCAACAACTGTTATCGTATAGTGATTTTCCTCATAATATTCCGGATAGACTACGTCATCGTAACGTAAACTTAACCAAATCGGTTCTTTGACGTAGGTCTCATTATGTAAAAGTACATCTTGGTAAGTTCGGAAACCATGAAATAAACCCTTCGAATTATTTTCTTGAATAAATAAACACAAAAGTATAAATATTAACATTTTTGTAAAGAACATTTTGTAATTTTGAAGATTTGAACGCCACTTATTATCGACACGTATTGAAGTTTAGATCGTATATAAGCGTTTGCCTTTGCCTCTTGACAGAAAACGAAAAAATTAAACTTTCATCGAACCTCGGACATCGAACTGTCAACTTTTGACGCGCACTATTTTCTGTTTCTGTTTCTGTTGCACAAACAATTTTGCGATTAGTCACAACTTTTTTTAAGTTCACACACAAAATTAAACAGCTTTTCTGTATCTTTTTTTTTCTGCTTGTATAGAGACGAAATTTCCGACTGTTGGTTGCAATACATATCATCCCGTTCATTTGATACACATCGATAACATATCAGTGAAAGATAAGGTCTTATCTATTAAAGTACATCTTGGAGGTAAACCATACGACAATACTAATAATTTTACATTGCTTTGCTCGCTTTGTATTAGTTTAACACTCTTTAGTTCTATATTCCGAAACAAATAAATTAAAATGAAGGTCAGAAGGTCAAAAGTCACTGAAACAAGTCAAACTTAAAAAAATTGGCAAGTGTCGCTGGTCTTATTGTTATATGTCTTTCAAGTTTAAAATCTTCTAATTACTTCAATCATCATCAAAATGGTACTTGCAAAATAACAGTTTATAAAGCAAATATCTGAGCCAAGTTTAATAAAAAATAGCTGTTGTAAAATAACGAAAACTTTTTTGTTATTCGCTCCAATCACTTCTAAAATTATATTTGCAAATCATGAAATCAAAAGAAAACTCCGTGCCCAGTTTTAAGAATATCCGCTTGAAAATGATGAAACCCTTGCAAATGGAGCGAAATTCTTGTTTGCTCCAATCATCTATATTGTACTTGCAAAGCTAGAGGTGTAATGGAATCTCTGGGCCAAGTTTCAAGAAAATCTGTTGAAAAATAATGAAACCTTCGCAAATGAAACGCCGTTTTGCACCATTTGCTGATTTGCTCCAATAGGCTCCAAAATGTGCTAAACTAGATGACTAGAGACCAAATAGAGCCTGGGTGGCAAGTTTCAAAACTATAGAGCTACAAAATGGTTTTTTAAACAGAATAAAGAAAAACTAAATAAGTAGGTACTTAAAAACCGAGAGGTTAAAAAAAAAACAAAGCCCAGTATTGACTCATTAATCTAACCGAATTAAATTTTTATTTGCCCTAAATCTTTTATGCTTTAAGTAAAAATATCCTTAATAACTCGCTACTATCAGTGAAGCAGCCTGGTTATTACTGTCGCGAACGATGTAATCAAAGCTTTGTTGGTGCGGTGTTTTAGAATAATTGTGAGATAATTAAATAGGTATTTTGAAGAACACACGCACTGACCAATAAGACCAAATACATAAATCGGAGCTTATATTATCTAATAATACTTTAGTGTCCTTTGTCCTAAAGCGACTATGATTTTTGCTCCTGAATACCTATTCTGATAAAAATAGCAAAATTCTTTACCACTTTATTATTCGAACTTCAGTCAATTTTAATATTTTACAGCCAATAAATTTTGAATCCAATGAGCGGCTGTCACGTGATGCGTGTACAAACCAACAGACAAACTGACGAACAGATAAAAATTTCAAAAAATTGGTTTTTTACGTTCTAATTTCTCGCGTCTTTCAGTCCCGGCAATCATCCCAGGTTTTTTGCCAACATCTCCCTTTTCTTTATTTGACTGAAGGATTGGTCCAGTGGTTGGAGACTCTAATTGCAGAACCAAGGGTAGCAAATTTAATTCCAGTCCGGGAAAAATAACATGCTTATTTGTTCCGTGTCTTGGTGTAAAATATCTATATATGTTTATAATATAAAGAATATTTGTATTTGTTTAAGTTATCTGGTACCCACAATACAAGCTTTGCTTAGTTTGGGACTAGATGGCGCTGTGTAGTGTGTTCCAAGTGTTATTATTATTTGTTTATCAGTAGGAAAGTAGTTTTAAACACATTACCCTTTGTATGCGTGGTCGTGTAAAAGACAGATGGATAGAAAAACACTAATAATTTTATCATGAGTAAAGAATGTTTGCTCAGATGTATTGCGGACTATATATTACAGGTAAAATGATGTTCGTCATACATAATTTCAGATAGCAAGAACAAAGAACAGCACAAAGTTGTGTTTGTGCGCAATTGAACTGTTTCGTAGAACATTTGTCAGTATTATAACAGAGGTAAGATTTCGTTGTATCATAAATAAATTTTTAATGTAAAAAATATTATGTATTTTGCCAGTTCATCTAACTCGTGAAAATCGTTTTGGTGATTGATTAATGGATGTACCTAATTGTTATTTTTTAAATTATTTTGCTATGATTTTTTTTTTAAGTTCAATATACGGAAATACCCGAGTCGTTGTATATGGTACATCTACTTAATCCTTCTATAACATAATCTACTATACTCGAAACCAATAGAATTATTTAGAACTATATTATTTGTATACGAATTAATTGTATTAATTTCGAGTACAATAGGTACCCCTAGGTGGATCACAGGCAATTTTTCTTGCAATATATTCTGCCTTTGCATATGTATAATAAAATACTGATTCATTTTGACTATCGAATTTCGTTTTATCAATATCTGTTGTCATATTATTTTGTTTGAATTTGTCTGTTATACTTCGCAGTTAATTTATTTAAAATTTATAAATCTATTAGTAGGAACCGGTGACATTCGCTTCTATACAAATGTGTCAACATAACGTACCAAGTTTATTCTAAATTCGTTTAAGCCTATTAATTTAATTATACTAAAATTAGGCACAAAAAACGAGAATGAATAACTTTGGATACTTAATGTGACTTCTTGCAAATCGCACATGTTCATTGTGAAACTAAATGCATTTTTATATTTAAAATTAAAAAAAAACGACTAAAAAGTATCAAAATAATTAACAAAATAAAAAACGGTTGAACCTAGTTTTTTGCTGATCGGAATACCATAACACCTTCTTCGGAACGGGTAGGCTTTTCATACAAAAAAGAGGGTCCGGCCCGTGTCTAATCCTCGCAGTATTTCTGTATCAATGTTTACAGAAAAAGTATATCTAATTAGAGAAATACTGTCACAGGGCGCTATGTTTTTGTTTTTTCGATATCTTGTTTAGTTGCTTTAGAATAAATTTCTGAAAAACATGATTGCCGTTGGTTCTTGGTTTTTGAAAATACTGAGCCAGAAATTCGACATTAAGGCGAACTTAAAAAAAAAAAAAACGTGCCGCCCTAGGGACATCCTTTCTTAATGACCCTGCAAATTTTGGTTCCAATTCATACACATTTCAGGGGTAGAAACAGTCACGGCCCGCAAACTGTTTCGACGGGTATTTTATAGGTATTTTTGGGAATTTGTTCATGCCATCTCTGTCACTCAGGAATAGGTCGGGGAAGAGGGAAGAAGGGGAGGGTCGGATATAGCAATGCCAATTCGAAGCTGCGGATTGCAAGGCTATATTAAGTGCAACGGAAAAAAAATATCAAAAACTATTAAAAACTAATATACCTCACTAATGTAACACACTTAAACGATTCATATAAATACGTTAATTATTTATTGACACGGTCATTTTTGTTGTAGCTTCGAACCTAATATGAAATCGAAAACAATACTCTTCACTCTCTCAGTGTTAATATTAGTGATATGGGTTGAAGGGAGAGGCAACTTAATGTTAGGAAGTCCAGTTGGAGCCAATTTGATCTACCACGAGTTCCACGAGAAAATGGGAATGCCATTGATGAAAAGGGACGAAGATGTAGTAATAAAAGGAGTGAACAACGAACTGTTAAGAGGAATAATAGTTCAAGATTTGAGAGGAGATGGAGAGAGTTACGTGAAAAGAGGCGGTATAGGTCAAAAAAATGTGACAATAAAACTTAAAGGACCTAGGGGTGGCGGTTACAAGTTTTTGATTGAAGTTTTCGCTAGATGAATCAGTGATTATAATGTTTCAATTAAATATTTAGTGTATTAAAGTGTGTTTTATTTAAAAAAAATCTGTGGATAACTCGCCGAAATAGTTTTCCTTTGTTTTTTATTACAAACTAGCGACCCGCTCCGGCTTCGCACGTGTAGCAAAGCATTTATGCCGTAGTGTTTTTTCTGCCCTAGTGTCATATCTGTTTGTTGTGTCGAACATGTGGATTAGATTTAATTAGATTTGAATGTAACGGAAGTTCATCCTACTTGGAATACTTATTCTTAATGTATTTTATATCCAATTCTGTAAAAATTGGAAAAATTAAAGAATTATATACATTAAAGCAATAAAATATTTTTTCATATTCAACATTGATAACTTCTGCCTAACTTTACATTACGCGTGTCGCGTCGCGTCGTCGTCGCCGGTGTGGGGTCCCGCCAGACATTGCCGCCCGGGCGCTTGTCGCGCGATAGTTTTTATTTCCGCTATAACTCCTAAGATATAAATTTAAATTGTATGGTGTAAAAGGCAATCATAATCTGCATGAAATGATGAAGGTAAATAATATTTACTTTTATAAGGATTAATATTATATCCATATAAATTGCTTTCCAATTACCACATCAGATGACACCATTTTTTTAAACGTTAAAATAGGTATATAGTAAGCTGTCCATAAAAGATAGACGTATGCCATCTCGGAATTTTTTTAGTCCTATAAAAGAGAAACAGTTCCTTCTTACATTGCTTTGTTATACCTCAAAAGTATTAGGCAGCGCTTTCGATGAAAGCTCCCAGGCGGCTTGATTTTTTCCGACGTCTTCAACAATAATCGTCATATTTCAACTAATTTGCACAAAATATTGATAAATTGTACACAATAAACCTTCCTCTTAAATCACTCCGTCCATTGGTGTCAACCATATGCGAATCCGTTTGGTAGTTTTTAATTAATCGCGTTCAGACAGACAGACAAACAGACAGACAGACGCGGCGGGGGACTTTATTTTATAATATGTATTGAAGCAGAGCAATAAGAAGAAAATTATATCTATACAAAATTGTTGATTTTCCATATCTGTACATTGAAGGTTTTTGCAAATGAATAACTTGAAAATGCGAGAAATAAGTAATAGAAAGTTAAACACCAATTTAAGATTTTTTTTGAATGTTAGTAGGTTTGTCTTTTTGTTCATCATCTGTTCACGTCACCACTACCACAATGTCTGAAGGCCAAGGTCTTCAACCAATGCGTCCTACCTACAATGACGTACGGTGCCGAAACGTGGACTCTCACGGCAGGACTGATCCATAAATTCAAAGTCGCTCAGCGTGCTATGGAGCGGGCTATGCTTGGTGTTTCTTTGATGGATAAAATCAGAAACACTGAAATCCGTCAAAGAACTAAAGTTGTCGACATAGCCGAAGCGATCAGCAGGCTGAAGTGGCAATGGGCCGGTCATATTTGCCGTAGAACTGATAACCGATGGGGTAGACGAGTTCTCGAATGGAGGTCACGTACCGGAAAGCGAAGCGTTGGACGTTGGCCAGGTGGACAGATGACCTGAAGCACCATACCGGGGGTAGTTGGATGTGAAAGGCGGAGGACCGTGTGTGGTGGCGAACCTTGGGAGAGGCAGTGGAGTGGAGTGGAGAGACACGGGCTGATGATGATGATGTCTTTTTGTCGTTTTGTTTGTTGGTTTGTACGCGCATCACGTGAAAATCAGTCATTGGTTTCAAAATTAAATGACTGTTAAATATGAAGCTTTATTTTGAATAACATTTAGTGTTTAGTTCATCAAAAGCGACTTACAGAATCAGAAGATATTCGCTGACGACGGCTCCACGTCGCGTCGGCGTTTCGGAGGGTGCGTGTCACGGGTTCAAGGGCGAGCGCGTGTCTAATATGAGAGAGCTTATATAGGTCATTATCAAATCAAGTCTATGACCTGCCCAATCAACAAACACTAATAAAATCGTGTAACTTGTTTAGTAATACTAAGGAACAGACAGAGCCAATTTGTTTTATTATGACCGGCTGAGACAGATTTAAGTCCACAAAGACGAAGACGCGGGCACAGGTAGTAGTGGATAAAAAAGGATTTGACGAAGTAGTTTCAGATGACCAAAAAAACATCTTATCTTAAATTAGTTACTCGTTTGGAACAAACGTGACGTGTAAAGCTACCGATTTATACGTAAACATGTTGATGAAATATTTGTCCCAGTTGGAAATTGAACCCGCGACCTTTGGTTCTGCAGTTAGGGTCTCTAATCACTTGGCCATTCGGTCAGTCGAGATAGCGTTTCGATTACTCTAACCATCCTGTTGTGATCCTGTACACCAGCCAGGCAAACTAGAAGTGATTATACGGTAAGCGCAGGGCTTCTTGTCAATTCGCACGTGTATGACCTACGGTATAATAATAAATTAATAACCAAATTGAATAATCTACTAATTAGACGATTAGCGTATTTTCATTTTGTGAACAATTCTTTCTTGTAAATATTCGTCACAGCTTTGCGATTTTATTGTATCTGATGAATATGACCAGTGATAGGTAAACATCTGTGCTTGCAATGTAAGTTGACTAAATACTTCATTCTCGGGAAGTCCCGATAAGGTAATCTGCATCTGACACAGTTGTTTAGTAACCTTGTCGACGTCACTATACATATGTGCTAGGCTTACATGGCGCCTTTATTTTATAAAAAGAAATAAGATTCATTTTAGTTGGCATTATATATGGGGCCGTCCATTAATCACGTGATCTTTTTTTAAGCATTTTTTAACCCCCCTCCCCCTTGGTGATACATGGTGAGGTTTAAGACTACCCCCCACCCCCCACCCAGCATCACGTGTATTTTTAGTATCTACAAAAAATCTTTAATTTTTAAGAATATTTTAGAATATTATCTTAAATACAGGTATAAAGTATAATCTTATTTTGTTCTAAAATTAAGGACCATGATAAAAATGTCTAGACAGAAAGGTTGCAGGTTGTTTTTGATTGGCATAAAAATAATAATAAACGAATGGTGTACACTGCACGCCGCTTTTTGATTAAAAACCGCGCGTTTGAAAAAATAATGAAAAAATAAATACACGTGATATCTTACTACACCCCCCTTCCCCCCTTGTGATATTTCGTGATTTTTGTCAAACCCCTTCCCCCCCTTTCAAGCCTCACGTGATTAATGGACGACCCCTATCCACATGCATTAACGCACCTCGCCATTTAGTTATAAAATAAAAAAAAATACAATAGTATATTTGTTATGGATAACCAAAAAAAATTATTGTATAATTGTAATCGCAAAAATATAATTTTTTATGTAACAGTACTACAAATTACTTATTTTAGGTTTTTTTCCTTTACTTGTGTGTGAGACCTTGCTTCTTGCCAAATTTCATGATTCTAGGTAAACAGGATACAATATGCAGCATAAATGGCCGTATTTTTTGATAGTATAGACTTAGAAACCTGATTTGCTTACAGCTCCAAGATACCATAGATCTAATTACTAGATATGAATTTCAACTTGATATCTTCACGCATTCCTGAGAAGAAGGATCTTGACAGACAGACAGCCGGAAATGCAATAATGCGCAAGAGGTTTAGCGATTGCACATTATGCACATTTACACACCGAGTTGCACATTTTATTTCTCATCACTAGTACGGGGAACTACTACTATATTACTATATCACACGGCTTTACAGCCGGAAACTCACTGCTTACTCACTCCCTATTCACTGTTAAATATTTGTAACTAGGCCGGAATTTCGCCGACTGCCCATAATAGCATACTGTGCAACTAGAAGAGAAACAAGACGTTTGCCCACGATGTTAGCTAATACTGCCATCGTGTGCAATTAACGCACTCGTATAGTTCCAATCAAACGTTATGGCGGATCGGAATATAACGCTTTATGCGTGCTTGCGCAGGTTCACTCATATGCCCCTCGCTCCACTGCGTCCCGCTACACCTAAAACTGGTTACTGCGACGCGACTTGTGTCTATGTTCACATCCACCATAAAGCTTGATTGGAACTGTACATCGGTTCCAGCATTGGTGCCAGCTAGGTGGATACCGTTCGAATGAACTGCGTCGGACTAAAATTTGGTTCGAATTTATAGAACCGGTATTTTGCAGGGTCGCGGTTGGTACGAAATAGTACGAAAATAACTGACAAAATGTTAGTTTATACTGTGGCATACAAAATTTAATTTAAAACTATTTTATTAATTAATAAAGGATTTAATTTTACCGAGGTTTAATGATTAAATTATTAATTTAGAAAGATTATATATTTTAGTTATATCACGAACTAGTTCACACCCACCTAAAGAAGATTTCATTAGTTCCAAGTAATTATTCGGCGATTCAAATACGCATGTGACCTCGCTTCTAATCAATTGCTTCGATTCCTCGAGGTGGAATGTTTGACCTCACATAGCTTGTCCTTTTTCCGCAGCGTTGTACACACTCACTCAAACGTAAACTGTACCGAATGATAAAACTATTTTTGCAAGAATATAATATAAATAAAAAGATATTTATTGAATAATGATACCTACACTTACATATTTTACATTTTATTTTGGGACTAGATGGCTCTGTGTGGGACGTCCCATGTATCATTATTATTATATATAACAGCTGTCGCATTGTATTTTCAACAATTATGTAATATACTTTGATTTTTGAAAGGTCTGTCCGAAATTAGTTGTTTTTTAATTGCTATGTATTAACTAGTGTAACGGCCACGGGAATTTGAAAACAAGACTGAAGTGGTTAAAGGGTGAACCCCTTTATGCAGTAGAGTATAAAATAAGCATAACCCATAGATGTACATTGAGATATTGCATCGTGACCACAAAAGTGTGAACAAACAAAATATATACGCCATAGACCAAATACACTTGACGTTATGACATTCACTGTGAAGTTAAATTTAATGTGACACACATGTAAAATTTGTACTGAAAATGAAAAGGATTTTGATATTACATTAAATGTGTAATTTAACAAAATAATTCTTACAAGATTTTGGTCACGTTTGTAAAGGATTACCCAGGTCAGATTAAACTTTCCTGAATATTTAATGAGTTATTCATAAACAAATATATTTAAACCAATGAAAAATATATACTATTGGACGGTATAATTTTTATGTTATTAACAATTATTATTATACATAAAACCACATTACAAATGCATTACTACAACAGTTGACACTTCTTCCAGTTCGCGCCAATATGTTTCATCGTCGTTAACTTAGGGATGTGACGTACCGCGTCCATGCTGTCAAATTAATTTACTCTATGACCGCGTCACATCGAAACATTGCTAACAATACTTACAAATAATTATTAAAATTATATCATGCCCTAATTTAGCATCAGTCGGCCCTAATCAGTGATTTCGTTGTAAACGCCTGTAGCCACTTAATTTAGTCTCAAGGTATCTCAGGGTATGAGGTTCATTGAGGATAAGTCGTTTATCAATCGAACTCATTCCAGAAGTATCAAGCTCCCTGAGAAAACTCCCCAGGTAATTTAAAATTGAAACAACAACAAATTCCAAAGAAATCTTATATCTAAATGCACAAAACCAAATAGTTATTATTAAACGACGACCGCTTAGCGTAGTGGGTAGCAACCCTGCCTACGAAGCTGGAGGTCCCGGGTTCGAATCCCAGGTCGGGTCAGTATTTATATGATGAATATTAATACTGGTACTGGGTCTTGGTTGTTATATGTATCTGGTGTCTTCGTTTGGTACCCAAAACACAAGCTAAAGCTTAGTTTGGGGCCTAGACGTTGTTGTGATGTATACGTCATTATTATTATTATTAAACACCGCTAGTCCCTTGAAGGGCAAAATTAATACAATAATCATTAGATACGTGTGTTGTTTTTTGTATACAAAAAAGATGGATGACACTGATTTATTATATAATAAGATTTTAAATCGAATATTATTCATAGGAGCCGGCTCATAATGTCTAACTTGATATATTGGACAACGCAAATAAATCTTTCAAGATATTACGTTAAAAACTATGTTTTACATAAATTGGGTGGCCGTTCGGAAAACTTCCACTTTATTGGGGATAAACTTTCGAACGTCGTGCAGTATGAAGGTGTATCATCCTTGTTAAAACGTCGTAGGTCGAATACTTTGAAAACGTAGAGAATCTTGGACACATACATTTTTGGTGGACTATGGGTATATTTAACATTTACTGCCCAATTCAGAAACGTTTATTTAGACGTGTTTAGTTTAAATATGTTCTGTCCTTGTCTTTCATTGCGACACTTAGGTTTGCAAGAAAGAGACTAAACATATTTTTACTAAACAAGCTTTAAACCATAAAGGTATATACTAGCGTAAGAGAGGAACACAGTGTGCGAATGACATCCAGCTCTTTGCGGAAATCCTACATGCGAGAAAGAAATGCAAGAAAATCTGACGTAAAACCTCTTTGAACACATTTAGTCTTCTTTACTCACTTGTCAAAATAAGGTCCAGCTTTGTTTTCTATTTTGTGTTATAATCGTTTTGAATTCTACAAAAATTAATTCTTGTGATAAAAATGGTGTAGTGTTCAGTTTTAAATTGCACTGTAACATATGTTAATAATCCAAATAAAGAGACATTTCACCGGTAAGTACTGCCAATAACATATTGTTATCTTAATGCTTATTTTTATAAAAAGCGATCCTAAATTTACTTGGTTATACATGAGTAGTATACGGTAAATACTTTATTTTGTAAATAATTTGTTATTTTAAACAATTATGTGTACGATACAAAAATATTGTGTAAAATTACAATCAAACAATTAAGCATAGGGATTGCACAAAATCTATCGATATGTCGATATTTTCAAATATAAATATTTTGTAAATTTGATATTACCTAATTGCACCTGTTCCACTGGAATGATGTCGTTAACTGTTTTTAAACATATTGTGAGGTTTATTTAGCCTGACAGCACATTGTAAAAGAAAGTATGACATCTATACATATATACTACATATAGGGTATATATGTAAATACAGGAGTTTTTCAAATGAAAATATAAGATATATACACAATTAATTTTAATCGTTATTTATTTATGATTTAAAGTCTGACGTTCTATCTGTTCTCTGATTATGAACGTCGTAAATAATTTAACTTTGAATGACAAAACTACTGTATACAATAGTTTCTCATTTTCCTCCAAGAAACTGCGGTGTTAAAAAATGCTTCCTGATAATGATGACTCTTTCATAATATCCAGGTTTCCTGTAAACACGGTTAGCATAGAACAATGGAAAAAATGTTAAAAAGAACAGGTGGGACTCCTCGAAAACATTCTTTGGTTTGCAGTAGACATTTTACGGATAACTGTTTTGTCTAACTAAATCACCGACGACTTTTGAAGAAAGGATCTATACCTACTGAATTTGTGCCGTTAGGGGTTTCTTTTTTTTCATATGTGCTTACTAAGTATATTAAGTAATATACTAATAATACTTAATATCTAAAGTCAGAGCATTTATGCCAACTGTAATTTCTGTACAGGTCAATCTGAAGACCAAGCGATCAGTGTCAGCGTACGTTTACCGGGATATATCACCAGGACCTTCAACTTTAGAGCCTAAACCTTTATTTCAGCACTAATATAAAATTGATTTGAAGAAAAAGTCCATCACAGTGAAAATATCAATTTTAGGCAAATTATCACTTTGTCTTTTACAGAAACTTGTTCCTTTATATTTAAATAAAACTTAATTACCTATTACATAAAGAAACAAAAGATATTATAGACTAGTCCAAGGCATCCAAGGCATAATTTGTGGTGCAGTGAGACGACGCGACACTCAATCGAGTAGACAATGTGACGTCATGGGCAGTAAGAAGCCACCAGTCAAACCGCACGAAAATACATAATAATAATAATAACGTGCACATTACAACGTCGTGGCCCCAAACTAAACATTAGCTTGTGTTTTGGGTACCAAGCGAAGACACCACATACATATAACAACCAAGACCCGGTACCAGTATCGATATTCATCATATAAATACTGACCCGACCTAGGATTCGAACCCGGGACCTCCAGCTTCGTAGGCAGGGTCGCTACCCACTAGGCTAAGCGGTCGTCAAATTAATAAATATCAATAATTTATTTCTCAGTCATTTATTGACGAATTTAAAAAAAAAAAACTTTCACTGTTTTATTAGTTTTGGTTTATCTTTCAATTCTATCGAGTTAAATTGTATATTTTGAACATCATGAACTTCTCCATTGTAAATGTTTTTGTTTTGTACATTCTCATTTTTTTGTTTACAAAGAGTTAAAATTTTGTTGTTATGCGTTGCAACGTGACGTATTGTCATTAAAAATAAAAATCGTTTATTTATATTGTTTTATTTATTACGTGGCTTGTATTCGACTAAATATTAAAATTTCCATAATGATGTTAACGCTTTCTTTACTTCTGCAAATTTTTTATTATCAACTGTTAACAAAAAAAAAAAATTTATTGGAGTAAAGGAAATGGCATTTGAATTGACTGATTGATGATTTGTCATTTTAAAAAACTGAAAGTTAGGAAAAGTAACTCAAAACAAAAATTATGTAGTATAGCAGATTCAAAATAATAAATAGGATTGCCGATTGCGACTTATGATAACGCGGTAATTTCAACGACACATTATCATGAAAGTACTACGTGCTATCGATAATATAAAAAACACCCATGCACATCACTAAAACTGGCTCAACCACATGTGAATTTTGCACACATACTCATTTCCGTTTCGGTCATGCGATGTTTAGATGTCAGTTGGTCTCCTACGCTAGTATATATATGTCTATGCTTTAAACAAACATTTCTGAATTAGACAGAAGCGTATAGCCCGTATCGATTATCTGTCATTTTGCTACAGACTACGGTCATACGGTTCATACGGTCAAATCGCATAAAATTAACCATTCGATTCGCTTGCCTTCTACCATAAACACGTATTTAAAGTAAAAAATGTTATTTAAACTGTCAATTATTTTAAGTGCCTTACTATGTGTCGCATATTGCAAAACTGTTGTGGTCGGAACGGTATACGATCAAACTGGGAACATAAGAAAAATTTACGAGAAAACTGTCGAAGCTGCTTCAATACCTTTAGTTAAGAGAGACCAGGAAATATATTTCGAATACCCAAATCCAGGAGTTGCTATCAAAGGAATTGCTATAAAGGACTTGGATAACGGATTAGCAGAACCGTCGATCACTCGCGGAGGTTTGGGGTTCGGTTTCGTTAATATAAGGTTGAAAAGCGAAAGAGGATCCGGTTTGAATTATTTAATCGAGATTTTCGCTTGATTTCCGTTTTTGTGTAAATTATATACGTTTGATATAAAAATATGTGTTTTATTGCATCTACAAACAATTCCTGAGATTATTGACTTTATCTGAGTGATATTTGAATGTTTATCTAAGGTTTCGTGATCGTTAAAAAAATTAAAAATAATTTAAAAAAAAGTCGGCTAAGTGCTTGTCGGACAGTGAAAGGTTCCGTAGTCGTAATGAACGTTCGAGGTTAAAATTCAAATATTCTCATTCAAACCGTTCCTTTTTTTGAAAGTTTCTTAAAATTGTTCTAAGGTAAATATTTTCCAGAATGTTCCGCTCCATAATTGAAAAGTTAAAGAGGGAGGGGTACATTTTCAGGACTAAAGGAGCGTATATCTTAACTTTAGTTAGCATTATACAATAATCAGGATGGAGCGATCTCATATATCGACTCTGCGATTAAACAGGCCATGAGTAATTGTCATTGTTTTAAACATTTTTTATTAAATTACACATGACCTTAACCTTGATACCCATGACCTTTGGTCATTGGGCACCTTAGTATAAAAACTTGACCCACGGCCAACACAAACCAAATTGATAGGATGGTTTTTATTACATTTATTAAAAAATAATTTATTTTATTTATTTCTATTTTCGTCTTTTTAGATTTGTAACTACTTACAGTAATAATAGATTCGATTTTTTTTGCGATGCACCAATCACAACACTCTATTCGCTCTACCATGTCATCATCCCCTACAAAAAAAATAATTAATAATACGCAATTTTAATTGTTATTATTATTTTTTTCATATTATAAATGTCGTTTTAATTCTCCAAATCTACAAAGGCGACACTGCCAGCTGTCATTAGTGCTTATATCCAAAACGTCCAACCTTAACATCAACGTAACCGGGTAGTATAGTTTGACCGAAACGGCTGTACCGCGCCTTGGGTACAACAATATGCGCGTCGCGGAAGGAGGCAGACTGAATGCCATATATATTTTTGCGATTAACGCCGTTTGTATGGTTTCATCATCATCATCATCATCATCATCATCAACCCATTTTTACCCCACTGCAGGGGCTTAGGCCTCCCCCAGGGTGAGGAGGGGGGCTTGGAGCTTAAGTCCACCACGCTGCTCCACTGCGGGTTGGGAACTGTAACGACCGCCATCTATTGACAGCGTCCGGGACCGACTGCTTAACGTGCCCTCCGAAGCATGGTGTCAGTGATATTGTGTACTTAAGTCAGAAAAACCCATTGGTACACGCCCGGATTCGAACCATGGCCCGATGGGACCAAATTTGAGACAGGCTCGTTGCGCTCTGGGCTATCACGGCATGTATGGTTTGCAAACACACAATCTTCTCAAGATATAAGAAATATGTGTTAATATATGCCAATCGTGGTAGATATTAGGTAGATTTTCATCCGTACAAAGCAATATTAGAACTAAAAAAAAATCCCGCATTCAAATCATTTTATCTATTTGAGAGTTACGATGGCGCAGACATACAGACAGACGAACAGACGTACGCTTCAAACTTATAACAGCATTCTTTTTTCGTCGGGGATTAAAAGTGTTATTATTTATTGAATCTTACATTATTAGTAGTTTGACTGATTGGCTGAGTGGTTAGAGACCCCAACTGCGGAGCCAAGGGCCGCGGATTCGATTTCCGCCCTGGACAAATATTTGTATATCTAGGTGTAAAAAGTATCTATGTATGGATATATTATAAAAAGTATATTTAAGTATGTATACCAGTTGTATAGTACCCCATAATACAGGCAGAATACTTGCTTACTTTGGGACCAGATGGCGTTGTGTGGGATGTTCCAGATATTAATATTATTATTATGTTTATATTTAAACTTCTGTCTATAGAAAAAAAACTAGATATGTCCAAATAGGGGCCGTACATTAATCACGTGAGGCTTGAAAAGGGGGGGAGGAGTTTGACAAAAATCACGAAATCACAAGGAGTGAGGGGGGTGTAGTAAGATATCACGTGTATTTATTTTTTCATTATTTTTTCAAACGCGCGGTTTTTAAATCAAAAAGCGGCGTGTAGTGTACACCATTCGTTTATTATTATTTTTACGCCAATCAAAAACAACCTGCAACCTTTCTGTCTAGACATTTTCATCATGGTCCTTAATTTCAGAACAAAATAAGATTATACTTTATACCTGTATTTAAGATAATATTCTAAAATATTCTTAAAAATTAATGATTTTTTGTAGATACTAAAAATACACGTGATGCTGGGTGGGGGGTGGGGGTAGTCTTAAACCTCACCATGTATCACCAAGAGGGAGGGGGGGGGTTAAAAAATGCTTAAAAAAGATCACGTGATTAATGGACGGCCCCATACATGTTTAGATTCAGTAGATACCACGTAGGTCAATGACGTATTTTCATCGATAGAAGAATTTAATAACTTATTAACATGATAGGGTATTAAAAATAAACAAATTTTGAAAATAAACCTTTTAATACTTATTTAAGCAAATTAAATTTTAACCACGATTATACAAGTTATATCCATTCTGTATGGCGTAGACTTCAATCCAAAAATTATATCCACGGAATATAGTAGGGCTTTCCAATTCTATGACAACATATTTTTCACCGATGCCACCGGATTTTATATAGACATCACCACGTTTGTCTTCTCTTAAATCGATCACTTTTATCATACTTATTACTTCATTTTTACTACAATTCACTTTTACTTCTTGATATCTGACCCATATAGCTGGATTTTCTTGAAACACTTTGTTATATATCAACCTTGAGGCTACATCCGGGTAACCCAAATACAAATCGTGAGATTCTACTAGGTAAACCAAAATACTTAATAACATAGACAGTTTCAGTAACGACATTTTCGATTACTGGTCCGTTGCCTTCGGTTGCTGATTCGAAAATGTTTTCAGGCGCTAAACATCCTTCCTTTATTACGAATTAACAGTTTACCGTGAAAAACCTATTGCTATGAATGGTTATATTAGAGCGCATTATTGGTAACTACCTAAGATCAAGGACTAAAGGCAAAGTCATAGCGACAAAGTAGAAACAAAATATTCTCGTCCTCACTCATTCATATGACTGTGTATGTGTAGCAAAAGAGATAGCTATATTATACTTTTTTAATGTTTATTCGCACCCAAACAAAATGTCGACAAATGTCAAACAAAAAATCGAAAACATGTTTTAAAATTTTTGTCTGTCTGTTGGTCTGCGCTAATCTTCGTAACGACTGAACCATTTTTGACGAAACTTTCTAGGTTTAAGGCTAATAAAATGTCATAGTGTATCATTACCGAGGTAACGTAATATCATAAATTAATTTTTATTCCGGAAATATTTTTTAAAAGTTCCTTTGTAAACTTGAAAACTGTAGAAATTAGGAAAACCACGCGAACGAAGTTGCGGGCGTTCGCTAGTTAAAAATATTCCTTAAAGTAGACTCTTGGGAGTGTACGTATTTGAATTGACTTCTCAAATGGGTTGGGACCGGGTCTGGGTGGAGGCTATTCATCATCATCATCAGCCTGTGTTTCTCCACTGCAGGATATAGGCTTCTCCCAAGACTCGCCACCACACAAGGGTCTCCGCCTTTCGCACCTAACTACCCCCGGTATGATGCATCCAATCCAAGCCGGAATGCATCCAAAGCTTCGCTTCCCGGTACGTGGCCTCCACTCGAGAACTCGTCTACTCCATAAGTCGTCGGTTCTATGGCAAATAAGACCGGAGATTATTAATAAAGGCCTATGTCCAGCAGTAGATACTGACGGGTTGTATATTTGACGACAATACCGAAAGTCATTGGAAATGCGCATACTTAATCAGTTTTAGATTGTTATTTACACTAATACGCATGGATATTTGCCGCTGTGAAGTTATTTACAGAAAGCGTCGCACTACCGTAAAATGGAAAACAAAGAGAGGCCGGATAGCTGGCTTTACTCGCTTGCGCGCGGGCTCTACTACCCCTCGCTGCTTGCGCGGCTGTATCTGCGCATTAAGCATTCGTAGGCAACTTAGAGCGGCAAAGATCCGTGCGTAGTACTTGTACAGCTAGTGCCAAAGTTCTTGTACGCTTTGAATTCGAAGCAAATGACATCGCTGTAGAAAAAATGTTTATCAGAAGAGCGAGAGCGGGCGCTGCAACTGCATGCGCTATACGCACCCGCGTCACCTTCAGACCGAATAAGTAGTTTGGCGGGTACTGTCATTTTGCACTTAAATATTCTTTGACGGTATCCTGGCCTACTAAATTGTATGAATGTATGTAAACAGTATGACTGTAGTTTTATCTTTTAATGATGTTGCTTTGTTTTCTTTAACTTGAACTTTGGTCTAAGAGGGTTTTATCGTATAAACTATATTATATTATTGTTTGGAAGTAATGTACGACAAATAGTCACTAAATAATATAAAACTGAACGCCTGTCTGTGTGTCTATTCGAGTAGAATGGGAACTAATGGGCGTTAGCGGTTTTCGTGTTATAAGAACAAACATTTCTGTGATGAGGAAATAATACGCGGTGACGAATCTACATCTTATAGTATATCCATTATTTTAACCCACATCCTTTGAGACGGCGCCAAAGCACTCAGACAAAAAATCCACAAAAAAGCCGCTGCACGTACCGACCGTCACAAAGGAAACCGACCGGTTGCGCGTGTCGCGTACAGTTTCAGCGAAAATTTATCAGTTTATTTTGATGCTTCACGGAGTAATTAAGTGACAAAATAGAACGTTTTATTATGAACACGGGGAGTGATCGAAGGATACGTCGAGTGATGAAGAATGTTTGTCATAAGTTTTTGTTTCATGTGATAAGTTTGTGTTTCCTCTAAATAAATATATTTTAAATTATCTATTTCGTTTTTCTTTTGCCTTTCGGTGTACCGAGGTCTAATATAACGGATAAACCTTACTAATGCGTACCGATACATTTTGATATCTTATGGTAAAAGTATACATTACCGCTATTGCGTGTGGCCCCCGCCAGGTTGAAAAAAGTATTGAAATATGTCTTATTTTTACATCGCCTGTGTTTTCCAGGTTTCCATTTTTCATTTTCCATTTCCATTAGGAAGAAGATATTTTAAGAAGACATTAGGAAGAGATAGGCGGCAAATAGTAGTCGACGTGATTTTACGTCTATTCTTTCAGTTACTCTTTACTGAAAGGGTGTCTTCCTGTCTTTATGAGTGTGTGGCATTGTGATTGTAATTGAGCAGTGAAAGTAAATTTTTCACGATAAATGAGGAACGATATCTTTCTCAATGCACTCAGCTACATCTAAAGTGTGAAGTTTTTCTTTTGCTTTGTGGAGATGTTACTTATGTTCTCCGCTTCGACTGTCTGATTAAAATTTTTCGATAATAATATTCACGTGGGTATTAGATATTTTTAAAAAGACGCTTATTTTACTCTCTGTCCCTTCAGCAATCTCTGTACTAGTTATTTTCATAAAGAAGCTTATGTTACTGTCTGTCCCTTCAGCAATCTCTGTACGTAATACCACGTCATTTCGTTCTCCGTTACGACACGAAGAAAAGACATACAAACACACAAAGACATTTTCGAACTATTATGGTAGGATATTCAATACAATTTTTGTGACTTAAGTACGTTAACTATCACTGACTCCGTGCCTCGGCGAGCACGTTAAGCAGTCGGTCCTGGACACTGTTAATAGATGGCGGTCGTTACAATCCCCAACCCGCAGTGGAGTAGCGTGGTGGATTTAAGCTGCAACCCCCCTTCCTCACCCTGGGGGAGGCCTAAGCCCTTGCAGTGGGGTAAAATGGGCTGATGATGATGATGATGATTCAATATATTCCTAGAAAATTCCTAATGACGTTGTACACGCCAAAGTCAAACTGTTTTTCTAGGAAATGAATATTGACGAATCTAAATAAGTTACGATCTGTGACTTGAAACGTAAAATTAACAGATAGTTGACAATTACTACGCAGAAGTCATGATCTCATGGATATATATCTTTAGTTATTTTTTATTTATATTAGTATCTTGACCATGAAACGAGTTCTTATTTAATTTTTTTATTTGAAAGATAATAAATGAACATAATAATTATATATTATTTAATTTTGAAGGTCAATTATTCAGTGTTTTTAGTGTTCTGGGGGGTGATTCTCGTACCGCTTGACTTTTAGTTACATGAGACAATTTCAATGAAACATAATTTTCTTTGTAGTCAAAACGTAATTTTGTATCATGAAAATTGGTATGCCTCATATGATTCTTGAAAATTTTAATATTTTATATGGCTTTTGAGAAAACAGAATTTCTTCGCTAGAAAAAACATTGAATTTCATCGACAATGTCTCATGACACATAGAGTCAAGTAGTCCGAGAATTACCCCCCTGTTGTCAAACTCTAAATCTTATTTATTTACGTCTACTTGTTCCACGTGTTGCTGTATGCATATATTATAAATTATATTTAAGTATGTATATCAGTTGTCTAGTACCCATAATACAAACATAACACTTTCTTATTTTGGGACTAGATGGCGCTGTGTGGGACGCCCGGTATTATTATTTTATACTGGTATAGATCGCGTCAAACTCTATGGCGGATCTGAATACAACGCTTTGAGCGGGCTTGCGCAGGCACAGTCATATATACTCCTCGCTCTACTGCGTCCTGTTACACATACAACTGTTTATTGCGATGCGACTTGTGCCTACTTTCGGGTCAATCATAAAGTTTGATTGTAGCTGTATTTGTGATAGCCTTTTGTTTCAAATAAATCATCCAATTGTTTATGAGTAAATTGACCTCTCTGATACAAGTCGTATGCCTATAGGCAGTATAGAAATCATTGGTCCATTAAAACTGAATCTCAAATACCACAGCCTAAATTGTTGTTTACTAATTGTACATATACCTACATCTAATTAATTTATTATTATTTTTATTTTGATTTAAATAATCTTTTAATGTCTGGTCGCATAGGAATCGAATTCCAAATCGATTTACTAATCATCATCGTACCACGAACCAACACAACGAAATCTTTGTTTACGTTATCGTCACATTTATAAACGTCTTTCGGTCAAACAATCTTCACTTATTCATACACTATTACACAATCAACATGGAGTATAAAATTTCCGTGGGTTTTGTTCTACTTTTTATCTGCTCAGTCGCATCTAACGACCTTTTCCTCGGATCCGAAGTTAGTTCTAGAAAGATTTTCGATGTGATTCGAGAGGCGAATCCAGCATTGTGGACGAGAACCGACAGTGTTGTAGTGGACGCACCAGGAAATGACGTCATAAGTGCAATTAACGTCATAGACTTGAGAGATGGCAAAGACGGAGAAGCCACAATAGAGAGCGGTGGTGTAGGTGCTAAAAGTGTAACAATAGGCCTGAGAAGTCCTTCAATTTTGAGAGGTTACAAATTCGCGATTTCGGTATTCGCCACTGATCCTTATTTGAGGTATACCAAAGGTGGTAGTTTTGTTAAAGGAAATCAATACCAAGAATATCCCACTAAATCCTAATTATTTAAATGAATAAGTGTATTTTTGTTTTGTTTGATTTCGGATTATTATAATAAAACATCTTTTACATGTTATTTTTTTTAATTTGTTTATTCATTGCGACTTTACGATTTTGAATGAAATTCAAAATTCAACCACACGAGATATGTGGTTCTGTGATTAACTGAATGTAAAAAAAATAATTCATTTCTACGAAAATTTCTAAGGATATCTGTATTCGCTACTAAAAAATAATAATAATAATAACACACACAATCACAACAACGTCTAGGTCCCAAACTAAGCATTAGCTTGTATTTTGGGTACCAAGCGATGACACCACATACATATAACAACCAAGACCCGGTGCCAGTATTAATATTCATCATATAAATACTGACCCGATCTGGGATTCGAACCCGGACCTCCAGCTTCGCAGGCAGGGTCGCTGCCCATTAGGCTAAGCGGTCGACTATAATAATTTTAATAATTTTAAAATAATTTTAACCATGTATAATTTGTATTGATGGGTGTCCATGTCGCGAAAGAGATATTTAAAAAAATATAAAAAATAAAAACATTTAAAAAATATATGCATTAAAAAAACAGTATTATTCTTGAAAAAACTACGCTAGGGTAAAACTGGCTCTGTCTGTGCGGCGGGTGGACACCGGCGCAGCGCTAATTTGCGCAATAAAGTTCAAAGTTATTGACCTCATTTGACCTACATTATTGTGCTATTGTGTTAAGTAGTAAAAACAAACTTTGCAGGCAGAAGTTAGTATGCCTATTTTTTTCCTTTTATCAGTCAAATAAAATTTTGTTCGATTGAGCTCTAAGACATAAATGAAAAGTTAACTTATTAACTGTTCTTAATTAGCTCATTTTTATGCCACTGCAGGGGCTTAGACCTCTCTCAGGGTGAGGGGGGCTTGGAGTTTAAATCCACCACGCTGCTCCACTGCGGGTTGGGGATTGTAACGACCGCCATCTATTGACGGCACCCGGGACCGACTGCTTAACGTGCTCTCCGAGGCACGGAGTCAGTGATAGTTATGTACTTAAGTCAGAAAAACTCATTGGTACACGTCCGGATTCGAACCATAACCCTATGGCCTTATAAATTTGAAACAGGTTCGTTGCGCTTTGGGCTATCACGACAATTTAAAAAAAATACTAACCAAATTAACTGTTACAGTCGTAAAATGTTTAATACTATTGTTTTGTATATAAAATGAAACGTTTGCTACAGGTTGCCTATATTTCTAAACCCCCTTAAGCCTTCTGAATCCCGGCCAAGTTCCTAAAAGTGGGAGTTCGACTATTGTGTGAAAGGATCCGCACGCATTTTTACATAAGAATCATAATATAATTACTAATAAATCTATTGATTAGGTAATCTTAAATTATTTGAGATATGAATAGAGGACTTATTAGCATTTCGTTTAGTCTAAAATGGGTGACCTATGTGGATTTGTTACTTCAAATACTTCAGGAGACAAAAAGGTAGAACACTAAATGTTACCTAAATTTGGCTATTGCATTGGAACTACATTAGAATAATAATAATACCAGGGACATTCCACACAGCGCCATCTAGTCCCAAACTGAGCAAAGCTTGTATTATTGATACCAGACAACTGCTATATATAGTTAAATATTCTATATAATATATAATTGCCACAGGGATCTCTGTTGGGTCCTCTCTTGTTTGTTATCTTTGTGAATGCCACTGACCTTTGTTTCCCGTCATCAGAACTGCTCTGCTTCGCCGATGACATGAAAATCTATGCAAAAATCACGTCAATGGCTGATACTATTGCGTTACAGGCAGATCTTTTGCGTCTCGAGCAGTACTGTGATATTAATCAACTAAATTTGAACCCGTCAATGTGTAGTGTAATGAAATTCACTCGTAAACTCAATCCATTTATTTTTGAGTACACATTGCAAAGTGTGAAATTGGACAGGTCAACATTTGTACGAGATCTCGGAGTGATTCATGACACTGGGCTGCTGTTCGATAAACACGTTGATGGTATTGTATCCAAGGCTACTAAAATGCTTGGGTTTCTAATGCGAAGTTCTAAAGACTTTACCCAGGCCAAAACATTAAAAATTATGTATTGTGCTTTGGTACGTACCCTGGAATATGCATCAATATCCTATTTACATTGACCGCATTGAAAGGGTGCAAAAGAAATTCATGCGTTACCTGTGTTATCGAAGGAAAGTCACATTTCATGCCGATGAATATCTTTCGTATTGTAAAAAGCATCACCTACTTACTCTTGAACGCCGACGTTAAATAGCTGACATTTCGTTTTTGTTAAAAATTGCATCCGGTTTGATCGATTCTCCTGAACTTTTATTGGAAATATCGCTTAGGGTCCCTACTTATTCGTTTAGAAATAATGTATTCATTGATCTTCCTTACGTTTCAACCAATTACAGACAAAACAGTTTCATGTGGCGTGCCAGTAACAACTTTAATAAAAATTATGTGCAGAAATAGACTTCGATCTATTCAACACTATAGTTGCGTGGTGGCGAGGCAGCGGATGAGTCAAATGTTTTGTCATTGAAAATGACTATCATATCCATTTCACGGGAGACACATTTTTAGCCATAACTCCGAGGGTATGGGGTCTAGCTAAAATTTTAAGGTTTCAAAAGATCAATAATTTAGTTGCGCATCGTATCACACCAAAATTTAAGAAATCAGTTTAGTAGTTTTCGAAAAAAATTGGACAATTTAAAAAAATTAGAATTTATTCGGATTTTTTTTTACTAAATCCAAATTATTTCGAGAACGGGGACCGATATCGAAATTAAAAAAAAATATTATTCTGGCCATTAACGTAGCTTCAGTTTGAGACCAAGTTTTTGGAAATCGGTTAGTAATTGCAAGAGAAATTATTTCCGAAAGATGAGATTTTTTGGTCGATCGCTGGTGTTTGTGGATATAAGTTACTATATTTCAGAGGGTATTCGTCGGATCACTTCAAAGTGTTATACAAAAGGTTAGAGGGCGTCGGTAGCTACAGTTTGAGACAAAAATTTTGGATATCGGTTGGAAATCGAACAAGAAATTTGACATCACATGTTACATTTTATGGACGATCGGTAACTTGTTAACATTACGGTCATCGCCTTTCGGCCTGTATTCGTTCGAATGCTTCATTATCGAGTTCAAAACGTTTAAGGATATCAGAGGCTGCAGTTGCCACGATTTCGAGGCAATGAAATAAAATAATCTGTGAAAATCGGATTTGAGTAGGTTCATTTTCAATGAAACCGATGGTTGCGGGGACTGCAAGATCTGTGGATTTTTTGACAAATAACTTGATTAGTCATAAATATTTAACCAATTATAAAGGGTGTGGCCTGAATTTTGTTGATATCACAGGTTATAGCTGTGTGTTTTTTGTTCATTGTTCTGTTTTATTAATTGTACTTCTATCTGTGAGAAGCTGTAATTGGCTTCGTCGAAACTACCTTGTAAACCATGTACACTAAATTAAGCTGTTGTTCCTCCAAAAAAGTGAAAATAAAAAAATAAAAAATAAATAATAATTTTACACCCAGACAAAATATGTAGATGAATGTACAGGCAACGAAATAAAAATTTTCATGTGATTAGAAAAGATTATTTTGTAAACGTGGACAGTGGGAGCCTAAAACATAGAGGACCATTTAAAATATGTTATCTATTATAAACCTATTCTTAATATTTTTAAAGTTATATTATTTAAGAGTGTTTAACAGAAAACGAATACAGAGTGTTATCTCATAGTAGAATACTTAGCGATGGAATTGTAAATAACACACAAGAAAACGACTCAATAATTTAATACAAGATGCATAAATTGAGGGATTTATTGACATCCATAAAAAAACCTAACTCGATAGATGGCGCTGACGAGACATGCTACTATAGAACATTATTCAGTTAAACAGTAGTCCCACTCCAAATTTTTTTTTGTCGAGGTAGCGCTGCCTATGTTAGTTGTCTTTTTCCCACTAATGAAGGTAAATTCATCTGTGAAATATTTATTAGCGTGTCCGATCAGCGCCATCTTTCGAGTTATTTGGGACTATTTTTTTTATTTACTGTCAGAAAATCCCTCATTGTCACTCATTTTTCAGAAGCAACACAAAAAGAAGTCCAGTCTAGATATAAACGGCTTTCAATATATTTTTCTGTGGCAGAAACACTTCAAACCATAGAGATAATAGAACAGAGTAGACAAGCCAGTCCAAAATGCGGGCCTTACCAGAAAAGAGAGAGTATAATAATAAAATACTTGTCAAAAAACCAGGTCTCGCAACTCAGTTGTTCTGCGGTAAAAAGTTGTGAGATCCATGTAATACCAAGTCGGTTATTAATTTATTCGGTTATAAATATATTGAGACTTGGCCATCGCACTAAATAATTGAATTTACATGTGTTTTCAGGCGATTGAATTTACACGTGTTTTCAGGCGATGGCCAAGTCTCAATATATTTATATAAAACATTAAAGAATTTTAATATTGATAAGCGTCACTATAAGATGCTGTTAATTATTACGTAACAACTTAATGCTTCGAGTATGGAGATTCCAGACACAATTGATTTTCAATTGTTATGGACCACGATCGTGGTCTTAGACACTGGACGTATTAAGACAGAAAGTCGCTTAAGTAGAGACTGAATAAATTAATAACCGACTTGGTATTACATGGATCTCACAACTTTTTACCGCAGAACAACTGAGTTGCGAGACTTGGTTTTTTTGAGAAGTATTGTTTTTGATGGGATCTCATTTCTTTTTGTATTTTGTAGACAGTTCTACTTTTTTCCTTTTCGGTGCCTTCTACTTATTGTATATATGTATATCTACCAGCAACGAATTTTCTTAAAGCCCTCTTTTCTTTGCGGTCTTTTCTAGATTTTTTAGTTTTTCCTTGATTCATACACCAAACACTACTTATATTCTAAATTTGAAGCTTCTAGGTCTGCTAGAAGTGCCTTAGAATTTTGATGATCGTTGAGTCAGTGAGTGACAAAATTAAGAAATTTGACCCGTTATAATTTCTTAAAAATACTGGTTCAAATTGAATGAAAACGTGTAATATGCTTATATAATAGGGTAAGCGCTCCACTAAATGAACACTCACCATTGAATGAACAAAACATGGTTTTTTGGACAAAATAAGAAAACCAATTTTTTTCCTTAAATCTCGTATTTTTTTTCATTTGGCAACATTGTTTTTTATGTAATAGCAGCATTTCCTTGGTAGGGTAGTGTTCACCTTCGTAAATACGTACGTTTGAAAATTTTGTATTGGTTGTCAGATTTGTTTCTATGGACTGGAATTAACGACCGTGGTAAGACGTCACTAATTTATCTTAACTTTTAAAATCTAATTCAAGAACTAATGATAAAAAGCTTGATTGTAGAATTAATATTGTAAATGAATACTCCGATTTGTATTAAGTTTATATAAATAATTCGTAATAAGTCCGAAAAATTAGGGTATTCCATTATTGGTGCAAGAAAGTGCAAGAACTCTAATAAATGAACGGTCGTTCATTCACAGGAGATTCACAAATTTCTGATTTTTCATAAATGTATGTCTTATTCTAAATTTAATTAAGTTGAGTTTTTGGGGACATACAAAATAAACTAGTTCTGATTCTTTGGCTAGTATTGGAACACGGCCGTTCATTTACTGGTATATCGAATCTAATAAATGAACGAAGCAATTTCATACCCATCCCTTAGTGTTCAATAACTGACTTATGAAATCTAGTAAATGAACTATAGAATTATAATCACGGTCATTAACTGGTATTCCGTAAATATTAAATGTACATAGTCAATAAATTCACAAAGCTTATTTTCTTAGGTATAATGGAATAATGTGTATATATAATTATGATAAAAATAGAAATGATAAAAAACTTGAAGAAGAAAAAAAAAGAAAAAAGAGGACATTGAAAATAACAAGAGGCATAGACAGGAGACAGGACAGGAACGTAAAACAAAAGAAGATAACACAAAGCAGATAAAACGACTAAATAAAGTTCTTAAATGTAACAATAACAACAAGGACAAGCCAGAAATCAGTGATAAAATCAAAAAGACTTCTACTCCAGCTGAGGAAACCCGAACCGGGCACGGGAACTTATTATTTGGAAAATATGTGATAGTACGATTCAACACACAAAAGAAAACGCGATATTTTGTAGGAAAAGTTCTTATGGCAAATGAAGAAATGAAGAAGTATAAGATAGATTTTGTAAGAAAAAATCTATTTCAGAAAATACTGTTTCTTTGGTCAAACCCCAGATTCCGGATATATCTGAAGTTGATCACACTGACATTCATCATGTTTTGGGAGAACCTACGTATGCCAGGCGTGGACTGATATCGTTTGCTTGATGTCAGTTTTAGAGACATAGAATGAGATTATGGTTTTGTTAATTAATGTTTGTAGTTTCATATATTTTATAGTTTATGTTTACGTTAATGACATTGTCTTTTGTGATATTTAAAATGTATATAATGTCTAAAAGGCATGTCTTATTAGTAGTTGATTTAATAAAAGATATATTTTAAGATATTGATTTTTGTTTGGTAGATACATGGTTTCCATTTATATATTTTTATCTATATTATTCTCATTTTTGTTAGAATATTCAAATTGATCCAAATGGCATAATTATAGCACGGTACTAACGTCATCACAGATGTACGGTTATTTTTTTTTTCTGTCGTAATAAGCACTCGTAACTTGATCAACTTGAATGGTCGTGTTATTGTAATTTGATTTGTCTTGTTTCAATTTTATACGAATTATAACTTCATAAGAAAACAACTTAATCATTAAAGAAAGTTCATTGAATAATAAACCTGTTTAACAGTTCATTTACTGGTTTTTATTTTGGTCATTCACTGGATAATGTTGTTCATTTACAGGTGTTTTGGGGTAATTTTCAATAAATGCTTAATATCTCAAAAATTTGATGGAATATTCGTATTTCTAAAAAAGAGGTTTTTAAATATTAACTGAAAATTATAAAAACGCAGCTTCAGTAAAAGCTTGATCGTGGCATCATATTGAAATTATTTTTCAAAGTTGAAAAAGTCCTTAGGGTTTCATTCACTGGAGCATTTACCCTATGCCTGCATGGTTACTGAAAATTTCAGTCTTCTAGTTTTATCCACAACGAAGTTACAGGGGGTCGAAAATGGTCTGAATTGCTTCGAGAAAAGGATGGTACGGCCGTGACGCTTTTTTGCTCGACTTGGTGGGGGCACGGCCGTGCCCCCAGATACTTCGAATGCTAAGTCTATAATAGCTCTTTGGTTGTTAGCTGTAACCACTGTGACTGTTGAGTGTCCTAATGCATATTTGGCATAAAATTAAAATAAAGATAGAACTAGGTACAGTTGTTTTCCATCATTTCTCCATGCCCCACCATCACATTCAGGGCTTTATGGACCTTGCCTACTCTATATTAGGGCCGTCGAGAGAATGCGTTCCTGACAGGTCGTTATCGGATGGTTGATGTGAATTTGTACCGTCGGACAATTCTCGTTTTCTAACATTATTGTCGTTTACATGCACGAATTACACAAAATAAAATTAAAAATAATAAATTTCTATGTCGAATCACAACAAACAGTTATATTAAGTCCATGCTTCAAACACCCCTTTCGATGGTACAGTAAACGAAAACGCAAAATAAAACTAAAAAAATAATAATATTATTTTCCATATATGATTACAGTAAAATTATATCCTTTGCCTCTTCTACTTTTTAGCAATATTTTCACGAACTTCTCGCCAACACCACCATCGGTTACCATACCAGATCCTTTATCGTTTTCAGGCATATTATCAATTATTACGACTTCTGTGATGGACATGTCATTAGTTTGTCCTTTTGGTGGATAATAAACATTTTTGGAACGCACGGCAAGAGGTAAAGCGCTCTTAGAAAAATTCGCTTCATGCAGGATAGCTTCATTATTGCCTAGTACCCATTCCCGTAAATTGACACCACGAGAGAAATTTAAACCAGCAATTAAAATTGCGGAAATAATTACTGAAGTGTGCATTTTAAGATTGGTTGTACTGTATTGTTATAAATACAAAACTGTGAATTTTGTTCTGCGTTAAGTTTTATATATCTCCAAAAGAGTTTATCCAAAAGGTAGTCAACAAAATAAACTTTTCCAAGAAATTTGAATATAATGTGTGACCAGGCATAACTTTTTGCAGAGTAGTCCGATTTTGATAAATCTTTTTTTATTAGAAAGGGTATATCCTGTAGTTGATTCTTTACAAATTTGAAAAAAAAATTCCAACCCTAAGGTTAGGAAAACAGGGGATGATTGATTGTTCACTCACTGATTGTAATGTATGACCATGCATGAAGTTAGCTAATTTAAAAGTAATCAAAAATTGAGCATGCAGTTAGTAGATTATAGCCACAAAAAAATATAAAATAAAAACTTTTTACCAAAAAGTTATATCGTCGAAAAAACTAAAAAGCAAAAAATAATAAACCTTTATTATTAATTAGCCTTGGAAACTAAGTTCTTAAACTAATATACTTATACCTAAGTAATTAATAATTGAGATTAATGATTGAGTCGGCGCCAAACAATCAATGTACTAAATTACCTTAAATTTAAAGTCACGGTGAAACTTGAAGGCTTGTTACTGAAGTGACTGAAAATTACTTAGGTATAAATAAGTACATTAGTTTAAGAACTTAGTTTCTAAGGTAAGACAATATTTTTTTTTATTATTTTCTAATTTTTTCGGTGGATTAATTATTTTTTTACAATGAAGTAAATTTTGTCTTTATTGCTTCATTTTTATTTTAGAATTGTGAAAGCATATTGAGTTGGTACACTTACGATGGCTGTTGAATAAAATATAAATAATTGAAGATTATTTTCAATATTTTTTTTTTGCTATTAAAACGTGTGTTTTTTTGTTATTAAACTATAATAGCTCTTTGTGTTTCTGAATGTGATATGTAACATTCATAAACTCTTGCTATCTTATTTAAAGTAGTATACAATTCTGATTTCCCTTTTCCTTTATTTTTGTAATTTATGAAACGATACATTTTATAAAAGGTTTGAATCACTAAACGCTAAAAAACTATTATTACAACTTCATTCTATGTTTATATAATTAAATTCAAACTAACACACAAACAGTAAAACACAAACAGGAATCTTAGTAGGTATTAACTAACTAACTCCGAATCTTTCTAATGCTACTGTATCTTCAACTATTTTATAATGACAGAGTTTGCGCACTCATGCATGTACGACAAATTATACTACTATTGCACCGTTCTTACCTGTTTCTACGACTCGTGTGCTGGTAGACAATTTAACGTTTCAAGATTAAGATACATAAAAATGAAAAAAAAGTAGCTAAGCCGGCGAGCCACAAATTAAAAGTATACGAATTATCAAATGTTAAACAAATGTGTCTTATTTGTTTCAGCAACATGGGTCTACAGGAATTCGAGGAATGGACGAATCAGCCAAACTTATTCTTCTCGAACAAGTATAGACTCTGCTCAAAGATATGTGGTTTGACCCCAGGCCAAAGAAGAATCTGCAGAAAGCATAAAGATCATATGCCGGCGGTTGGGAAGGGAGTGCGTCAAGGTATAAATGAATGTCAGCATCAGTTCCGTGAGAGAAGATGGAATTGCACCGTTACAAAAGACGAGACTGTCTTCGGACCTTTGGCTCTGATCGGTGAGTTGCTAAAATTTCTATTAAGAATAACAAGCTTCTGGTTGCCAAACCGTAGGACATAGGTTGGGGCCTTTAGGGGCCTCGTTTGCTCACAAAACAAACTTAACAAATTTTGTATAGCTTTCTTTTTCAAACTTACGAATTGGGGTTAATTGCTACGATATTCCTTCTCACACTATATATACGTTTAGGTATGTAAGTAGACACGCTTTGATTATATATCATATCTGGATGGACCCTCACCAATAGATTGTCAACAAACATGTAAGGCAACTTTTCCATACTTGTGTGTGTGAGTCAACAGACCACGCACTGTCGCTACGCCACACTAATCACGTACAAAACGGCTCTGTGCGTGAATTATAACCGAACAGTTAGGTGATATTTTTATTTACGTTTTTGGCGCTGACTGTATCCAGATATTATATAATCAAAGTAGGCACGATACTTCGCCTATATCACATATAAAAAATGCTAGTTACTATTTAAGTAAATCGAAAGTTAAATATTGCATACATATTGTAAAAACAATGCGATCGAAACATCAGGCACAAGCATGATATATTTTTTTGAAAATTAATTAAAAATATATAAAAATACGTTGGTTCTGTTTCTCTTTCATTTTATATGTTTACGATAAAAAATTGTTTTCAATCAAATCCAAGGTCGACTTTTACTGCTTAAACGGATTCCATAAATCGACATGCCAAAGGAAACAAAACAACGTCATAAACAATAAAGAGAGTAAAAAGATTAGAAAAGAAAATGTTTATTTCTAATCTTCAAGTATGAATTGTAGTTGGCCAAGGGCAATGAATGTTCCTTGTGGTTTCTTACCTCAATCACAAATTTTTAGTTCACGAAAAAAAAAAATTAATACTAAAAGCTAAAGTGAAAAGTAGCGATTTCACAGAGATGCTCTTTTCACCGACTTTCATGTTCAAAATCCACTATAGGATATTTTTATTATTTGAAAAGGCAAGACTGAAGAAAAATCAAATAATATGGTAAGACATTTTTATTTTGTGTTGTTTTGTTGTTAATTAGAAATAAAAGTTTGTTGCGAGAAAAAAAATAATTTCAAGTCAGCGAAAAACCAATACCGTTCAAAAATCGATTCAAACAAAAATAAGAATGTATTAGGTTTCTCAGTGAAAGGTGTAATACGAATTTTGATAGTAAATTTATCAAAATTAAAAATCGGATGAACTAAAATAAAGCCCGTTTATTGTCTTTGCTTCAAGCTTCCATTCCAACAGCCGTTTTTATACCCCACTGCAGGGGCTTAGGCCTCCCCTAAAGATAAGGGAGCTTGGAGCTTAAATCTACCACGCTGCTCCAATGCGGGTTGGCGGATTGTAACGACTGCCATCTGTTGACAGCAACCGGGATCGACTGCTTAACGTGCTCTCTCTCTCAGGAGTCAGTGATAATTAATGTACTTAAGTCAAAAGAAAACTCATTGGTGCACGCCCGGATTCGAACCACGGCCACATGGCCTTATAGAATTGACACAGGTGCGCTGCGCTCGGGCTATCACGACAAGTTTCAATAAAACATAAATATTATATATAGAATTTAATAAAAAAAACTAAAAATTTTCCTTTGTATTGTTTGGTGATATTTCCCGTATAAATTTTGTGTTTATATTATTGTCCTTCAGTATGAAAACAACGTAAATATTTGAAAGAAGAAATCTTGATATTCTTTGATATTATCAAATAATAAATCTATAAAATAAATAAAAATAATGAACGTATCTCAGTAATTCAGTTCTAGATTACAGACAAAGAAAATAGTCTATTAAGGAAAATAGTATTTTTATTCTAGCCTGCCCAGGGCTGGCATTGTTCTAACAATAAATCGTCGTATAGCTCGTAAATCACTAGCAACGTCTAGATTGTCTCCGCCGAAGTGACAACCCTGCGATATTGAGAAAGAATTAAAACGTGTTCAGTTTAAGAGAGTATGGTAAATGGATACACTAAAATATGCTTGTTGATTGAAGAACATGTTTTGTTATTACGTTAATAGTAATTATGTACTTGAGTATAGTAAGTTTAGTAGTTAATTGGATAGTTCTCGTTTTTAATTTTTTAGTTTAAGTTTAGTAGTTTTAAAATTTATTAATAATTATATAAATTCTCGCCTAGAACAAAATTAAAACCATGTGTTCAAAAAGTGAGTGCAGAAGTTATTCTGTATTCCTCATGCTGTGTTTGCCTGTTATTGTTCTCGCACTATACTTTTAAGATGAACTGTAACTATATTAAGTAGGTATGTTGTGGTGTAAGAATGTTGGCAAACCTTATAAATAAATAAATAGGAAAAGTATAATATTTATTAATTGTTGAAAAGCCCATTTTTTTAAATAATATCTTAACATATTTAAAAAAATAATAAGTAAATATTTAATAAACCCGACTACGATAAAAGCTTAATACGTAAAATCCTCGAACGAAGAAAAAAAATACTAAAAAGCATTGATGCTAAAAAGAAAGAAAAATTTCAGATATAAAGACCCCTTTTTTCTTATACAAAATTTAAGGCGAAGTCGGAGGCTCCTACAGAGTGCGGATTATAGGTAATCATCAGATCATGAATTTTTAGTTACAAAACATGAATCATCGAAAATTAACCTGAAAGCCGCTTTTGGAGTCGGTCTGTGTCGTTTTAGTACTGTACTTCACACACTGCACTAGAATGAGTAAAATATTGGTTTCATAAAATTCCGTCTTTTATGAAGATTTCTGATTTAACCTTTCGCTTGTACGGAATCGTCTTGTTACTTTAGTAATGTATTGATCAATAGTTCCGAGTGAACCTCATTGAGCAAAGTTGTTTAAATTAACATTCAAAAATTAAATTTTAAATTAAAGACGGTTTCTTATAAATAAAATCATAATCACAAGCTTTGATAAATTTTTTTTACAGCATCCCGCGAAACAGCATTCACTTATGCGATCACGGCGGCAGGAGTTGCATTGTCTGTTGGAAGAGCTTGTCGAGATGGAAGGCTTGCCAGCTGTGGGTGCTCGCGAGCGTCTCGTCCCCGGACTCTGCACAGAGACTGGGTGTGGGGTGGATGTGGGGACAACTTGGAGTATGGATACAAGTAAGATAAATTAATGATAGATTTATTTGTAAAGAGATACGGACACACTAGTTTAGCCGTGTTGCAGCTTTGAAATGTGTTGGTAACCATTCCACCATCTAGAATCAAGCATATGTTCGTATAGTTTCCCTATCTCTCACATATCACATTCAGATGTCGTATCGGCGTCATCCAACGATTATTCCATCCCCCAGGATGAAGGGGCTTTAAGCTGCTCCAATACGGATTGGCGGATTGTAACGACTGCCATCTATTGACTACAACCAGGACCGACTACTTAACGTGCTCTCCGAGGCACGGAGTCAGTGATAGTTACGTACTTAAGTCAGAAAAACTCTTAATACACGCCCGAATTCGAACGACGGCCTCACGGCCTTATAAATTTGAAACAGGTTCGCTGCGCTCGGGCTATCACGACAGCATGCATCACGGGCATCCAATGATCGGAGTACTACAAATCTTTATACGCCAGGCACCTACAATAGAGTTGATTATAAGTACGTAGTGCGTGAAAGAACAACTTATCAAAGTCCACTGAAAATTACTAACTACTAAATTACTTTATATCGCTGCGTATAAATGTATTTTCAGCATAACTGGAGACGGACAAAATCTTAAACCGACGATATACGAAACAATAACAATAAATTAAGAGCTATTATTAAAATTATATACCTAACCGCAGTGAGAGCTCGCTAAACGGCTTCGGTTATGCACTATGCCTTTATGAATCATGTGTCAGTTTAGACACAAGATTTCCGAACCAAACGCAACTAAGTGGTAACGTGGTAACCGAGATCACGTGCTAATAGTGTAGCTGTATTATTATACTAGCGACCCGTTCCGGCTTCGCACGGGTAGCAGAGCATATAAGCCGTAGTGTTTTTTCTGTGTAGTATCCTATCAGCTTGTTGCTAAGCCTTCTTCTGCGTTTACCGTCTAACCACTCATACTCTAGCTACCTGGTGCAAGATGACAAGTTTTAGTTCGAGTTACAGTGCGCAAGGTCCCCGCGAAACCTTCGTGAAATCCCCGCGCGCGTCCTCTTCTTCTTCTTCTTAGTTATTCAACCCCCCAAAATCGCGTAATGTCAATTCAATACTGTGAATTAACATTTATAACTCTATTAAAACTGAGATTAAAACCAAATGCTGCTGTCAAATTAATTTAGTCTATGTTCCATACAAACGTCGCATTAATGTAGACAAACCAAACAAAGCAAGCCACAGTTCTTACGATAATAAAATTGTTCTTCGATACCACATCTGCTTACTATTCCTGTCGCCCTGTGCAGAGATTATTATTTTATTTAAATACTACGCTCCCCGGAAATCGCGCAACGGAAAGTTCTCCCGACAAATCGTGATGCCTTAGTACTTTTCCCCCACTTTATCGAAATTTTCTCTCAGCTAATGAGGGGAAGAGAAAATGTCGTCGAAAAAATACGATGTTATTTTCCTCGATCCAAAGAATTGGGTACAGTTGAATTGTCTAAATATGTCAGCGAAAAATTACTTTTTCAAACTCATCCAAAACAAACAAATAGGAAAAATATATAAAATTATTTTGATGAGGGTTTATCGGAAATATCTGGAACACCTTTCTATTCTACTTTTTACTGCTCTGCTCCTAAAAATGTGATGATACCCGTGGATGAACCCACATACCTACCCTACCTATAATAACCAGACTTTCAAGCCGCCATTATTGGAGCACAGCTCTTCCTCAATGCTGAGCTAATCAGTTTGGACCATGCTCGTCTGAAGCGGGTTGGGTGGTGGTCAGAGATTGTTAACCACCACCCGACAGTCATAAACAGAGACGTACGCCGACGGGACGTTTGATATTTATTGCACATTTGCCTATGGCGGGGATCGAACAAGTTTTAGTATTAACTAGGAAGTCTCACAATTTCTTGGAGCGTACGTTCTTTTACAGGTTCCGGTACACTGTGTAGTCTACGTAGGCAAAGCCACGTGCGGAAAGCTATTAGATGGATAAACATAATTTTTATGTATAAATAAAATTTAAGTGTCTGTCTATGATTTGAAAATGAACATTTTTATGTTTATTTGCACGTAACCAAAACCTACACACATATTTTTTTTTAAATTTGTGTCAGTTTGTCTGTCTGTTCTCTCCGATCTGCGAAACAGCTGAACTAATTTAGACGTGACTTTCATTGGCAAGTGAAGGATTTTTCAAACATATTATAGGCTACTTTTTGGCGGTAAGGGGCAATATGTTCCCGCAGATCCGCTCGTTGTACTACAGACGTCAAAGTAACTCTTTCCAAGGCGTTCTGCCAATCATTATACACGAGCGGCCTGTGGGCATCATACAATTCAATAATGCCTTCAGGATGCTATTGGGTCTGCCATGGCGTTGCTATGCCTCAGGAATGTTCGCGAAAGCTCGCACTGATGGTTTCATGTGAAAGAAAGCGGCCGCTCTCCTGCTACGCCTACAATGTAGTAACAACGGCATCCTGAAGATGATCGCTGCCAGCTCAGCAGACTGTCCCTTCAAAAAATACTGAGTGGGGATAGCTATTGGTCTGATTAAATAATATGAGGCAATTTTGTTTTGTTTTACTATATAATAATAATTCCTTTATTTGTTTTATTTTGTGATATCAGATAATTTTATTTAATTAATAATAATAATATAATAATAATACATGGGACTTCCCACACAGCGCTATCTAGTCCCCAAAATAAGCAAGTATTATGCTTGTGTTATGGGTTACTAGACAACTGATATACATATATAAATATTCTTTATAATATATACATATATAAATATTTTTGCGAAGACACCATATACATACTATAATAACGACAATTAATTGTGTACGAGTATTTACATTAAGCCTTATGATGACGAAGCTTGTTAATGAAATAACAAATTATGGACTCTAGTCTGAAATAGATATTTATTTAATTATTTATTCCATAAATATTTATAGTTCTACTTAACTTACGTAACTTTTAAAAACCTCTCAAATACATTAGCTGGCGTTCTTATGCTCGTGTTTGTTTGCACCTTACCAAAAACCAAACACGTTTTTAAAATTTTTGTCTCTTTCTCTGTCTGTTAGTTTGTCCGGGTTAGTCTCTGAAATGGCTGAATGGATTTTGATGGGACTTTTATTGGCAGACAGAGGACATTTTAGAAAGTAATTAAGCTATTTTTTATCCCAGAAATAGTAATGTGTTCTGTCACATAAATAAAATAGAAATGTCTTTGTGATTTTAAAATAGCAAAAAGCGGAAAATAAAGTGATAAGTATAAGAGAGGATGAAAGGAAATGAGTCTCGCCCTTACCTTATTATAAAGTGATTAAATTTAATATACAAACGTGTAGGTAAAGTATATCCATTATTTTAACACATCCTTTGAGACGCCGCCAAAGCACTCAGACAAAAAATTCACAAAGAAAACCGCCGCACGGCCGGCCGTAACAAAGAAACTGACGGCTTGCGCGTGCCGCGTACAGTTTCAGCGAAAATTTGTCAATTTACATCGACACTTCACCGAGTAAGTAAATGACAAAATATAATGTGGTGATACGAAGGACACGTCGAGTAATGAAGAATGTCATAAGTTTTTGTTTCGTGTGTAGCGAATATGATAAGTTTTTGTTTCCTCTAAATAAATATATTTTAATGTGTCTATTTCGTTCCTGCTTTGCCTTTCGGTGTACCGGGGTCTAATATAACGGATATACTATAATCCACGCGGACAGAGTAGAATAAATAACAACTGGAATTTATTAAAGTTTTGAATTTACACAAAATTTTTATCAGTGTGTGCACGTGTAAAGAATGTATAATGTGTATGGTGATGATTATAGATCATAGACTATTATAGATCTGTAGAGTATTGCAGCATTATGATTGCGGTTGGTCGTTGATTGGCCGGTCTTGTAAACTTTTAAACATTGTAAATAAAATAATATCACTATCTGAAATTCTCACTTTTATTTATCGATAAGTAATTATTTATTAAAAATACTAAAGATAAAATCACACTTTATTCCCTTATGCGACAAGCAGGACTATCTATAAATTTCCATGTGGTGCCAAGCGTACTTTCCCAGTCTACGTTTCGACCCACAGACAAGGTGTTTCGACCTCTCCGCTCCTGGGGACTAGCTAGGTATCATGGGTTTAGCAGCTGCAAAGTAATAAAATATTTTTTATTTTTACAATTAATTTTAAAAAGAGGAAAAAATTACCTCAGATTAGCCCTAACGAATCCAAAAACGTAATTATTTCAAAATTAAAATTACCTTTTAATTCATTAAAAACATTTTTCACACCTGAAACTTTCAGGTAAGTCACCTGTTTCGCTTGACACCTGCGCACCAGGGCGACAAGTTTATGTCGAAGTATAACTACCCACCTGTGCGGTACGAACGGTCGATAAGGGTGAAAAGTTCACGTTGGGTTGGGGTAGGTTAGGGGTGTAAGGGTGTGCTTAAATGAATACCGAAGGCTTCAGAAGCTTTTCAAAGTCCAAATATATAAGAAGTTGTTCTCCAGCGAAAAATTTACGGAATTGCGTCATGAAACACAAGGAAACGTCAATAAAATGCGCAATCCTTTTTGTATGTCAGCTATTTATCAGAATCTTACCAGCCAAGGTAATTTTATTTTCTATCTACAGATTTATATTTGTAAATATTAATTTCATAAGTTCAGGCGATCAGTTGAATACCTCATTTTTTTCTTATTTTTACATGAAGTACTTTATTGAAACAATGGAAAATCAATTTGCTGCCCGATTTTTCAAAGTTGCCGCCTGCAAGTTTCATCTTTTAACCACATACTATAACAGGCTATGACCACGGGACATGTTTTACAATAAAATAATAATACATTGCGCATTGTGAACACTTCTTAACCCTGAAACGTTAAAGCTTCAGGTTTGTACTAGTATATTCGGTTAAACCTGTACGTATAAACTTTCACCTGAAAGCTCCCCTACGTAAAACGTGAAAAACCGTTTCTGCGCACTCCTCATACCCTGGTCGACAGGTGAGAGGTAAGACAGGTGAAAAATTTACCTGTGCGCTTCAGGTAAAAACCATTTTAGAGGATGAATGAATAAATAAATAATAAGTATTTAAGATTAATAATTTATTTTTATAATTAAAATCATAGTGGCATCACAAAATAGTTTACATTTTAATTAACTTTTTTAGTGAAACTATTAAATCAAAATTATAAGCTGAAGATTTATTATAAACATATCGAAATTTACAAATAAACTAAAATAACTTTATTTTAAAACATTTTTTTTTTAATTTCGTTAAATCGTTTAAATAAATACACTAACAAAATAAGAATCTTCAGTGTTGCATTTTCTTTCTTACCTTGGCAATCGAACAAATCCTCGTTAATCAGCTGTCAGGAAAACTTCACGGGTGTCAAACCATGGTTAAAGACAGATCTGGTACTAGGGCTTCATAACTTTATGGAAGACCGTATTTTCAGGAATACGTATTCATTGTTACGTTCAACCCGTTAAACACCTCCTGCATACTTTTGCTTCCCTGAAATTTTTTCACGTAGCGAAAGGGTTAAAGCTTCCATGGAAAAGGCGTGGATTTTCTTCAGGCGCTTTTATGTAAAACTTGTTCGACCCCATAAAACACGGGACCAATTCGATAGAATGAATAGAACTGAAGCATACTGAAGGGTCAGGCTTTACAAAGAGGGAATGGGACTTCAACATTATCGTAAACTGAAAACAGTATAAAATACGCTAAGAGACACTGTTTTACAAAAAAAAAATACCACGTGGAAATTAAAATATACGCCGACGATTGCAAAAGAAAATCAAATCATTATATATTATGTAAAATCACATCACCATACAAGATAACAATATCACAACAAAAACAAAATACTGAAAACACTGTTTATATACCGTAATTCAAATTAAAAGAAATTATTACGAATTTCTTTATCTAACTTTAATAACGGGTGACAATTCGATTTGCGTGTTCCGTGTTTGTGTGATTTTTATGTTCCTTGTAATCGAAGTGGCCTACATACTCGGTTTTATTGCAATTTTTTATATTTTACTCGGGTTTTAGGAATTATTAACTTAAGTGATTTTGAAAAATTTGTTTTTTTTATTATAATAATAAATAAATAAATAAATAATTTATTCAGAAACTATAAGAATTCACAAACTGATTAAAACCATAAAAACTAAAACACGAAAAGAAATGGTACTTTAGCAAAAGGATAGCCATGACAATGAAATAACTAAATACTTAGGTAAATAAAACATCAAATGGGCCCTAGTCCCCACACTAGGATTCCCTGTGTCGTGGGGACCAGTCTAATATAAATAACTATTTCCTCACTAAAAAATAATATTAATTGGACATAACTCAGCTCAAGACATAGGTACAATAAAGCCGTCACTAAAACTTAAATGTTCCCACTTTATAAAGCTGCCCTGAAAATTTATTTCACTTTCAACATAGAAAAGTTCATTTAGTTCAGTACCGATCGTGTTATGTATATAATGAGTTGGGTGTCTATAGTTATTGTCACTAAATTACAGTTAAAATTTTTTTTTTATTTTCTGCTACAGGCGCGTTAAAGGGGCGTAATTTTGATAATTTGCAATGCAAGAGGTTCTGGGCTCACTCCTGAAGCGTCAGCGTTTTTAGTGGACTGTATAAGGCGTTGGTATAGTATAGTGGGGAGCAACAGCGGAGCGAAAGGATAGAGAGTAAAGGACTGACCTTTTTCTGCGACACACTCCGAACTTCGATTGCAGCCAGCAGCTCCCTTATGGCGGCGCGGGCGCGGCATCAACAACTATCGGGTACACACCACTTTTTGTTTATGCTTCTAAGCGTTCACAATAGTTTATATATTAAACGGGTTTTTTTTGTGAGAAACAATCAAAGGGAGAGGCGGTTAATTTTAGTGCGTCGCATAGGAAAGACAATGGCGGAATGAATGTGTAAAGGAATGAGGGTAGTTATGAGATATACGAAAGAAGTAGGGATGCGGCGTAGCCAATTGTAGCCACCAGCCAGTGTTTTTCATTTCAAATTGAATGTAGCGAAATCGTACTACCAGCCAAGATTGTTTTAAATTAAATCAAATTTAAAGTTGAATTTATAAGTTTATTTGAGTGAATTGATAAAAGTATAGTTTACCTACACTATAAATATCGAATTTAAATTAATTCAAGTGATTTGAACTTAATTCACTTTTGTTAATGCATAATATTTTGTACTTATTTTAATTTTATAAGGCTCATTAATAATCGTGCTAATGTTATCTGATATACCTGCACATCACTCCAAAGTTAACTTCGAACACGCATACAATACATAGTACATAGAGACATGACATATTTGATAACACTAATTAATTTTGACATTTAAAAAAAAATCACGTATCTATTTTACTGCAAAATAAAATTTCACAGTGGAAACGCCTAAAAATTCGTCCTTTCAATTTATGCTACTAAGGATTCATTCAACATTGTATGGAACATATGCATATTTAGATAATTTTAAAATCATTCAGTCCATCTTCCGACACTTCAAAAGTGCCAACCAATATTTGCTTAAGAAATGTATAATCCACCGTCTTACATTTTCCTCAAACTATAACCATTAGCACACAGTAGTTCAGTCATTGCTATAATACTGACTGAACGATTGGCTGAGTAGTAACAGACCTTAAGTGTCACGGGTTCGATTCCCACCCGGGACAAATATTTATGTGCATGAACGTGTTTATTTCGTTCCGGGTCTGGGTGTAAAATATTTATATATGTATATATTATTAAAAAAAAAAGATAATTTAAGTATGTACATCAGTTGTCTAAGTAACCAATAACACAAGCATAATACTTGCTTACTTTGGAATAGATGGCGCTGTGTGGGATGTCCCATGTATTATTATTATATTATAATAGAGCTGCTTCATATTTTTGCCCGCGCACTCGAATTCGGATCCGCTCGGTTTAGAGATTTTTCAACTTTGGTCTCGGCATTTGGTCCCTTTCAAGTTTCAATATTCACAGACCACCAAATAATATCTCAAACGAAGTGACATAATATATTATAATTTTTGAGATATTTAAAATTTTCTATACCGGCTCAACGGCGAAATACGAAAAAAAAAGGCCTAAGTTCGAGGTCTCATTACATTTACAAAACAATGAAGTTTTAATTTGCCACAATTTATTTTTATTGACAATTTTATTACTCGTGCATCCTTCGATATTTCAACCATAATCGTTGTGTTTTATTTTCCAAAATATAGAATTTTCCAAATCCTCCCCGCGTGACGGCAAATACGACCACTTTCACAAATTTGCCTCCCTATACTGTACTAACCGGGTTCAACAACGTGGTTCCGCGTTAACACGAGGGAAGTGCAACTTTTTTAAGGGATATGATGTCTTAAAGGGAGCTTATGTCTGACCCACAGCGCCACACTACCGTACCACGCTATACTTTCACCACTGTCAAACCAAAAGGGTGTAGTTTGACAAATATGTTGTGGACGTGCAAAGCTGTAATGTGCACTAAGTTATAGTATTTGTTTTTACGTTGAGTTGTGATTTGGCTGTATAGTGTGGATGCATATTTATTTGATAACATAAAAGTGCGATAAATTTAATAAATGCATCGTATATAATGTATGTGTCCAACCCGCACTGAAGCAGCGTGGTGGATTAAACTCCAAATCCTTATCACCCTCAGGGGAGGCCTAAGCCCTTGCAGTGAGGCATAAAGGGCTGGTGGAATGGAATACCGTTAAAAAAAATAAGTTGTCTGTAAAGTTAGTTTTACTGACGATAGTTGAACGTGACAACGTCATAAGAAAATACTGATGGAACGATTGCATTTTTCAAAAGAAAATTTTAATTTTATTTGTTTGATAGATATTTTGTATGGATATAAAGAAGGAGGTAAATGGAAATCACAATTGAATTGATTAAGTTACATTTATTTGTACGCATAAATACAATTGTCAATTTTTTTTTACAATATACATAGTTTTTACAAGTATGAATGTGCGTTGAGCAATTGTTTTACATGGAAAGCCTCAGAGCGAGGTAACGCCGCATGCGTCATGTGTTTTCGTGCGTGCAGCCGGCTCCATCGAATTATAAGACGTTGTCACGTCAAAAATCTTTTGGGTGGAATATGTCAGCCAATACTGTAATACTGCAGGCCTTCCATGGCATGTTGCCGTGTAGATGCTTCTTGTTACCTTGTAGCATACGTTTGCTTTGAATCACTTCGTCGTTTTCACCGTGCATCCCCTTTGCGCCATGAACAATTATTACCGAAGTATTCCTAATTCATATGATTTAAATGTTTCACATCTACCAGGCGTTCCGCGATGGCTCGCGATCTTATTGTAACTTTCGTATATAATTTGTGAAAATTATGAAACATTTTTTTCCCGATTGTTGTCAAGCCGAGAGAAAGCCGAAGCCGTTTCTCTTGACGCCCCAAACGACTAGGGCCGTATGCATGGGCGCCGGTGCCACTTTCACCTTACTGAGATGCATGGCAATTGGCGGTGTCCACCGCGAAGAAAATCTTGGAAAATAAACGCGGAAAAATAGTTTTGATATTGTTTTACCGGTATATTTTCACAAAAACATGGAATTTTCTGCATATTTCGAGTCGGAGCTACTAGGGTGACAACAGATAAGAGAGGCTCAAATGCTAAAGGAAAAACGAGAGTTATTTTTTCATTACTGAAACGTCACATTTTTGAGGTAGCGACAGCAGGAACATAGATGTTAGAGGAGGTTTGGGTGGGAACACTTTCCAGGATAAGGATGACTTTTTCCCCTGGGAAATTCCGCTCGTCTGAGCCCAATGCCAGGATAGTAGAAGTACTGGCATGCGCCGAGCCCGGAAAATGACATCTGTGGCAGAAGTGGATTTTTCTAAGACAGGGCTTTGGAAAAATCGAAGCCATATGTACTAGGTGTCCATACATTGAAAGCAGATGCGAAAAATCGAAAACAATTTTAGCGGGAAAGCGTTTTCATGCTTGGAAAAGCTCTAGTGAACAAGAAAAAAATGAAAAAACGGTGGAACAATATTTTCCGCTTTCGCTTTTTTCCGCGTAGCTTTTAAGTTTTTTATAAGAAATACTTTAAAAAAGCTTTTCCGATTTGTCTGTTTGAATTTTCTCCACTAGGAGCGCAGGATTTTTGACAGTTTAAAAATGTGAGGAATGCGCATGGAATGTGACCGGGCATGTCGGTTCAAAGGAAAAATTCGCATTTCCCTCAGCGTTTCCACTTCATAAAGGAGATTTTCCCGCATTCGAGCATTTCTTCGACCAGGTTCACATATATTGCGGGAGTCCTTGAAATAATTACAACGTTTAAGCATTATTTTGTTTTTGCTTTAAACATTTAAATACGATTTTTTTAAATGTGTAAGTAAATTAAATTAGATTTTGAGATCTGAATAAATTTATGAAACGTATGGGCAGACCAAAGAGGTTGTATGTGAAATTTAAAATGGCTACAACAATACCAGTCGAAATCAGTCGAAATCAAATCTGGGGCACTCTGGGGCAAAACTAAAAACGGCCGCCGTTTCTAAATTTCCAAATTGTATTTGTACATGTGAACGTCAATTTTAGACGATTTGGTCTCTGAAACTTGAATCTTATGTCAAAAATCTAACCATGCCTGTGTCATTTTCAAATGTGTGAGACAGATAGGTATACGCGGCGGGGGACTTTATCTTATAGGTCCCGGGTTCGAATCCCAGGTCGCGTCAGTATTTTATACAATGAATATTGATACTGGTACCGGGTCTTGGTTGTTGGTGGGTTTCTTGGTTTCTTTTTGTGTTCCGTACATCAAAGATGAAAAAAGAAACCCATATAGGGTCATTCTGGTGTCCGTCTGTCTGTCCATCTGTCACAGCCTTTTTCTCCGAATCTACTAGATGCAAAAGTTGAAATTCGATACATGTACAGAGTTTGGTGGCTCAATAACGAACGTATAGCGTAAGTGAAATATTTCAGTTTTGGGGAGCAAAGTAGGAAAATAAAAATAAAATTTTCTAAGGGCTCCTAGTGACGTGTCAAATGAAAGTGCTTATTATAAAAAGTACAAGCATATTTATTTATAATTTTAATATTAATTGTTTTAAAGATATTTAAAAAAAATGATTATCCCCCCTTTAGCCCCAAAACTGTAGCGTATAAAATTATGAAAAAGAAATACGGAATATAGAGCTTCATTTATATTTTATAGGAAAAACTAAACGATAAACAAACAAAATTATTACTTTGGGGAAAAATTTTACAATTAAAAACAATTCTCAAGTACATAAGTCATTGTTTATATCAAATGAAAGTGCTCGTTATGAGATCTAGATTTATTTTTTGTAATGTTTATTACAATTTTAAAATGCATAGTTTAATAGACATTAAAGAAAGTATATGATAATATCCCATTGCCCCTTTTATCTCAGAAACTACTACGCCTAAAATTAAATAAAAAAATCCGTAATATGCATGAAAGTCTTTCCTTCCCGCAGGAAAAGGGAAATATTCATGAAGAGAAAATGCATAGATATATTAGGCTCCCAAGTCCCTCCTCCTGAATACGCCACTGGTCAGTGCGTAGAAAAATTTAATAGGTATATTTATTTATAGTGTTTTTAATAGGTAATTTAATAGGCTGTCTGTCAATGTCTTTCACAAACAATACAAGTTTGTGCAGTCAGTGAACGACAAAAGTATAAAACCATGTAAATTGGCGCTCAAACTAGCCCCAGCTTAGTGGTCACAGTATTTTACTTTTGCCGACAGTTTGCGTGAATTGTATATAACATTATAATTTTTTATTAGGTAATATTAAAAATTATTATATTATAATTAAAAATAATATTATTTGTAACGATTTTTTCGAACTTGAATTGTTTTCCCCACATTTCTAAGGCGTATAAACTTTTTTTTTTTTGACACTGGGGGTTCAACTGGAACATAAAATTTTCAGTATCTTTGAAACCATCCTTTTCAGGGGATCCAACTGTAACACCGAGTGTCCATGGAGCTCCTGGAGCTTCAGATACTGGGTTCCGGTGGAAGCATAGATTTTTTTCTAATAGAATTGATAGTTTATTATAATAGCATTTGTTTTTAGAAACACGTTGTCAGTTATAATAAAGAAATTTTGTTTTTTTTTCTTATTATCACATATTAGTTATTAATAAAGAAGCAATAACAACATTAATACTTGGGACATCCCACACAGCGCCATCTAGTCCCAAACTAAGCAAAGCTTGTATTATAGGTACCAGACAACTGATTATTCTTTATAATATATATAATTTATACCCAGATGCGGAACGACATAAACATGTACATGCACACAAGTATCCATCCTGGGGGGGAATTGAACCTGCAACCTTTGGCTCCGCAGTTAGGGTCTCTCTCTAACCACTCGGCCATTCGGCCAGCCAAGTACGTGTACGATATAAGTATGTATTCTCCTACGAGATGTATTCTGATGAACAAACAATAGAAATATAACTCACTCAGAACGTCAATCATTAATTATGGCGTTTAGCGTCCGCCATATTGAATTTTAATAGCAATTATGTTCTTGCCGGACCGGTTGTGGTTTAGCTACCGCGCGGCGCCACTGACTTGGAAAAACCTAGGAAATTCGGAATAAGACGTAGAGTGCGAAAGATGCGTTTACGTAGTCCATACAACACGCCATCCGCCGTACATTTTTGACACAACTTATTACAGACGCGTAGTAACTGCTAGTGACAGTCGATCCAGCTATATTATATTATGAACGTATCTCGTGCATGAGCAACTGCCATTTTATTCAAATAATAATAATATCTGGGACATACCACACAAGACCATCTAGTCCCAAAGTAAGCAAGCTTTATGCTTGTATTATGAGGTACTAGACAACTGATATACATGCTTAAATTTTTTTATTGTTAATAATAATAATAATAAATGTTATTACTCCTTGGTAACCGATACCGTTCTCGCGGGTTTTCTTTGCAACGGTTTTAGTTTAGCAGAGGTCCCAATATCTTTACATAGCTCATGTTTCCTTGTTACGTGGGAGCTTTTCGCTGCAGTTTTAGAAGCTTAACAGATAAACGTACGTTAATCGGGTTAAGAACGCTCAGCTCCGTTATTGGCTACCAGGGTCTTAAACATCGAAAGAGATGGTTAATCTGGTGAATAAACAGGGAGGTTAACCAATTAGTAGAATTTCAACGTTTTGATTTTATGTGGTTTATAAGAAAAAACTATGTTTCAATTATAATTTTAGCGTTTAGTAGAATGAAAATTATATTGATTTTAACCCCCCGCCCCGGCGGAATTCCATGTAAACACCTGTTGAATAAAATCCCTTATAGCATCGCTTATAACATCGCTTGTAACGACGTATCGGACATAACAATATAACATTACCAAAGCATAGCAATTTTTTGCATAGATATAGTTTATAAGCTGAAGAGTCACATAGGCTACATTTTATCCAGGAAAAAGAGGTCCAGGTACAACTGTGTAGTCCACGCGAGCGGAGCGGCGGGCGGAAAGCTAGTGGTATATATATATGTACTGTCTATAGGTACCTCACAAGTTAATGTCCGCTGTAAATTTTATTTCGTCCCTCAGTTACATACTATATGATGGCCCAATTCATTATTTTTTTTTATTTTGTTACACCATTTTATAGCAGTTCATAGATTACACCTACCTTCCAAATTTCATCTAAATATGTAGTACCAATAGTTTCCGAGTAAAATTAAATTAAAAATTTAAATAACCCCCGGCTAGCAAAAACTAACATTTAAAAAGTCGAAAATAATTTTTGTAAGTGTTTTAAGTTTACTTAGCGGTCCCCGATGCCTTTAAGGATCAAAATTCATTTGAAAATTAACGAAAATACTTAGTTATTTAGTTAAGTAAACCACTTCATACATGATCAGACAAAAAAATAATTTTCGAGTTTTTGATTTTTCAATTCGTTACGTAGTTAATATTCTTCATTCCCTTTTAACATAGTGTGCATTATTCTACAAGTCAATCCCTTTCATTTGATACCCATATTGAGTGAGTTGTGAAAAAAAAATGTAAATCGCCATTTGTGGTGGCGGCCATCTTGGATTTGAAATTTGTTATAAAGTATAGTATTATACTAGTCAAGCCCTTTCATTTCATACCCATGTTGATGGAGTTGGAAAAAATATGATATCCGCTACTTTGGGGCGGCGGCCATCTTGGACTGATTTTCATTAATCATAGCTAAGAACGTTCCCGACTAATTCACTTTTCAAAACAAAAAAAAACAAAATTGAAATCGGTTCATCCGTTTAGGAGCTACGATGCCACGGACAGATACACAGATACACACACATGTCAAACTTATAACACCCCTCTTTTTGCGCCAGGGGTTAAAAATGGCTGTGTTTATAAGAGTTTCCATCTTTTGCTATTTGGCTATGAAACCCTAAAAATAGGTTTTTGTGATGTGATGGGAAAACAGTAAAATTTTCTCGATGAAATATCACAACGTTACAATTTTATAATAGTACTAGCGACCCGCTCCGACTTTGCACGGGTAGCAGAGCATAATATGCCTACATTTTTTTTCTGTCCTAGTGTCTTATCTTGTTGCGTCGAGCATGTGGATTACATTTATTTTGATTATATACCTAAGTGTATGGTAAGTAGGCACTTACAATTTTCCGCATTTTCTTCCCCACGGAACAATCTTGAGCCACGAGATTGTGTCAGAAGGAACACGTACTAACTGACGAGTTGAAGTTCCTGCCTGTTTGCCCAGCAAAACAGATCGAGTGCCTTGTGCATAAACATATTTGCTCAATACCCACTTTAAAATAGTTAAAACGCTTGAGGTTTAATAAAAAAAAACTAAAATTAGAATTCTAATAAAATATTTTAAGGAAGCCTTTTAACGGAATATAAATTTCTACATAAATACATAGTATGAGAAATACGTGTACAAAATTTCAATTTTTTGGTCTTAAGGGTTTGGCATGTCCGTTGATACATCAGCCCATCATTTTTGTCTTTTATATAATATATAGATTATACAAATATTTGAAAAAGTAAAGAATATATACTTAAAAACAAACAAAAATATTTCTTTGTATACAACATTGATAATTTCTGTCTGATCGTCAGGCGTATCGTGTCGGTGTGGAACCGCTTGATTTTATTTTGTCGCACGATAATTTTAATTTTCCAGTAACTCCTAAGATATTAATCAAAATTGTATGGCGTAAAGGTCAATTATAATGTACATGAAATGCTAATTGCTACTAAAGTATTTATTTTGATAAGGATTAATATTTTATTCAGATATCTTATCCGTGTAAACAGCTTTCCAATTACCACATAATACAAGGTGAGATTTTAGTAACCAGCCAAAATTTTTCTAGATGTTAGGTATCACCAATAAATCTCATTGCGTAAATAAAAAATATGGGTTACATACATTTTCATAATAAATTATTTTATCTACAGTGTTATTTTATAACGTTTGGTTGCCTTAAACGTACGCGCCCAAGGCCTTGAAACGGAATAGGGCGGCGGGCGTGAATGGTGACTAGAGTTATTGGTTTTTTCAGGAAAGGTTTGTGTAGTCATATCTCAATATTTTTCTATAGAACGATACTAAAAGGAAACAAGACGGCTATCGGATTTCTAACAAAGATCATTATAAAATATTGTCTGGTCATTAAAACCTCATCCTGTATGTGACCATTTATTTAAACATTGAAATAAGTAAAATAAGTTATCCTTAAAAGGTAGATATATGCCATCGCGAACTTTTTTTTTAGTACTAGGTATAAAAGAGGAGCAATTCATCTGTATGTACATTGTTTTGTTATAATCTCAAAGGAATCGATGATCCCAGTCGGCTTGATTTTTTTCGGCATAAACTTTTCTCTCGTATCTAAATTCGTTTGGTAGTTTTGAGACATACAGACGGGGGGGGGGGGGGGGGGGGGAATTAGTTTGTTTTATAATATGTAGTTATACAATAGACATTATGTATTTCAATTATCGTGACATTATATAATTTCAAAAGTTTGTTCATTTGATAAAAGTTTGTTTCCATCCAGGTTTTCGAGTACCAGGGTGAAATGCTCAATACCGTAGGAGGTTAACAGAAAGCTGAAACTTTTCCTTTTACTGCATATAAAGAAAAACATACTTTATCCAACGAAAATAAGTTTCATTTTTATTCAACAATTCCATATAAAAGCTCCGATCAATATTATTGAGTCGACGCTTTGGGGTGTACGTTTGTCTCCCTTTTCGTGTTTTGTCTCTTTTATGTCACGTTCGTAAGTTACAAAAGTAACTTTTACGTCGAAGTTGAAAATACTTTACAGGAGCTTAGTTTATTTATTTGAAAACAAAAGTTTAGAAATGAGTTGAGTAAGAAATTTAATTCAGTACTTGAGAAAATTAATTTTACAAAAGTTATATACGCGCTTATTGTGCTCCGTGGTATTGTTCTAACTTATTAAATTATTTCTTTTAATTTTCTTATGTTTTTTTTTTAATTATATTTTCGATATTTATCGATTCTATGCGGTTTGGCCTTATTTCAGAGAGTCAGTAAGTGCCAAATAACGCCTCAAGTATTGAATAAGCTACAAGAATACGTAGATCGTATTAAATTTAAATAAGTAGTGTTAATTGATTAGTCGCAATATCAAACTATCAGTCCATATATGGGTATAAGTACTTCTCGACTTCTAGTAAACACAAAAAACCAGACAATTTAATTTAAAAACGGAGTTCCTGAATACAGCATAAATTAAACTATTCAAAAAAGTTTTTTTTTATAATACTGATAAAAATCTTTAAATACTTAACAAAAAAAAGTTGGTGATCAGTTTGAAAAGTTAAGATAATAATAACGTATACATGACAACAACGTCTAGGCCCCAAACTAAGCATTAGCTTGTGTTTTGGGTACCAAGCGGCGGCAACACATACGTATAACAACCAAGACCCGGTACTAGTTTCAATATTCATCATATAAATACTGAGCCGACCTGGGATTCGAACCCGGGACCTCCAGCTTCGTAGGCAGGGTCGCTACCCATTAGGCTAAGCGGTCGTCAGATGTTTTTTGATACTTACTTTGAAATATAAACAAAAATTATTTATGAAACTTGTTCGCTTTTTGAAAGTCATTTAAATTAAAATAAAATTTAATATTTATAAATAACGTTATATCAAACCCTACGAGTATTTAAACTAAATAAATATTTTTTTAATTCGTACATGTTCCAATCTATTAAATTTATACAAAATAACTCCACTCCTGGCTTGAACACATGCAAAGATTCTCCTGGGCTTGCTGACATAGTCCAGTAACTCCTGTGGTAGTTAGTCCCATTCTTGAGTCTGGTTCCCTGATCTCTGACTTGTTTGTCTTGCTGAACGGTTTCAGTAGTAGTTTTTTGCTTTTCTGGATCTCCAGACTTTTTCCAGATACGAGCATGTTGGTTATCTGGATGAATATTAAGACAATGTCGTCCTACCAAGTTATTAATCTTGCTCGAAAAATGTTATGTTGTATTTTTGAATTGCAGGGTTTTCAGTGATATTGACTATATAAGCAGTCTGACTAATGACTGAACTATCGTTAACGATATTGTTTTTATTAGCCTAAACATAATTCCTGTTGTTTCCTCGTATTTTATGAAATTATCATATATTTAATCACATTCTAGTTGCATCTAAAATTCGTAATTTGTATTGTCATTCTCAAAATCATTACCTCAACTACACGGCCTATTTTGAAAATGAAAGTACATGAAAGATCGCTGACACGTTAATATGTTTCTAATTATTAGGTTCACAGAAGGTTTCGTGGACGTTCGAGAAAGAGAACGTAAAGTGAAACGCGGCAGTCGCGAGCAAGGGAGGCAGCTTATGAACCGACACAACAACGAAGCAGGACGCAGGGTGAGTTAAATTATGTGATACCATTGAAAGTATACAGACCTAGCTGATAGTGAGCCGCTCACTGTCTGCCAGATTCAAATTCCTGTAGATGCATAACATTTGAATAGAGTCTGGATGAACCCTCGGAATACAATGTCAACAAAAATGACAGGCCAACTTTTCAGACTTGTGTGTGTGACTCAACAGACCACATACTCTCGCTACGCCATACTATGTACAAACCATATGTGTGCGTGAATGATAACCGAACAGGTAGTTGATATTTTTATTTACGTTTTTAGGACACCGATTGTCTATCCAGACATTATGTGATCGAAGAAAATAACGCAATCTGTCTACCTAACCCAAAACAATGTTTCTATATTTTATAAGTGTTGGCTTAACGTACGCAGTACGTAACGTAGGCAGATAGTAAGCCGCTCACTGCAAGAGAGGTCTAAATACGCTCTTGTGTTATGATCCATGAAGACATTACTAATATTGTATAAATTGATACATTAATGTATTTTTGACGTCTTCCAATACACGGAAAAAATATATAGGATGACAATACTACCAGAACGTTTAGTAACAGGAAGAATAGTGTTTTATACTATAATTTTGTAACTTTGAAAAGAAAGTAATTTTAACACAACGATTTAATTTGTAATGAATACAAAAAAGAACTTGTGAACCTGAATTTTATACATTCAACGAGAAATTTATTTAATTTAACAAAGTGTTCCATACGAATTACCATAATATTGTTACATTTACTATAAAATTAAGTTAAGAATACTTCATAATTCGTAATTGATACAATAAAGTATTCTCAACTTAACTTTATAGTAAATCTAAAATATTTTGGTAACTTGTATGGAACATTTTGTTAAAATAAATAAATTTCTCGTTAAATATACAAAATACATGTTTTCGCTACAGCAATGTTGTAGTACGCATGCCTATCTGTTTGATGGTCACAATGAAACGAAATTCTAGTCCCAGTTACAATTTTTTTTTCATAAAAATATACTTGGAATTGTTATTAGATATATATGGAATATACTTGTTAATTTCCGTGTAATTTGTATACAACTATATTCCAAATTCGCATGCAAGGGTTGTCCCCACTCTAAACATGTCTCGAAAAATAGTTCAGAATAAATTGTACAAATCAATAATAATAATAATAATTGTTTATTTCAGACTTTACAGTCCATATAAGAAATACACAATATTATATAATAACGTATAGGTACATCGCAACAACGTCTAGGCCCCAAACTAAGCATTAGCTCGTATTTTGGGTACCAAGCGAAAACATCACATACATATAACAACCAATACCCGGTACCCGTATCAATATTCATCATATAAATACTGATCCGACCTGGGATTCGAACCGGGCCCTCCAGCTTCGTAGGCAGGGTCGACACCAACTAGGCTAAGCGGTCGTCATAAATAATGATAATAAAATCTCGATCGAACCGTTTTTTATATTTCTATGCGGTATAAGAGTTTCATGTCAACTAGTATTTAATTTCAATTGAATATAGTTAATTATATAAGAATAATAACGAAATCACAGCAAAAAAATATACATTTTATTTACCAATACCTATTTTAATCGAATATCTTTATTTCGTAGTCATGTAAGATTGAAATACGTGATTTAAGTGAATTTATTATTTTGTGAAAGAATTTCCCCACAAAAGCGCATTCAAAGAAGTGCTGGCTCTCAAAAGAATACGGAAAAAACAGAGGGCAGCACTTTTTTTAAAAAAACCATAATTTATTGTTTTTAACAAACTTTTAAATATTAATATTGTTGAAATATAATAAATATATAAAACTCTTATTTCTCCTGATTTTACTACTAGTAGATATAGATATATAGTTTAAGAAATAGACTAATTTTTTTAACGTTTCCTAACGTTGATAATATTATTAAAAAAAATGGATTTACACCTAATAATAAATCTTATTTAAATTTAATCGAGAAATTTAATTAAGAGCATCGGTCGCCGACTTAAGGAGAGGGGCTGTGACCCTCGCTCGGGGTCGTTTCTGATGCAGAGGCTCGCCATAGCGATCCAGCGCGGTAATGCCGCGAGCGTTATGGGTACCTTTGCATCAGGTTCGCCAGGCACTGGTTAATTTTAGCTTATATTATTGTATATATAGACCTTATATAAATTGATTTAAAAATAATATATATACTTAAATATATATAAATATTATATATACTTCTTTAAATTTATATTTAAAATAAATAAATATATCTGCTGCACAAGATCTTTAATAAAAAGTAAGTAATATTTAATAATTAAAGTACTGTGTCTACTATAATAAAATTGCATTTTATACGACACTAATCCGCTCTCTTGCCTTTTAAGTCGCGTCTTTTAATATAAAGGCGAAACATATTTCGCGATTACGATCTTCATTTACAATATATGTGTCATGTGTAGGACGATAGAGATATGAGTTTTTTTTTAATGTCTGGCTTCTATTTTTTACAGTGATAAGTTAAACTAAGTAATTTTTAAGCAATTTTTCTGTATATGAGTAATTCGTGTAAATTTTAAAAAATCGAGGTCCATTTTGATCATAATTATTTAAAAAGATTACAAGTCAAAAGTTATAGGCGCCAGGTCATATTTAAAAAAGCTAGTCAGACAAAACCACAGGACAAAACCAACATGGCGTCTGATATATGGAAACCTACGGTCTTGTATTATCTTGAACTGATGTTGTTGTTTAGTTAATAAATATACATTATTTAATTAGTTTATGGTTACGTCAAATGATCTGAATGTTTCCACATATCACCACAATGGGGTTGAAAACTGAATACTTGACGCAGATGTCGGCTACTGTTTAGTGGCCTTCGATTGTGCCATTTTGCTTTTAAATCACTTGTCAGTGTTCACCATCAGCCTGTTAATGCCCCACTACAAGGGCTTAGGCGTCTGCTCGGGAAGAGGAGGTTTGGAGCTTGATCCACCACGCAGCTTGAATGTTATGTACATAAGTAAGAAAAAACTCTTTGGGACACATTTAGTACATGTCCTGGGATTCGAACCACGGCTTTCTCGGTCACCACTTGGTCAGTGTTTAATAAATTAATAATTTTGTAAAGATAGGTAATAATGAAACCTATAAAATCCAGAACAGTGGACGAGTGGATGAGTTTCTTTCTTAATAATCATCCAAACTTCAACATATGTGGGTAATAAGTTAAAATTTTCGTTCAAAGAGCTATTATTTCCCACAGTTTTCTAGATGCAGGTTCCTTCGAAATATTTGAGTTCCTATGTTTTTATAACCAATAGTTGCACAGCGAAGAATTTTAAAAACTATTTATTTATAAACAATACATTTATTTTTTTAAGCACTTAGTCTCGTAAAATTCTTAGGTATTTGACAGTTACGTATATATGTCAAACTCTAGGATTAGGCGGATTAGGATTAATCTTCTTCTTTTTCTTGATCACCTGAAGGAAGAAAATATCAGTTCTTATAGCTAATATTTTGGAATATTTTCATAACATGGCTGTTGTTGAAAATGCACGTCGAAGTATATACTTGTAGTATATATAACCTATCCTACATAGTGGCAATAGAAGTCAAATATATTCTAGTTTACCAGGGGTGTCACTTAGCAATAGCAACCTAATATTATATGTTTCTCCTTTAATGTACATTTTATCTTATGAAATAAATAATTCAATTGTCTGGCATTATCCCTTAAATATCAATAGCTGTTTATGTGTCGTGATAGCCCGAGCGCAGCGAAACTATTTCTGGTTTAGAAGGTCTTGCAGCCGTGGTTCGAATCCGGGCGTGTACCAATGAGTGTTTCTGACTTAAGTACATAACTATCTCTGACTCCGTACCTCAGAGAGCACGTTAAGCTGTCGGTCTCGGTTACCATCAACAGATGTCAGTCGTTAAAATCCATCAACCCGCACTGGAGTAGCGTGGTGGATCAAGCTCTAATCCACTCACCCTGGGGGAGGCCTAAGCCCCTGCAGTGGGGCATAATGGGCTGGTGGAAGTGGCTTAGCTGTGTACTTAGGTATTATACTTAACAGGGGTGATTTATTACTGAATTGTCAAAAAAAATAATTCAGTGCTATCGATATCCATGTCGTTTCAGTGCGTAAAACATTGTATTGTATAATAAAAACAGTACAATAGTTTCGTAAAATGAAGTTATAATACAGTGTTTCATTTTTACAACACTTTCAATCTATAGGCACAATATAAGCACAAGGAGCCAGTAGAATAACTCTATCTTGGTGAAATGCGACCGCAGGCTCACGTCAAACTTATTCGCTCTGAAGTTGATGCGAGTACGTTTTGCCCAGGTGCGTGGCACGCTCTCGACTTTCTAATTCGGTTCCCGCGAAACTTCTTGGTCGCTCTGAAGTCGAAGCGAGTAGCGTCGCATGTATGGCGCAAGCTGTATCAGAGGGTTGAGAATGGTCCACGCATTTGCACAAAAAGCACCCGCCTTAACACAGAGCGAACAAGAAATATGGTGCGGTCTCTACAGTTGTAGTTTTAGTTTGTAGTTTTCTGATAATAGAACCTCTTGTTTAGTATCGCAATATATTAATAATAATAATAATAACGTCTACATCTTAACAACGTCTAAGCCCCAAACTAAGCATTAGCTTGTGTTTTGGGTACCAAGCGAAGACACCACATACATATAACAACCAAGATTCGGTACCAGTATCAAAATTCATCATATATACTGACCCGACCTGGAATATTATAGTAACTTATGCTCCCCATTGTTATTTATTAACACACTATAATATCTATTACCTCTCCTGGCTCCCATTTCTGGCTATAGGTTGCACGAATACCGGCTGCCTCTCTTTCCCGTCATTCCCAATCCAGACTACAACCTACACTCCATCCTATATCTACGTTCCCTTTGGTGTATCGGGACTTGTCCCTTTCAGACATTGCGTCTGCCTGAAGGTCGAACGAATTGATTGATATTATTCCCACTTATACATAAAAATGTTTGCATGTAAAAGCGTTATTAATTGAAAATCAGAAAGTCAGAAAAAAAAAATATGCACTACTTACACTTCACTTAAACTTTGACACAGCGTGGGTAAGTTTTATATTCGTCGTAAAATTTTTATTTCACATTTAATATCTCTATTCGACTTAAACAATGAAAAATCTAAATAAATATTGCTTACTATTGATGCACCTAGCAGCTTGATATACCAGATAGAATAAACAAGTGTGTTTCGGACCCACATCAACTTGCGGTTTCTTGGCATGTAGGTACATACAAGCGATCATCATCATCATCAGCCCATTTTACCCCACTGCAGGGGCTTAGGCCTCCTTCAGGGTGAGGAGAGGGTTTGGAGCTTAAATCCACCACGCTACTCCAGTGCGGGTTGGGGATTGTAACGACCGCCATCTATTGACAGCGTCCGGGACCGACTGCTTAACGTGCTCTCCGAGGCACGGAGTCAGTGATAGTTAATGTACTTAAGTCAGAAAAACTCATTGGTACACGCCCGGATTCGAACCATGGCCCTATGGCCTTATAAGTTTGAGACAGGTTCGTTGCGCTCTGGGCTATCACGACACAAGCGATCGATTTGTCGTTTATCCTGCCCATATTTGAAACTTTATGACAATTCTACTGTTTTGAACGTTTATGAGTTAACTGATCTACAATTTTTTTGCAATTTTGTTGGCAACTGCCCATCTGCGAACACTCATACCGACGAACCCTTCTTGCTTTCCGGTTAATACTGATATACCTATACATGTTTCGTCGCCAGTGATTTTCGTAACTATTTGTCGCTACTAAACCTCACGGGCTACGGTTTCCGTGTCGGTGTACACACGTGATATCCAGCTACAAAGTTTCCTCACGTCAAAATGTTTACATAAGATGGTATAAACACTCTCTGCGTCAAGTAGTTTAAGACTTCAGATGAACTAAATTTGAAATCATAATAGGTCATAGCACGCGTATAGTTCCAATCAAACTTTATGGCGGATCGGAATACAACGCTTTATGCATGCTTGAGCAGGTTGTCATATGCCCCTCGCTCCACTGCGTCCCGCTACACCTAAAACTGGTTACTGCGACGCGACTTGTGCCTATGTTCACATCCGCCATAAATGTTGATTGGAACTGTACATAGCAGACAAAAAAGCAAGAAATGATGACAATGTAATACAAAAAATATTGTTTTTCTAAATTGTTCGAAACATCTTCCAAATGATATTTCACATACAAAATATTTCAATTAATTTGCTATTTAAAAACATACACAGAAAAAAGTTTTTTGTTATAACAACAAATTTGATTACTAGTTAACTAAAATAGTGGCAACAAATCAAACTCAGTTGTACCAGCTTACCAACCAGTAGCTTGAATTTTAACTAACTTTATTTAAAAATTATCAAAGTTTTGCTATTTTCATTGTAACACACCTAGTTTTGTTATCCACTTCTTTCAGTGTACAACATGAAAGACATTGATGTGTTCCATTTTTAAATTTCAAGTATATGAAAACCGCAGTCTAGTTATTTATATTATTATAAACTACTAGCGGCCCGTCCCGGCTTCGCACGGGTAGTATTCGTTTCTCATAAGAATCACTTTTTTTTATCTCAGTCTTGTCTCATTCCCGTTCTTCCTTTCATTTTTTCGTTCCCATCGCAAAAATACTTTATTATTTCTGTTCTTGGCCCTAGTGTAGCTTCGTTTTCGTTTCCATTCTCATCAAAAATAACTTTTTTATCTCCGTCTTAACTCATTCCCGTTCTTCCCTTTCCCGTTTTTGTTCCCATCGCATAAATATTTTATCGTTTCCGTTCCTGGCCCTGGTCTCATTTCCTTTTTGTTTCCATTCTCATCAAGTACAACTTTTTTATTTCAGTCTTAACTCTTTCCCGTTCTTCCCTTTCCCGTTTTCGTTCCCGTAACACAAATATTTATCGTTTCAACAATTTCTGTCAGTCTTAATTAAATAAATTAAACTTTTGCGAAATAATATTTAGTTATGCAATTATTAAATTACTAAAATGGCTATTAAAAAATAAGGGTTGATCGTAGAAGAGTGAAAATTAAGGATTGTATGTATTTTTGTATGTTGTATCATAAAAAAATAGAAATTAAAAATTTTGCCAAAAAAAAAAAAATTGGGGTGGACTACCCCTAACATTTAGGGGGATGAAAAATAGATGTTGGCCGATTCTCATAGATACCGGATAAGCACAAAAAATTTCATCGAAATCGGTCAAGCCGTTTCGGAGGAGTATGGCAACGAAAACTGTGACACGAAAAATGGCTATTAAAAAATAAGGGTTGATCGTAGAAGGGTGAAAATTAAGGATTGTATGTATTTTTGTATGTTGTATCATAAAAAAATAGAAATTAAAAATTTTGTTTAAAAAAAAAAAAATTTAGGGGTGGACTACCCCTAACATTTAGGGGGATGAAAAACAGATGTTGGCTGATTCTCATAGATACCGGATAAGCACAAAAAATTTCATCGAAATCGGTCAAGCCGTTTCGGAGGAGTATGGCAACGAAAACTGTGACACGAGAATTTTATATATTAGATAAATTTTGAGACTATGGTCAAAACTCATATATTGACCTATGTTTAACAAAGGTTTAACAGTACGGAATCCTCAGGGTGCGAGTACAACTCGCACTTGGCCGGATTTTTAATGAGTTGAGTACGAAATGAGTTAATAACTGTGACAAGCAAATTAGATCCTAATACCGCTGTATACAGGCTGAAATTTTAATGACCAGCCAAATTTTAATATAATGATCTTTGGTAGGAAACCGATAGCCGTCTTGTTTCCTTTCAGTATCGTTCTATAGAAAAATATTAAGATATGATTACACAACCCTTTCTCGAAAAAACCAATAACTCTAGTCATCATCGCGTATGTTTACTATAGCGTTAAGAAAGCAACCAAACGTTATAAAATAACACTGTAGATAAAATAATTTATTATGAAAATGTGACCCATATTTTTTATTTACGAATGAGGTCTATTGCCGATACCTAACATCTAGAAAAATTTTGGTCGGTTACTAAAATCTCACCTCGTATATTGTGTATTTGGTGTGATTCCCATAGTAAATTCGTGGTCATATCTTAGAATTGATCATTTCATATGTTCGTTTTTGTGTCATAGTCAGATCATAAAATTGATTACTTCATGTGTTCAATTTTACAATGTTAATTTTTTGGGTGGCCGTCGCTCCGCTCCGCTCCGCTTCGCTTCTCTTATTATAATATAAACAAACCTGACCTAACATAATCTATCAGTTTAAAAATGGTGGACTTTGGCCGAATTTAGAATAAATCCGGAAGCTAACACATCATGAAATGACCAATTCTATGATCTGGCCACGACATATATTTGGTGTGATTCCCATAGTAAATTATTTGAATTAATTTATTTTCTCACTAATTTTGTTATCAGGCGGTGATAAAAAAATCTCGAGTGACTTGCAAATGTCACGGCGTGTCTGGCTCCTGCAGTTTGATAACGTGTTGGCAACAGTTGCCCAGCTTCAGAGAAATAGGTGAGATATCACATGTTTTTTGTTATTTGATATAAGTGCCGACGCTTCCACGCACCAGCGTAAGACGTCCGTTAGGTTAGAACATAGAGAATGCCACTCACTTACCTTTCGCTGTTTTTAGGAACCGAATCCGGTTCTTTTAATACCGGTAATGTTATTTTGGTTACACCTTTATTATTTTTAGCAGTATTTTACAGGTTACCTCTAAATTAAATGCAGCTGTATGAATACCAATAACCAAACTTAAAAATAATCTTTGTCTTTGTTTCGACACTTTGTATCAACACAAGTCAAAGGGCGTGTATCTGTTTGCAGCGTAAAATACCGGTTTTAAAACGGTAAACGAAAAAAAATACCAATAACGCTTTGATTTTAGGGTTCCGTAGTTCTCTAGGAAAGAGGGAATTTCGTTGTTCGTCTGTCCATCTCTCTGTCTGTCCGTCAAGACCCTTTTTCTCAGGAACACATGGAGGTGTTAAGTTGAAATTCATATCTAATTACTTCGATCTATGGCTCCTTGGAACTGTAAAAGAACCAAGCTTCTAAATCAACCCAATCAAAAAATACCTACGGTTATTTGTGACGCTTTTGACACTTGCAAGTAAATCAAAACCTATTGGGTACCTACTACCCATTCACCTTATAAATTCTTATTTATAAAATTAATATTATGTTTTATCTCAATTTAGATAAACTTAACGAAGATCGGCGAGGGTTATGTCTATACGCACCATTTTCTATACTTACCTATGTAACTTCTAAAATACTTTCAAATGGCGAAAGTTTATTTTGATTTTTTTAAAATACATAGTTCAACAACTATTAGTATAAAATTAGTATACCTTCTCTTTTCTAGTGGGAAATTCTTATTGAAAAATTGAGTAGCTATATGTTCTATTTTTGTTGCTATGAGACCAAATAATTAAAAAAAAAAAACAAGAAATTAAGAATATGCGGCCATGAGGTACATAATGCAGTAACATTTCCCCAAACGAATCGTCCCTAGATTGTTGTCTCCTTCCAGGTAGAGAGACAATTGGAGACGAAACACTAGCAATTAAGTATCATTAGTTACGTCTAATCGTAGGAGACCGGTAAATACAGGGTGTTCTAGTTTAAAATCGTATGTAAAATCGTAAGTTATACATGTCGTTACTTGAGTTCTAAAATCGAAGATGTGATAATAATCCTTGTTAGTCCTACCTACCTAAATAAAACACAATATTATTTAGCAGTAGTCAGTTTTAAATATAATAATAATAGAAGAATAGAATAGAGTAGAAAAAAAATATTCCAGAAGAAATTCTGTTTGTCTGTGTGCGTATTCTTTGGTAACTAAGGAAAAAAAGCTCCAATATCTATAAAGTCTTCAAAAAGTTTATGAGGAACGTTGAAACCCTCTGGATAAGTACAAGAAACACTATTTATAATCGTCATCTCCATAAAATACACAATGGAAAAGGATGGATAAGGAACAGGAAACGAGTATAGGAATCAAAAAGAAATGAGAGAAATGAGAGGGAGAGAGAGTGAGAGAGAGAAAGGAGAGTAATCACATCAAAACAAAGGGGACAAGATTAAAAAGACTAGAAAGAAAAGAAAGCAGACGGTTTGGAAAGAACGAGAGTAAAGAGTTTTGCAAGAGAAAAATAAAAGGGAGAATAGAAAGAGTGAATAGTAGAACGATAGCAGGAGAAATAGGGTCAGTTTGAGTAATTAATAATACTTGGAACATCCCACTCGGCGCCATCTAGTCCCAAAGGAAGCAAGTATTATGATTGTAGTGTGAACTAGACAACTGATATACATAATTAAATATTTCTTATAATATATAGATACATATATAGATATTTAACACCCAGACACGGAACAAATAGACATGTTCATCAACGCAAATATTTGTCCAGGGCGAGAATCAAACCTGAAACCCTTGGCTCCGCAGTTAGGGTCTCTAACCAATTAATGCCCCACTGCAGTAGCTTAGGCCTCCCCCCGGGATGACGGGGCTTGGAGTTTAATCCGCCTCGCTCCTCCAATGCGGGTTGGTGGATTTTAACAACTGCCATCTATTGATAGCAACTTATACACATCTTCAACTCATCAGTCGTTTCAGGCTGCCTCGTTTAGTTTCGGATCCCTAAAATTAACAACTCTTACTGTTACGTAGTTTCATAAATTTTTTCTTCTTTTCTTGACATTTAGTAGTTACTCTAAAACTGTTTTTTTTTTTTAAGAAAGCTGTTTCCATATAGCGGAAACATAGAGTAAATAAATTCGATAGTAGCGTTTTAATAGAGTCAGAAATGTCACTTCACTGTATCGAAAATGTTAACGCAATTTCGCCGGCGGCACCGGGGAACCTCGCGGACTAAACTCGGACTGAAACTCGCCATCTCTCAACGGGTACACACCAGCTAGCTAGAGTATGAGTGGTAAGACGGTAAACGCAGAAGAGGGCTTCTAGTCCATTCGTAGTTTTATGAGCGGGACACCCTGCAGTTGTTCCAATCTGTGAACCTATATTAGATTGTTAGTTTCCTAGTCCTAATTGGAAATTATTTTAAAAATTGACTATCAAGATAGAAAAAAAACTACAGATTCATAAAACGGGTTGTATATTTAGTGCACAATAATCTTGTGTGACGGCGGGCGGGTCCGAATGTTGCACCTAAATCAAGACGAACACAATAAAGTACGCGTTGCATTGACTCGACCACATTGCCTGTTACGTGTATAATTTTATTAATATAGAATCAATTGAATGTTATTTGTTACCTATCGTCTCAACTTCAGGAAAACAAAGAGAGATATACAAGGAACTATAATTTCGCAATGTATATGTTTTTAAAGCATCTGGCATATGTTACAGTGAATCTTCCGACAATGTCAGCATGCATGCGTATTCTGAAAATCATTAATTTCGTTGATGTAAGATAAAAAAAAACTTAATATTTATATTACGTTTGGACATGCATGATGCAGGGTAACACACACCAAGGCGATTCCATTCCCTGTGTGGCTAGTCAGCGTACTTCGTTCGTTGCTCGCATTGACATAAACAAATCAAACCTAACTTATTCAATAATGAATGAATGAAATTTTTATCTGAAAATTAACCAAACCGTCATCGGTGTCGTGCTGTATCTCAACATTCCCTGGTGTAAGACCAAAATTATCATAAAAAAAAAACGAAACTGAGTTACACCAGAAGGAATGGTGGATGCCACCATGCTTTAGTGTATCTACACATAGAATTTCGAACAGTCATGGTGACATGTGTCTAAACTAAACAGCATGTTTACGCAAGTAAATACCATGAAAAAAAATTGTAAAAACCTACTGCGTCAGAAAGAAATATTTTATACAAACGACATGAATTTTAATAATAGCTGCCATTTTTTATATACTATGATATTGCGGGTACCAGGCAACCGACATACTAATTGTCTTTATGTACTTATACCATATCAGCCCACGCTCGTTGCGGACGCTTTTATTTCACTTTTGGTTAGCAACTACAAATCCTTATTACTAAATTGTTAAATCAATGATCTTATCAGAATAGATTTAGGTTTCTAATGTTAGTATTAATTTTAAAGTCGACTAGCGAAATTTTAGCAATAAAAATGAACTACTATGCACAAAATACTCGAACAAAGTAAAGAAAATATTTTATTGTAAATTGAGTACCTACGGATATACACTTACAAGGTATACCTATAAGTTCCTGTTACATTCTTAGAGATTGAAATAAAACAATACGTTTTTAAAAAGCATAATTTATATATAATTTCTCATGTAGATTATTTTAATTTATAACCGGTTCTTTTATCGACTACTAAACATAAAGCGAAATAGTTTCGCTAACGTGATGCACTTCTTACAGTCGCACGAAAACGATGGACGCGCTATTTAATTGGTCGAATCCAAAGGCATTGTATTCGAGCGCCCAATATATATCATACGGTGAAAGTAATGGTATTATATTAGTCCCTTTTCTTGTGAATAAATTCACTAATACTGTGTCATCAAGATAATTACTTCTATTGTTTATTTTCATAGCGGTATTAGTTTAATGATGGCTAAGATGTTTTTTGTCACGCCTACAATAGCCCACTGTTACACGTATCTAAATCAAAGCCATACGGCCATACCAAATGGTGCCGCTCAGTTATATGTAGGATTTCAATGGAAGATTTGTCGCAGAGCTTTTTGACGAGGCGTATATTGAGGAACGTCTCACTCCTAAGCACTGGCAACCATAGAGTGTCGTGATAGCCCAAAGCGAAACGAACCTCTCTCAAATTTATAAGGCCGTAGGGCCATGGTTCGAAACCGGGCGTGCACCAATGACTTTTTTCTGACTTAAGTACATTAACTATCACTGACTCCGTGCTTCGGAGAGCACGTTAAGCAGTCGATCCCGGGCGCTGTCAATAGAAGGGGGTCGTTACGGGGGTGGATTTAAGCTCCAACCCTCCTCACCCTGAGAGAGGCCTGAGCCCCTGCAGTAGCGAAAAAATGGGCTGATGAAGTGAAGGGAAGTGAAAACCCCTAGAGATAATAGAATAGATTAGGCAAGCCAGTCCTAAATGCAGGCCTCAACAGAAAGAGACAGAGAATAAGTATACCTTGATTTACATAGAATTATACTAAGTCTATCTCTTTCTATTTTGAGCATCCGCAGTTAATAGCTCTGGTTGATAGCTGTGAATACTGTGACAGTCAAATGAGTGTCCTTTCACTGCGGCTTAAAAGTAAAATAAGGATACAACTACGTGTACACTAATTTTTCATTAACAAAAAGAACAACCAAGATCTTCACCTCATCAGCCCATTTTTACCCCACTGCAGGGGCTTAGGCCTCCCCCTGAGTGAGGGCTTGGAGCTTAAATTCACCACGCTGCTCCACTGCGGGTTGGGGATTGTAGCGACCGCGGAGTCAGTGATAGTTATGTACTTAAGTCAGAAAAACTCGTTGGTACACGTCCGGATTCGAACCATGGCCCTATGGCCTTATAAATTTGAGACAGGTTCGTTGCGCTTTAGGCTATTACGACTTAACAAGATCTTGTTTAGGGTTAATCATTTTTAACTAATTTTATTTTAAGATGTGTCAAATTACACTAATTGTTACTTTTTTAAATAAGCATTTTAGTATGTACTTACCTTATTTAATTTTTGTCGCTAATTTTTTTATCGCTTAACAGACGTCAACCCTATGAGAATAGGTATGAATTTTGTATGTTATTAGGAGCTTGGACTCTGAATTACTAATGTGGTTCAAAGATTATGGTGTTTATTAGGCACTAAGGTACGGTACATGAAAGTAAAAGGCGCTCTCGTTCCAACACATTGACATCAGTAAATTAAACTATTTCTACTTACTGATTACTCTAACAAGGCCTTTTTTACATAAATAATCAAAATTATTATTTTAAAATTAAGTTTATTTTATATAAATACGATATGGAAGAGCTAGACATCCTGGCACGAGTATATTACATACTTAAAAAAAGATATTCAAACAACAAGGATTGTAAAAAGCTTTTTATTTTACGAATAAACATTTATTTTATTTTATTTATTTCTTACTAGGGTAAGGGGAAAATGCATTTCTTATTGTCCTCTCTTATATTTATTACTTCCTACTCCGCTCTTCACTTGTCATTTCTAAATCGAAGTGAGAATCCCACGATATATAAACTCATTTGTTTTTAAATTACAGACAGACACTTCCAATGAAAGGCGCATCAAAATCGATTCAGCTGTTTCGCAGATTAGTCCGGACAAACAAATAGACAGAGAGACCGACAGATATGATAATATATAGCATGAGTCCATCCGGAACATTTATTCTAAATGTTATTGAAAGAATTTTTGAAATCGGATGAGTAGTTTCGGTGTTTCGGAGATTATCTCCTATGTCCAAACAAAGTTAAAAATTTTACTTTTATAAGATGTTAGTATGTAGATGAATGGAAAATGTAATTGTTTAATACAAAACATTTATAATTTTTATTATGTATTTGAATGCAAAATAATTTTCCTCGCTGATGGCAAGTGAATATTTAAAATAATATTTTATTTTTGCAATATAAAATCAAGTGCTTGTTACGTATAGATAAAATCAATGCAATTATAGCGTATCGAGTGAAATACACGCGAAAGGCTGGCCTCGGTTTAATCATTTTACGAAGTGGTGTTTTGGTTTGAATTTTTTTTTATTAAATTCGATTTTTTTATTCACATTTGTGCCGGTATGTATGTGTACATCAAGTTTATTGATTGCTTGAATTGATGTTATATTATATATATGCTATATTAGCTATTAAGCTATTATAAATAAAGCTGTATAACGCGTTTCGTTCTTGTACATGCAAAAAGTGGTCGAGATACAGCGTTTTACATAGAATTATTTGGGGCTGTATTATATCAAAAATTTATTTAGATTCAACTTATAAACTATTAGACTGGTTTTACAGAGTAGAAATAAATTAAACCCATAGATGTACCTACATCGAGATAACGCGATGTCTACAAAAATATAAGCAAAAATTACACCACAGACCAAAAATACGCCACTTTGTGTTTTTACTTAGCACTATGTGCCATGACTGTATGTCGTTTTGCTCAGAATTTCGATTGTTTTGAAGTGTGTGACACGAAATCTTGGTAATTCTGGTATATAAATTGAACCACAAGAAAGGACTGCGAATTTCATTAATGTCAATTCAAATGTTTGGAGATTATCCCGAACAGACAACCGTTACGAATTTATATATAACTTTTAAACCCTTTAGAGTTAAATATACATGAATCCTGAAATACGTATTTAATACACAATTATAATAAATAATAATACCTGGGGTGTCCCACACAGCGCCACCTAGTCCCAAACTTAGCAAAGCTTGTATTAAGGGTACAAAACTTCTGATACATATTTAAACATTCATTATAATTTATACATATATAGATATTTTACACCCAGACACGGAACAAGTAGACATGTTAAAACACACAAAATATTTGGCCCGGGCGGGAATCGAACCTCCGACTCTTGGCTCCGCAGTTAGGCTCTTTATATAACTACTCGACTAATTGGTCAATTGTTGTATTATTATTATTATTAATAATAATTATTATTTAATAAGTAATCAATAGAAAAAAAATCTTGAATTAAAAACATTGGGATACGCTAGAAGGATGTGGATAATGTTTTTTTATAAGAGAATTTAAAAAACAATATAAAAAGAATTTGTCAAAAACATAATATGGATCTCGACAACAGCGTCATTACAGGGTCCAACTATATCTAAACACTATCGAGGTGTCCTTTATAAGTACAAATAAAAATTTCATCCAAGTAGGTCAAGCCGTTTTGAGAAGAATTACACACGCACACCCGATTTTTATTTATTGTACGTGGGCCATACTGAAACTTTCTAGATTCTAATAAGACCTGATATTTTACTTCTCATCACTTCACTTCATCAGCCCATTTATTACCCCACTGCAGGGGCTTAGGCCTCCCCCAGGGTGAAGAGGGGGGCTTGGAGCTTAAATCCACCATGCTGCTCCACTGCGGGTTCGGGACTGTAACGCCCGCCATCTATTGACAGCGTTCGGGACCGACTGCTTAACTTGCCCTCTGAAGCACAGAGTCAGTGATAGTTGTGTACTTAAGTCAGAAAAACTCATTGGTACACGCCCGGATTCGAACCATGGCCCTATGGGGCCATATAAATTTGAGACAGGTTCGTTGCGCTTTGGGCTATCACGATATTTTACTTATGATACATTTATTATTTTTCAAAATATAAACCGCCATAATTGACACATTTTTGCATTCGGTGGAACCATTGTAAAAAGCAGTTGGACCAATTTTTATAGGGACGTCTTCAATAGCTTCATGGAATGCACTCGCCGCCGATTCAGGGCTCGTACAACGTATGCCTCTAAGTGTATCCTTAATTTTCGGGAACAAAAAGAAGTCGCATGGTGCGAGGTCTGGACTATATGGCGAATGCGTCATCAGTTTTACATTTGAACCCTTCAAATACGCTTATGTTAGCTTAGCGGTATGTGAGGACGCATTATTGTGATGAAGGACGAGTTTGCTTCGAGGACGCTTTTCCCGAACTTTTTCTAAGACTCTGAGCAAGCAAATGTTGACATATTGATCTGCAGTTACTGTTCTTTGGTCTTCAAGTGACACTGTTGTGTAATGTTCTGATTTGTCGAAAAAAGAAGCAACCATTTTCTTGCCAACGATTCGACTTTTCTTAACTTTCGTTGGCAAATCTTCATAAGGAAAGACCCATTCTGCCGATTGACTTTTTCTTTCCGGTTCAAAGCAGTACATCCAGGTTTCGTAACCTGTCACGATATTACAGACAGCCAATGATTGCCCTCCATTAAACTTTGCTATTATTTTGCGACACCACTCTACACGCAATCGTTTCTGGTCTTCCGTCAAATCATGCGGAATTCATCGAGCTTCCGTACCTTCAGATATACATGTAAAATCTTTTGCACTTGACTCAATCCAATGCCTATAATACAGTACAAATTTGGTGATATGTAATTTTTTTATCAGTCTCAACTAACTGACGTACGGTATCAATATTAAATTCAGTAACCGCAGTCGCTATTCAACCTTCACGTGCATAGTCACGAAGATAATTACGTCCACGTCTAAAATCACTGAACCACGTATACACAAAACTACGAGATGGAGCTTTATTACCAAATGCCGATTAAAGTCTCTGGCAACTCTGTAACTGACTTAAGCCGCAGAGAAAATTTTCTCTAGTTAAGTTAAAACCTAAGTTAAACCGACGACGCCAACGCCACAATCAAGAAACCAATGACTATCTCGCAATTTAAAAAGTAACGTGTTCCCAGAGAATTCCATTTTCAAATTTCATAAATAGCTTTTCTATTTTTTCTATTGTAAGTGGCCAGTTCCAAAAACTTTAAGTATGCCTTACGTATCAAAATAATGTAAGGTTTACTACCATACCAAATATATTTGATACGCTAGCTAACTTCACTATTACCTTAAATCTCAGACCTTAAATATATTAGACTATTAATACAAATTCTATTGATTTTCTTAGGCACGGTAACGAAAAGCTTTGTAAATTAGATTGAGTTCCCACGACATTTGGCAGTTAAAAACAAATAAAAGTTAGGGTTTATTACCACATAATTTTTGCTTTCAGTTCACAAATACGACTTAATAAACTCGCTTTCTTAAATAATATCTTTATTTGACTTTAATCGCTTATTACCTTGATGAAATGAATTTCTAACTTTTTATTAGGGTCTAAAATTTTATCGTACGTTAATGGAACACGGGTGGGCTGATTCTCAAACGAACTTTCACTCTATACGACCTTTTTCCTGTTTTAGTGGGGTAGTGGGTTCTATTAATTATTGATACTCGTGCGTGTTAATACTGCGTGGAAATCGGTTAATAAAACAGGTCAAGTGTCGGACTCGCACACGAAGAGTTCCGTACTGCCATACAATATTTAAAAAAAACACGTTTATTGTATGGGGACCGCCTTTAATTTTGAACTTTATTTTATTTTTTATTATTTGTTTTCGTAGCGGCCATAGGTAGTACACACTATATGAAAATTTCAAGTGTAAGCAAAGTTTTTACAACCATCAATCATCAAAAACGCCAAAAAAACACCTTTTTATTTAGTGATTACGGTTCAGATGATACAGCCCTGTGACGAATGGATAGCGGGGACTTAACGCCCGTTCAGACGGCACGGGAACAACGGGGAAAAAACATGAAAATTATCGGGACGGTGCATTCGTGAGCATTTTTTTCATATTTTTTTCCCGCGTTCCCATGTCGTGTGAATGAATTGTAAGTAATAGGGGCGGGTCCCTTTGGTATCCTATGGACACGGAACCCTAAAACGCCCATCCTTGATTTGTCAACGCCAAGACAAACTAGATATTTGTGATATAAGAAGTTTATAGTTTATGACTGCAATCAAAACTTCAAACTGTGATCCATAAACCCTTTGTCGCAGACACAAAATATCGATCAGGTATCGAAGCGTAAATGTGCGGAAAACCTGTGAAAAGGCACAAAAATTATATACACTCGGGATCAAGGTATTTCGCGGTTTTCGCGATGGTAGAATCTACCGTCGACGGTGCAAAGTTCGTTCGTGCCTGCTCGGACTCGCTGATTTCTGTCGTTCGGGTCCGGTCGGTCTTGTCAAAATAAGAACTGTTTGTGGCTTGATGGGCTTGCTTGGGGTCGTCTCTACGACCGCGTTCCGGAAACGATAGACCTACCTACCATTTATCGAATGGTCTAGCAGTCGAAGACGCTGACTGCAGACCTAAAAAAGGACACTGGTTCGATCCCTGGCCAGGATAAATATTGTGCGCATGACCATGTCTATATATTTCATGTCTGGGGTAAAATATATACACACCGAGTTCGGTTAGACATAAACCAAAAAAATAGAGCGCGTAGAGCTTATCGGCCCTGCCTTATTTGGAATTAGATGATGATTTGTGTCCCACATATATATTTACCTACTTACTTTCCAAATTGAAAACAAAAAGAACATTTCATGGCGTTATTTCTTTTTTCAGAAACCAAAAACAAAGGTTAATATCTGAAATACTGTTATAATTCGTCTAGGTTTTATGAGGTAAATTAACACCGTCTAATGACCCATTTTCTCGGGTTTCCCAGTTGATAAATCTGATAAATGTAGTTTTCTTTATCCGTTTGTTTGTCCAGATGTCACAAGGCTATAACTCCAAGATTAATAAAGCTATAAACATTAAATTGTCCGATACTTAGTTCAATATGGATTATATAGACAATCGGCCGAGGCAGTTTTCCTACTGTACCTATATACGAGTAGGTATTATCTCGAAATTTGTCCGTCTTTCTCGTTTAGGAAAATTTAAGAATTAACGCCACGTATATAAAAACCATTCAAGTGCGATTTGGATTCGCACACGAACGGTTCCGTACCACCGTACAATATAAAAAAAACACGTTTTTTGCATGAGATTTCGTTTAATTTTTAACTTTATTTTATTTTTATAATTTAATAACCACCAATCACAAAAAAGGTCGAAAAAACATATTTCTTGTTTAGGGACCCCCTTAATTTATTATTTTATTTTATTTTTATTATTTTTTGTTATAGCGGCCATAGTAGAACATACTTCGTGGAAATTTAAAGTGTAAGAAATGATCTCACAACCACCAATCACTAAAACGTCAAAAAAACCACGTTTCTTGTATGAGGACCCCCTCTAATTTTAAACTTTTTTTCTATTTTTATTATTTGTTTTCATAGCGGCTTTAGCAATACACTCTGTGTAAAAATTTCAAGGGTCTACCTATCACAGTTCAGGCGTTACAGCCCTGTGATAGACGGACGAACGGACCGACTGACGGACAACGAAGTCTTACTAATAGGGTTCTGTTGATACCCTTTTGATAACCTTTGATAGTATGAAACCTTAAAAACTCCGTCAAAAACACCCTTGTAAACTAATATTTCTTGACTTTATGACTTCTACCATACAAATAGAAAATCGATGACAAATAAAACGATTTTTTTCTCTCAAAAGTTGGCACTTTCATGTCGTCTCATCTTTCATATGGTCTCATAACGACCATCAACAACCACAAGTGAAAAACCGACGCAATTTTTTTTTAATTTTCAGACGGGTATAACTTCCTAAACGCACAGAAAGACAGTATATTTGATGATAGGCGAGCATTTCAAATTCGCCGCATTACGTCATTAGACGCAATACGATACACCAGAAAAACGGCCTCGGCCGACGGTTTAACATATTCATCAAAAAACAAGGAGATAGTACTATCATTAAACAGCATTCAATACAGCGCCATCTAGAGTTCATATCCATAAATCACATCACCCACGTATTTATCAAACCAGAAAACATTTTCGTTTATTTATTACTTAGATTTATTACCCAAACATGCTAATTACTGGCATGTAATAGCCTGTAACCGACAATTAATTATAATTTATTAACGTTAAATTATATATTTTAGCTTTATTTCATAATATTTGTCATGGTTGCTTATTTTTATCATTACTTATAAAATAGGTACTTTTTTTAAAATAATAACGTATACATGACAACAACGTCTAGGCCCCAAACCCCAAACTAAGCATTAACTTGTGTTTTGGGTACCAAGCGAAGCGAAGACACCGCATACATATAACAACCAAGACCCGGTACCAGCACGATATTCATCATATAAATACTGACCAGACCTGGGATTCGAACCTGGGACCTACAGCTTCGTAGGCAGTGTTGCTACACACTAGGCTAAGCGATCGTCTGAAACAATATTCTAACTCGGTCTGTTTGAATATTTTTCTGTAGCCATTCGAATTTCCGTTTATAGTCCTAGCGGCAGTTAAAAAAAACGGCGCATATTATATTTGGCGGTAGGTCAATGCGGTATCGGTACAGTTACAATCAAACTTTATGGCGGATCCGAAAGTAGGAACAAGTCGCTTGGCAATAAACAGGTTTAGGTGTACCGGCACGCCGTGGAGCGAGGTGTACATGATTGTACCTGCGCAAGCCCGCTCAAAGCGTTGTATTCAGATCCGCCATAAAGTTTGACGCTTTCTGTACTTAATTTAGACAAGATCGCGTAGTCAGGGCCACAGCCTGTTGCTCTGCTTTAATAACATTTTAATATAACTAGCAATGTTCGCTTGGCTTATACAGTAATGTTATTTCAGCGATCCCAAAAATATTGCGTCATTTTCAGGGTTTCATTTAGGGGGTCATTTTTTTCCATTCCATCAGCCCTTTTTATACCCCACTGCAGGGACTTAGGCCTTCCCTCTAGATGAGGGGGTTTGGAGCTTAAATCCACCACGCTGCTTCAATGCTGGTTGGCGGATTGTAAGTACCGCCATCTATTGACAACGACCGGGACCGACTGTTAACGTGCTCTCCGAGGCACGGAGTCAGTGATAGTTAAAGTACTTAAATCGGAATAAACTCGTTGGTACACGCCCGGATTCGAACCACGGCCACGGCCATAACCTTATAGATTTGAAATAGGTTCGCTGCGTTCGAGCTATCACGATACGGATTCCGTTGCGTTGCCAAATGGAAAAAAAACCTTATAATTTCGTACCGTTCGTTTGTCTGTCATAACCATTTTGCTTGAAGACTGTTGGCTCTATACTTGCTTTATACAGATAAAACTTGGAATGTAAGTATGAACGTATACAATGCTATAGGGATATTACCAAAAAAATATTATTTTTGTGAGGTCACCATACATGTAACTGAGAGACTAAAAAAATTTATAGCACACATGACATGTGGGATACCCATAGACAGGTCTTCGAAGATGGTATAGAGGGTTCAAAATGTCATTTTAAGTAAATATTTATTGGGATATGGTCTTCTAAAGTGTGTTCCCCCTCTTTAGCTACTCCACTTCAAAAATTATGAAAAAACAAATATTCAGTACAATGTATTAAATACTTACAAATAAGTAGAATTTGTTTCAATAATATTTTTAAGCAGTCATTTGAGAGTTTGTTCTTAAGGTAGGACACCTGTCTAGTACAGTTATTTAATTTTAGATGGAGCCACCATACAAAGAAATGATTTATATTTTTCATGATCACATTTCTAGGTTTCAGTTGATAAAACATAACATGCGAATATATAAAATATTTCTCTATAATGTTTTAACTGGCTTTATTGATTGTTCAAACAGTTTCGAAGCGTTTGTACAAAAACTTAAAATTTGTGCAAAATTAGATTTTTCGACAAACGCTTCGAAACTATTGAAAAAATATAATAAAAAACAGTCTAAAAAAACCTTATTTTCTAAAAATTTCAGATTTTTGTACAAATGCTTCGAAACTATTGCAACAATCAATAACATCAATTAAAAACTTTAAACAGAAATGTTTTTTATATTCGCATGTTATGTTTTATCAACTGAAACCTATAAATGGGATTATGAAAATATAAAAATGATTTCTTTATATGGTACCTCCATCTATTATTGAATAACCGTACTAGACAGGCGTCGTTCCACTTAAAACTTATCATTATGAATTTCAACCATAAACGTTCATTGCAACTTCGGAATACTTCAACTGTGCGTGATCCGCAATGCACTTGGCTGATTTTTCTTGAGAAAAGAAGTTACTGTAATTTTTCTGGGCTCATACACATTTAAATCCAATTATTGGATTTAAATTAAAATCACACATTTTATATACCACATTATATTAGGGACGTACCCATACTACGTGACCCGTTTAGGAAGAGGGTCTTCAAAATACCACGCTTGGTCACAGTGACGAGGGGAGGGGCTTAGGTCTTCGTCACGTAGTCAATACCCTCTAGGAAAATAAAAAGACATGAATAAAACACAAAAAGACTTGTTAAATTAAGTTCCCGTTAGAATATGTTTTTACATATGTTTTTCACTTGTAATTGAAAATATGCACACGCTCTTGGCGTCACGTGACAATTAAGTGCCGTATTAATAACGACAAGTATAAGCTAAATGATATTTTTTTTCAATTTTCTGTTTACAAAAAAATATTCAAAACCATATTTATGAATTATTATGTGAAAAATACGAGGGGGAGGTGTCTTGGCATATACTACGGGTGGTCACCGAAGAGGGAAAGGGTGAAATATAAAAAAATGGGTCACGAAGTGTTGGTATAGTAGATATATCCATTATTTTAACCCACATCCTTCGAGACGCCGCCAAAGCACTCAGACAAAAATCCACAAAGAAAGCCGCTGCACGTGCGAACCGTCACAAAGGAAACCGACGGGTTGCGCGTGCCGCGTACAGTTTCAGCGAAAAATTATCAGTTTATTTCTAGGCTTCACGGAGTAATTAAATGACAAAATAGAACGTTTTATTATGAACACAGAGGGTGATCGAAGGATACGTCGAGTGATGAAAAATGTCATAAGTTTTTGTTTCATGTGATATGTTTGTGTTTCCTCTAAATAAATATATTTTAATTTGTCTATTTCGCTCCTATTTTGCCTTTCGATGTACCGAGGTCTAATATAACGGATAAACCTTACGTTCCCTTACTTGCCGCACTGTGGAGGTGTGTAGGTCATGTTTTTGGAATGTGTTTGTCTATATGTATCTACGTATGTTTTTTTTTGGCACGCTCTATAGGCCAAACCGCTTGATGAATCAAATTAACTTATTATGTGTTGTTAGATTATCCTCATGGTAGTGACATAAGTAAGGTATAAATGAAGTCTCCGCCGTGTCCGTCTGTCTATCTGTCTGAACACTAAACCCGAGAACTATACCGAACGGATTTCCGTACGGTTTTTACTAATGAACGGGGTGATTCAAGAGGAAGGTTTATATGTATAATTAATTAATGTTTTCTGTAAATTGGTTGAAATATGACGATGTTTGATGGAGGTGCCGAAAAAAATCAATCAGACTGGAAGGGAATATAAAAAAATTAAAAACTCGACTATATAATTACTGAAAAGAGAAAACAAGCTAATATATACAAATGTACCATTCTATAAATATAAATTAGGATGGATGAGAGGATATGTTAAACTAAAAAAAAAACAAAAAAAAACAGTGCCATCTAATCTAGTAGGTACCAATAAGTATCTTACAACTAGACTCATATACAAAATTGTTTAACCTTTCAGGTGATTATTTAAGAGACAAGTACGAAGGTGCGACCGAAGTCAAGGTGTCCAGAAGGGGAAAATTGAGACTGGGCAACCCGCATTACAGTCTCCCCACTGCCCAAGACTTGGTGTATTTAGAAGAGTCACCCAACTACTGCATCAAGAACGATACTTTAGTGAGAAGTTCTCAATTATAGTAAAATTAAGATAAAAAAAATCCACAACCTAAACGTTAATGGACCCTATACAAATGTCGAATAAAACAAATGTCGTGTAGAATATTATAGTAACTGCCTAACCTGTAATTTAGCCTTGTGCTTAGCCTTAAGGGGATAGTTTTTCTCTCCGCGGCTTCGAATTAGCATCGCTATCTCCGTTTCAATACCTCTTCACCGACCTGTCCCTGTGTGGCAGAGATGACAAAAGTAAATTCCCAAAAATACCTATAAAATACCTGTCCAAACAGTTTGCGAGCCGTGACTGTTTCCACCCCTGAAATGTATATGATATGGAACCAAAAGGTGATGGCCAAAAATGAATGAACAAGAAACCCAGAATCGAAAGGAATAAAATGTGTACCAATGGATTAACAATAAAATATACTACATGTCACCAAAGGGGCAACCCTGAAATCGTTATAGTATAGGAGCTAAGAGCCAACGAAAATTAGTACAAAAATTGCAGTTTTCGTTATGCTGTGGCTAACTATTAATAACCTAAAATCTACAACCATTACATTTATTGATTTAATCCACTTAATCCAAAACAAAATACCATCAGAAGTTCGACTATTAGGCGTCATTGTTGCCTCTACCACTACCACCCTGTACGCATAGCACAGGTAGGTATCATCTAGTGCTGGATTTTTATTTCAATTTGGTCTGTAGTAACATGTTCATAATAAATACTTAATGTTATGTAATAAATAATAAAACTTTGCTTATTTCTTTCAGGGTTCTCTGGGCACGACTGGCAGAGAATGCAACCGTACTTCGCCTGGCATGGACGGCTGCGCGCTCATGTGCTGCGGCAGGGGTTACAACACCAGAAAAATGGTAGTCAAAGAGAGATGCGGTTGCAAGTTCCATTGGTGTTGCCAAGTCGAATGTAACACTTGCGTGAAGACGGTCGATGTTTATACTTGCAAGTAGATGAGTAGACTGTGAAAGAGTAATGGAGATTAATATATTAAGTAGAATATTAAATAGCTAATAGACCGAGAGCCCACAACGTTTAATCCTGCTTCATAATTTTCATAAAATAGCCTCATGTTTTTAAGTAAATTTGTAAGTAAATAGAAAATGAAAAAAAAAAAAATTTTAACTAGTTATAAAATTAGTATATTTGCATAGGAAGGCAATGGACACTGCTGGAGCTGTTTATTATTACTGCTAATAACAATCCGGAAGACCCTGGAGTTATTACAGCTATCGTGCTGCGCCCTCTGGAAACAGCAGCACGAAATAAAATTTGTATGAAAAGGCGATTGCCAATCTCCGCCGGAGTTAAGTAATGCGTTCGGATGCGACAAAAAAAAAACAACTCTCTTATGATCAAAAGTTATATTTATGTGTAATAGTACCTCATGTTTATTTCGTGCTTGCTTCATATGAGGTGACGCGCGAAAATTACTTTGAGTCATAGATAATACACTAGGATTGGTACCTCTGCCTGCGGATGAAATAGTCACTATAATTGACCAATCTTTTTTAGATTTACTGAAACCCAGTTTAGTTCTTTTAAAATATGTATAGTCTCTTTATTTCAAGCCTTAGCATCACAATTCATAATAAGGACCAAAAATGAAAATATATAACAGATTCACTGCACGGACAACCCAAATGCTTGGTCAGTCTACTTTTAAGGTATCTAATACTATTCCGAGACAGCTGGTCTACCGCCAACCGCCTATTTAAAAACGATTACATAAAAATTCCACTAACATTTCAATTCAAAGAACAGTCGGTCAGTGACCTCCTCAGCTGTTTCACGGGTAGCATTCCTCCAATTTTGCGATCCGGGATAGTCAAGTGATGTTTTATTAAAATAGCAAATAAACCTGAGTAAATAAAAATGTATTAATTTCTTGTTGTAAATCTGTAATAGTGTCTTTATTGATTGGTGTAAAAAAATAAGGCAAACCATTAAAAAAATTAAAATTTAAACATGTTTTTCTCGGTAACCGTTAGTTTGCGCTGTCTGGTTATTTGAAACTTTTTGTAAATTAGGTAAGCTCTACACGTTCTATATTTGGACTACGCCTACGTTCAGCCAAACACAGTGTATGGACGAAAAGAAGGTAGGCGCAACTATGAACTATAAACCGCTATGCAACGTGAAATTAAGAAAATTTTTTTTTGGTCGGTATATTATCATACATGCAACTGGGAGACGAAAAAAAATTCCGATGCACTGTAACGTCTGAAATACCTACAGATCTGATAGGTTTTATAAATTATATAGAGGTTTCAGAACAACTTTTATAATTAAGTTAAAAAACTCACCTTTTTCAGCTTTATGGGGTGGAAAGTCTCTGAAGAAAAAGATATTAATGACAACTTATAAAATACTTTCAAATAAAATTAATTACATTATTTTGAGTGGTCTTTGTGTTATTGTTTATAAACTTCTTATAAAATTTTTAATCATGAACGTTCATCCCGACTACGGAATCATTTAACAGTGCGTGGTCTGACATGCAATTGTCTATTAAATTGCATATTATGTAATTTGTTTTTTTTTCTTCTTAAATTTTTATTTTTTTGTAAAGGAAACTTTGACTGTAATGGGCGCTCGGTCTATAAAACTCGTCTCCAAAAAAAACTAGCACTACAGAGTAACTGTTTAGTCAAGTATGATTTGTCCCCTTGTAGGTATGTATGACTTATGTATGACTGTCATAAAATAATTGTACTGACTGCAAAAAGATTGCTCCCGAATATTTTTACTCCTTCCAGTTATCGGGAGCTCTTTTTTGCAATTTGTAAGTATAACTTTTTATAATATGTGTCCGCTTGACTTACACTTATTATTGTACTGATTCGATTAAATTAATATAAGGAATAGTTTAATAAAAATGATACTCATTTAATAACTATATGTGACATGTTTGTAAATATTATTATGGATAACTATGTTTCATTTATTTATTTAAGGCCACTTCTATGATTTAAGGATATACTATCAAAGCATAGGTATATACCTATTTGTGTTACGTAAAACGGAAACTGTCTCGACGGTGACGAACATAGATCCAAAATATTTATGGGATAAGCCATTTCCATGCAATAGGTATTATAGGTATGCCTACACTCATTAAAAAAAAAAACAGACTCAAAATCGTGTCGTGATAGCCCAATGCGCAACGAACCTGTCTCAAATTTATAAGACCCCATAGGGCCATGGTTCGAATCCGGGCGTGTACCAATGAGTTTTTCTGACTTAAGTACACAATATCACTGACACCGTGCTTCGGAGGGCACGTTAAGCAGTCGGTCCCGCCCGGACGCTGTCAATAGATGGCGGTCGTTACAGTCTCCAACCCGCAGTGGAGCAGCGTGGTGGACTTAAGCTCCAAGCCCCCCTCCTCACCTTGGGGGAGGCCTAAGCCCCTGCAGTGGGGTAAAAATGGGCTGATGATGATGATGATGAGACTCAAAATTGTTCACAATTTTTTTATGACGAGTCTCACAGAGTGTTCTGAGCTGTGGTTGGTGGCTTTAGTCAAACATCAGAAGCTATTTGATTTTTAGGGTTCCGTACTCAAAGTGTTCCAACGGGAACCCTATTACTAAGCCTCCGCTGTCCGTCCGTCCGTTCGTCTGTCACAGGGCTGTATCGTCTGAACCGTAATAGGCAGAGACTTGAAATCTTCACAGGGTGTGTATCACTATAGCCGCTGTAATAGCAAATAAGAAAAATAAAATAAAGTTAAAATTAAAGGGGTCCCCATGCAAGAAACGAATTTTCTTTTTAGCGTTTTTGGTGATTGGTAATTGTGAGATCATTGCTTACACTTGAAATTTTCATGGAGTGTGTTCTATGGCCGCTATAACAACAAATAATAAAAATAAAATAAATTTATAAATTAATTAAAGGACGCCTCCATACAAGAAACACACACGTGATTTTTTTTTGTACGATGGTATGGAACCCTTCGTGTGTGAGTCCGACTTGCACTTGCCCTGTTTTTTACATAAGTATATCTCTGGAACTTTAAAAGTAAACGACGTTTATTTTAAAAAATCGTATTTATTTATTTTCTATAGAAAGGCAAAATGTTTGTTCTAGAAATGAATTAATTATCCTTGAGTTATCCGAAAATGACATCGCAATAAGCGTGTCATGTTATTTTTGAATTTTATAGAAATACGTTATATTTATTAAGAAAAAGTAATAAGTGAAAGAATTTTATTCATATCTACAAAAATACCAGAGATACAATTTTTTAAAATAAATCGTGCTATGACGTCACTCGGTTACATTACTATGGGTTAACGTGGATAATTTGTACGTAGCGGCACCGAGTGAAAAACATATTTTGATTTAACAAATGTAACGGAGATGTAACAAATCAATCGGTAATGTAACAAACAAATGAAATGTAACCGAGTGACGTCATAGCACGATTGATTTTAAAAAATTGTATCGTAGTTATCGGTATTTTCTTGAAATAAAAAAAGTATAGTCATCAGTTTGTTATACTCTAGCGGGTGAAATAGCGTATAAAACCTAATTTTGTTGAAGAGGACGCGCTCATTGCCCTAATACCTATAGTTTTGGAAGAATAGGCCTCAAAGTGAAGCGCGATAGAAGCAAACTTACCTACTGTTCCGTCACTCGGTGTCTACCGTTGGAAATTCATCTCAGAAACCCCTGAGGAACAACTGCTGCAAGTATGAGCTTTCTATGTCTATGTCCTACAACATATCGCAGTAAATTCTCCACTAAAAGCACGTTTTTTATTGTTGAAAGTATTATATCACAAATTAGGTATGTTGCCACCTTTATTTTCTAAGTAACGAATTACGAATAAATTAGTTTTGATGTAGGTACTCAATTAAGCAAAATATGAAAATAATTCATTATTAATAATTAAATATTAATATTAGACATTAATAGCAATTTAGTGAAAATCCACATTATTGTAAATAGTATTTATTATTTAATAATTAAGTAGGGAAGGGATATTAAGACGTGTGAACATCTGTACAAATGCTCTTAAACGATTACGACCCTTTTTAATCGTGGTTTGTTTTGAGTCTCATTTGAGTTAAATAGAGACAAAACTTCGAAATTTCTGTAAACATTCTAGTTATAAAAATTTCGCAATAGTTACATTAATATACGAAATCTCTGTAACTAGGATGTTTATAGAAATTTCAAAGTTTTGGCTCTATACAAACCTAGTTTTAACTCAAACGAGACTATAATTCAAAACAAACCAAGATTAAAATACGTATTAAGGTCGTAATCGTTTAGGAACGTTTGTATGGATGCGTTCATGCGTCCACCCCGTTCTTAAGTGGGTTCGCTTAAATTTATAATACGTATTTAATGTAATAGAAATCTGGTGATAAATTACTTATATCGTGAGGCTTATTTTGCATTTTTTTTTTAAGTATATAGTAGTTTTACTAAGCAATCGATGTTATAACTTATTCAATAGTAGGCAGTATCTACATTAAATAAATTTATCAATAAATGAATCCTTATTTTATTTTTGCATTGATTTCTACATCTATTAAAAGGCAATAACTTCAACGGTTAGTCGTAAATTAGTCAGAGCATATTCTAGCGACCAAGAACCAGAAATCTATGAAGCTTTTATTTAGTTTGACCAAGTATACATGATAAAATTTTAACAACCATCCAAAAAAAATTTAGATGTTAGGCATCACCAATAGACCTCATTACGTAAATAATAAATATAGGTTACATTTTCATAATAAATTATTTTATCTACAGTGTTATTTTATCTACAGTGTTATTTTATAACGTTTGGTTGCCTTCTTTTTCACGGCGCGCCCCTGATCTTGAGACCGAAGCGGGTCGAAGCGTGCAGCGGTCGTGAACGGTGACTAGAGTTATTGGTTTTTTCGGGAAAGGTTTGTATAGTCATATCTCAATATTTTATTATTGAACGATACTAAAAAGAAACAAGACGGCCATCGGTTTTTTACCAAAGATCATTGTATTAAAATTTGAATGGTTTTTAAACTTTCACCTTGTTTATTGTTTGCATATAGTACCTATTGTTTAGTTTAGTTCGTTTGTTCGTATTGTTCGTTTCAAATATTGCGACAGAATTTTAGACCAGTTCTCCCATCCAACTGAGCTAAAATTTGGAACACATAAATGGCTTCTACAAAGCAATAATTGGTCACCAGGTCCTCGTGCTGCAGCCAGTATAGTCTTCTCACAAGGGTACTCCTCATCCTTAACGGTTAATTAAATCGAGTTCAAATTTTATAGATGGGTATAATTTGAAAGACATTCGATAATTTTGATACCATCAAGCTGATCTGATGATGGAGCTGAGACGTGGATGACAAACCCACCAGTGGCTTCTTGTATATCCACTGTGGTACCCTCAGCTGCGCTAAGTAGATAGGTACCCAAGGTAGGGAGGAGCATGACAGAGAAAACCATGCCACGAATAATTTACAACCCAAGATCAAGGCGGGTACGTGCCAGAAGAGCTGAATAGCCACGGGAAACAAACCACATGCCACTAACTACCATCAATCAGGGGTGGATTTACACATTTGCCGCCAGTAGGATAGAAAATTATCTAAGTGGTGAAACATAATACAGTAATACATATGTTCTAATTCTGCCAATGTCTAGTTTGAGAGAATTAAACTATTTTTATTGAACAATAATAAAAACAAGCAACGTGGTACGTTTAACACGTAATTTTTTCAAAAAGCCGCCAGGAACTATAACACTCCACCTGCGCTATTTTGAAAAAAAAACCCAAAATGTAATTTAGAACTATAGAAGTTGTAGACAGTAGTATACAGGTTTATGGGGGAAGAAACCTATGACAGTTGCCTGTCGCAGCATCTTTATTATTTTGGTTAAAAACATTTGTCACTTGGTACTTTATTAATGTCATACTAGATGGCAGCAGATGGGAAAGCCATATAAAGTGAAGTGTCAATCAGTGTCAATGATGACTTGTGAGTTGTGGTTGACTTCAGTTAATTTATTCACTGAGTGGAAATCACCGACTTATATGTACTTAGGGTATAGTTCCAATCAAACTTTATGGCGGATCGGAATACAACGCTTTAAGAATTCTTGCGCAGGTTCAGTCATATACCCCTCGCTCCACTGCGTCCCGCTACACCTAAAACTGGTTACTGCGACGCGACTTGTGCCTATGTTCACATCCGCCATAAAGGTTGATTGGAACTATACTAGACTGTACGTACCACAGTATGAAAATCCGCACGAAAATCGTCCAGATCGCGTTGCTCTGAACGACTTTGAAATAGTCGCTTGTGGAACGTCTGTCAGTGTAACCGATTGAGATTATTTTGTATTTTGGAAAGCTATCTGAGAAAAATGCCGTCCTGTGCTTTTAAAAAGTTCATAAACAACGTCTAAAAAGGCGGATGGGTGACAAAAAGTGTGTTATGGGGTGTTTGTCATTATAATGGATTTCTTTATGAATAACATCACTTCTGTGATTTACTACTGTTAGAGCTACTTCAAGGGATATATAAATATGTTTACCGATGTCAAGGTTAGGTAACTGAATTGTCATATAGAATATCTCATGATGTGGAAGTTTTCTGTATTATTACTGCTTCGCATTCTATTTATAGTACACCAGTCATATTGGCTGATTGCTGTGACTGTCGTTCGTGCCGGAAATAAATAACATTGTCATAAGAGAATGTCTGCCAGCGACCGCGAGCACAACCATAATATTTATAATTATTATAGAAGCATCAGCTATTCTACCTTTAATATTCTTTCTTTAGTGGATTCTAATACTCTGTATTAGCATAAGGACAAAATATATATATTTATACCTCCCTACTCCTAGAATGCCCTACATGGACCTGCGGTGAAACAATTCATTTTATACCGCTTTAAGCACTGGCAATTACCTGCTCAGTGACCTATCGTAACATGTACGAATAGGAATTAGTTAACGTGCGGGGACTTCTACTGTCCTCCTCTTAAGCACTGGCATCAATGCTCAGTGACCTATGGGTATTAGCCCTACCTAATCTACATAAGGTTAAGCGTTTATCCTCAAGTTATAACTATGCATTAAATTCGACACGTGGTTTCATAATTATATTCGACAAGCGATTTTATAGCTTTAATTATACTTTCTATTCTATTCCATCTTAATAAAGAATCATATTATTCAATTTGTGGACACGTGGCCCTATGTCGATGAACTCACCACGTGGTTGGATAAACTTTAGGTATAAGTACTTCCATTTAAGGAATAAATTGTTCGATCATGAATACAGTACGAAGATACCATTAGAAAATTATCTACATTTAAAAGCTAGGTTAATACTCATCTATAGGTTACTGCACGATAGGCTCTCGTCTGTTCCCACTGAGAGGTGCCGCAAAAGTAACACTAGCCTCCATTTTGAGCCTCTTAAAAACTTCTGGTACCTGGGTATATAATGTCGGAGTATATGTCAATATGCCAGTAGGGATATCTTGGTAGGGATAGGATCCGGCGTACCAGCCCAATAAAAGTTTGCTTTGAAAAAGTTTTTGATGTTATTTATTTGCAAAGACATATAATATATAATATCGTGTATTAATGTCGTGTAGCCTAGGTAACAATAGCTTTCAACTTCATCATCATCATCATCATCAGCCCGTGTCTCTCCAATGCAGAATATAGGCCTCTCCCAACGCTCGCCACCACACACGGTCCTCCGCCTTTTGCATCCAACTAACCCCGGTATGGTGCTTCAGGTCATCTGTACACCTGGCCGGGGGGCGTCCAACGCTTCGCTTTCCGGTACGTGGCCTCCATTCGAGAACTCGTCTACCCCATCGGTTTTCAGTTCTACTGCAAATGTGACCGGCCCAGCTTTCAACTTAAAATTGTTCATTTTCCAAAATACACTTGCTCATCAATCGGTGACTTTTACAATTAGAATCTGACTTCAAAACGTTGAAGATGGCTGCTGTGTGGTATGGCTATCTCTTTTTTTAAGGCTTATTATATGAGATGGAGTAGCAAAAAAAATCTAAAAAACATGATTTTCATACTTCTGTGAAAAAGGGGCCATGACATTTAAAAGAAAAAAAATGTATGTGACTTCAGGTCTGTAATTGTTTATGGCTTATGGAAATGCTAGAAAAGAAATTAAAAATGGTGGAATATGTTCACAAGTGACAATATGTTGTGTTTGGCAAAATTGGCAGTGTTTTTGATATGATAGTGTTTTTTAAAATTTGGCGTTTTGGATCAAGTTTTTTTAAAAACGTTGTTTTGTCGCGTTTGTAAAATTTTCATTTGAAGTTTGGAAATTTTTATATACAACCACTAGAACGTGACTAATTTTATTATAAAAACAATATTATTGTTTTCGTAATGGGTAAAACAGCAAAACTTAGTGTTAGTGTCTTTTAGTAATTTAATTGGAGTTTTGTTGTGTTTCATTATAGTACAAGTACCTAGGTAATTTAATTTTTTTAGAACGCTGCTTCATTTCCTTGCTTTTAGCATTAATTTGCTTGCATGAACTTTAGTTGATTACTATTCGGCCTGATACAAATTTCAGGATCATATTTTGCCAATTACTTGATCATAAAATTGGTTAAGTTAGATTTATTTAGGCTAACATGGACACAAGCCGTTTGTTACCAAATTGATGTCAATCACAGCGAAAAAACCAACAACAATAACCAATATTACCACACATGAAGACTACCTACTAATTAGTAGGTAGTTTTTCAAGGATATCTGAATTGTTATTTTACTCTATTGATTAAACTAAATGTTGTATAAAAGTTGACTGCAGCAAAACATGGAAGTCAGCTTTCCAATGCTCCCTGATGAAAATCTTGTTAATAATGATTAATTTGAAATTCGGCCAAGATTGGTTGATAATCCATTTTTTTAAAAAAAAGGATAGGTTTTGCTTATAATAATTCGAGGAACGAAGTGAAGTGGAGCAACAATACACCAAAATCCCCATTGTTTTTTAGTATTTTTACTTACTGTGTGACGTTTCCACTCCCCTTCCCTACTAGACCGATTAAATATTTTTTAACTGTTTAGTCAAGCAACACTGTAAAGCGATACCAAACATGTACCCTAAATGTCTAGTAAGCTAAATAACATTGAAAAATTTAAAATGTACATCTATATCCCCATTCAAACAGGAACTAATACTAATACCTGTTCTTTCAATTCAATTTCTTCATGTAATTTTCTTAAATTACAAATAACTGATAAGTAAAAATACAAATATGGTAATAGATAATAAATTATATTGTCAACCACATGAAAAATTACCTACTTACAAACAAAATCAGGTAAATAATCTTTGTTTAACATTATGTAATGTTTTTTAATAACGTAGTTATACAATTTATTTTACGTTCTGCCAATTACTTATCCTAATTCTGCCAATTGCTTATCCTAAAACAGCCTCAATTATAGGTTTTTTACCCATTTTTATCTTTGACAATACTTTAACCCTTAATAGACACTAAGATAACCCCTCACAAGGAAGTTTCAACAGTTTTGCACCAAGATCGTCTTTTTCTATGAAAACTATCAAATGGTTGCAAAATTTGAAAAAGATGAACCAGGGGCTTCTACTAACATTATTCTGTTATAGGTATTTTATTAGTGTATATTGTTAAATACATGGAAGAAACAAGCACATCCCTACTGAATGTAATATATTGTCAAGAAAATATATAAGTTATAGGTATTTTATTAGTGTATATTGTTAAATACATGGAAGAAACAAGCACATCCCTACTGAATGTAATATATTGTCAAGAAAATATATAAATAGACTTTCTACAATAATAAAAATAAACTAAATTATATTCGGTTAAAGAAAATGGTAATTATAAGCTATTAAAATGTTCTCTCTTCTCTCGTCTCTTTCTTGCCTTGCAAAACAAAATTTAACATTATTTTTTATGGCCCGATGCCCATATACACACATAGGAACGCCGTGCAGTATACACTTTTAAACAAATCAGACATATATAAACAAATTATGTACTTGTAAATTGATCTCATGTAATTGACCAACCTATTTAAAATTTGGAATTGATTGTACCATTTAAAGTGGGGTGGATGTCTGGAGTACCTACCACAGACTAGTTTTAAACTCCAGTGTCCCACAATATGTATTTGTTATTTATATAACTACTGTGAAGAGGAGTAAACATATTATGATTTAAGAACATAGCCCAAGAAAAATATTTATCGAATGTTGTTCCAACATATGTATATTTTTCATGATGAGTATCGGTTTTTTTGAATAATCACTGAAGCTTTTCTTATTCAATATCATTTGTGTTTGCTTGATAGACTTAGGTCTTTTATTATTATTTTGTGTTTTGTTATGGCATATAATAGCTTTTTTAATGTAGCTATTTATAATTGTATGTTTTCTTTTACCTTTTGCTTAGGGGTCGCCCATTAATCACGTGTTTTTAGCATTTTTTAGCCCCCTCCCTCGGCCCCTGGTGATATGTGGTGAGATTTAAGACTGAGCCCCCCAGCCCATACCCAAAATTATGTGTATTTTTTAGTACACAGCATCTTTAAAATTTTAGGAATATTATTTTTAAATGCAGGTAAATATAATCTAATTTAATTCTGGCGAATTAAGGACTGTGCTAAAAACATCCAATCAGAGATATTAAGGTTGCAGTTTGTTTATGGCTGGCATAAAAATAAAGGATATGTGTAATCATGTGAAAAACATATAAATGTACCAACCTACTGGCACATAACTTGAGATCAAATCAACGACAAAATAAATACATGTGATATCTCACTAGACCCCTCCTCCCTCCTTGTGATATGTCGTGATTTTTGTCGAACCCCCTCCCCCCTTTTGAGCCTCACGTGATTAATGGATGACCCCTTAATTAACCAAAACTTTCCAATATAAAAATATATTTATCAGACAAATCTTCAATTTTCATTCAGGAATATCACAGCCTATAGTCAACTCCACAATTAAGCAAAACAAATACCTATAAACAAGATGCATGTCCATTACTCAAAATCAAAAAGTTTTTATTCAATATAAGATGTTTACACACACTTATTAAAAGTCAAATTGAATTATGTTCAATATTTTCAAATTACTTAGATTTTAAATATGTATTTGGTCACTTATAATTTTTTGAAAATACTGTATCTGTATTAGATCTTCTAAAAGCAAAAAATAATGCAATAAGCATTTTACGTACATTATTAATTTCTTTCACATGGAATATTGTCAAATTAGGCTGCACGTGTCGAACGTCAAACTCCACAATGAATTATCTAGTACTTCTGGCAGTTCTCATGACATTTATGGGCATAAATAGCGGTATACCACTGTTGCAGTAGATTTAGAGTTAAGAGTTTTATAGTGCTTAAGGGTTGTTTATATTTACTATACCTACTCGTAGCAGGGACTATACCCTAGTTAGACTATGAATGCATGGAGGATGATTCACGTTTTGTCCGCATATTGGCGAGCGTCGGCGTCGTTGCGAACGCGACCAATGACAAGTGCGCGTAAGAAGAAAGTAAGTAGTCACTTCCTCCTCCCACCCGTGATCAGTTGCGCTCTCCATAATGGTCACTTGTATGCGAACAAAACGTGAATCAACCCAAAGTCATTAACGTTTCGTTAGCATGTTGACGATCATTGCGACGAGCGCACCTGATGATGAGTGCAAGAAAGAAGGAAATTATTACTAATTTCCTACTACCACTCGTAACTGGTGCGTTGATTGAGACTGACGATAGCATGCAAACGAAATGTGAATCAACCACGTCTTTTGTCAAATGTACCTGAGAGACTTGTAATAATTATCATGTAGTGAAAACTGGTTGAATAAATACTTAATAATTAATGTATTCTATATTTTAAATTACAGAATTCAAAAAGTTCCTCGTCTTCCGCAAGCTCAAGTAAAATTCGATTACAAAGTAATATAAGTACACATAAAAAAAAGATGAGTGCAAAGAAAATGCACAATAAACAAAGAAAATCTATTCAAAAATTATTTGAAAAGTTAATCAATGAAAGAGTTTCTACCTGTGAAAGTAATGACAATTCAGTAATTTTAATAGAAGAAAATGCAACACCCAGTCCCAGCAGAAAAAGAAAAAGTACATCAGATGAATATGTCAGAACCAAAATACAGAAAAAATCATGTGAAAGCATAATAATTGTCAATGATATTGATGATAGTGATGAATTGATAATCAATGATAGCCCATGTACAAAAACAAGTAAAAACAATAGGAAAACTCCTCCAAATAAATCGCCACCCTTATCATACTCGACACCTCTTTCGAATGACATTGTAACTAGCAAATTCAACTTTTCTAATGTTTCCATTATAAATAAAATAAATAGTAATAATCATTCAGTAGAAAGTAACAGTAATGAAAAGACCAAAAATATAAATCCAGATTCATACTTAACCATAGATTTGACAAATGAAAGTGATGCGTCAAAGACTGCTGACAATACCGTCATAGATGTAGATAGACATGTATCAGATTGTACGTTTGTTTCGGCTAACAGCAGTTTTTCTATGTCTGGGGACCCTGATGTGACAGTTGTGAAAGTGTCACAGTTTAGAAATAATAAAATGAAGAAATTTGCTGATGGTATAGCTAAAATGAGTGCAACTGAAAAAGGCCACCTTTTGGAAATGATCACAAAAAATATATTCAATGGGTGCAAAACACCAACGATTGCAAGCAATACTAGTATTAATAAAGTAAGTAAACACATTAATTTTTCATTATTCTTATTCTTTTACATTCTGTAATTAACCTTTTGACTTACTCAGGACTCAGTAGACATACAAGTAATTGCCAACTACAGACAGATTTGCCATAGTATAATTTTTGTAGTATAATTATATAGACACGCAATTTTTTTTATTAAATAGGAACAATTTGTTAGTATCTACCTAATGCTAAGTTTGATAGATTTTTTTGTGGTCCATTCCATCAGCCCTTTTTAAGCCCCACTACAAGGCCTAGGCCTCCCCTCAAGATGAGGGTAACGACCACCATCTATTGACAGCAACCGGGACCGACTGCTTAACATGCTCTCTGAGGCATGGAGTCAGTGATAATTAATGTACTTAAATCAGAAAAACTCATTGGCACACGCCCGGATTCGAACCACGGCCACATGGTCTTATAGATTTGAAAACAGGTTCGCTGCGGTAGGGGCTGTCACGTCACAATTTTTTATGTGGCTTTTATTATTTCAATTTTTCTATATGTGGACAAGCAGGTACACAATAATGGTGCCAGTTATGTACACATTTTTTCCAGTTTTATATTTTGTATATTTTTTAATCTAATATAATCAAGGCGGCTGTGACCAGAGCGACGGAGACTATAGAAGATACTTACATTAAAGAAGTAATACTCGGTCCATCGAATTCTAGAAATAGTATAGGAAGCAACATTTATAATCCGACGAAAGATCAAAAACATAAAAAGGGTTTAAGGATGGTAGTCATAGATGGAAGCAATGTTGCTATGGAGTGAGTATTAATATTATTTTCATTTTGTAAAATAAAATTCTTAAATGTGTAACAAAATTCTTAAATGTGTGTGTTACACAAACATGTATAATAATAAAGCTTTTATTACTGGTTCTAAGTCAAATATAATAACTAAAATTTGAATTTTTTACACTAGTTGCCCACCCCAACTTCGCCTGGGTTGAACAATTATATAGCTTATGTCCATATGGAATGGTGTACCTTTCATGCTGCAAAATAATTTTTCAAATAGTGTGTATAAAATTACACACCTGTGTTTGACAATGGCCATATCGCTTCTGGCGACATCTACAATATTATTATAGTGGACGCACCTATTATTGTTCCTTCACTTAACGCTTTTTTTCACTTCAGTCCAATTGTAGAGATGTGACGTGTGAATAATGTTGTACAGTTCCAATCAAACTTTATGGCGGATATGAACATAGGCACAAGTCGCGTCGCAGTAACCGGTTTTAGGTGTACCGGGACGCATAGCAGCGAGGGGCATATGACTGTACCTGTGAAAGCACGCATAAAGCGTTGTATTCCGATCCGCCACAAAGTTTGATTGGGACTATACTGTATCAACATATCTCTAACAGTGTTTATTCTAAACTGTTTTCCCATTTAAAAATATATATTTCATGTTTTTCAGGCATGGCAATGGGAAAATGTTTTCCGTCAAGGGTTTAAAAATCTGCATTGATTACTTTTTGAAACGTGGTCACATTGTTAAGGCATTCGTACCTAGGTTCAGGTAATATTTACACATAATTTTCTTTTTTTAATTTGTAAATACAGATGTTACATAAATTGTAAACAAATAAGCTCGAGGTATGTATTATAGTTACGGTAGATAACTAAATGCCTGAAGGCTTATAAAAATATTTTCTATGCGTCGCCACAGAGCAACTAAACAACGTAATTTTTTGCCATGGATGAAGCGACAGATTCGAGATATATAGGGAATATACACAGGTATCTATGTCCACGCGGGCCTAGCTGCAAGAAAAAACTAGTATCTTATTATTTTTAAGTTTATTCCATAAATATTCCTAAAAGGCGAAATTTTGTTTTACGTTAAATAAACTCCAAATAATCATTATGAATCTTAAAGTATATAGGTGGTTATATCTAAATGCTCTTGATATTTAATGTCATAAAAATCTTTTTATAAGTCGATACAATGGTGTTTTATTTTTATAGATATGTTACACTCGTGGAATGTCTGCTGCCACACTGACTAGTTTCGAAACGTATTTAAGACGTCATTGAAAGACTCAATTTTTCTGTCTTACGCAGTAACTATAAATGCAAAACACCATTTAATCAATAATATAGTATGTAATTGGGCGGTTGCCCATGGTCCCATTGAGTAGATACATGATAGGTCTACAGGGAATGTTTTTTCCCTGTGGTCTCATTATCTAGTGATGGAATTTAAATAATATTTTTACCGAGAGTAATTACGTCGTCGTGTTGATTTCACAACAGAAATAATAGGGACAAAAGAATTCATGACGATCAGACTTGTCTATGGTGCTTTCTCTCTCTTTATATATATATTATACTGGCCGAGTGGTTAGAGACCTCTAACTGCGGAGCCAAGTTTCGCGGGTTCGATTCCCGTCCGGGACGAATATTTGTGTTTTAATAAAACGACCGTGTGCATTCGAACAACAGACGTTTGGGTTTTTTTGAAATCTCACATTCCATATATGGTTACACTACATGAACGCAGATGTCGCTACTTGTAGTGTATATGAACAAATTATAATATATTGATATTTTTACATAATATCAATAGCGTGCATGAACATTAATATTAGGTCTCAACCTATGAAGTTGCTGTTTTGTATGAAATAAGTTAAAGTATTGTTTTTTTTTTTCCAACATCTTTATTTCTGTTATCCAAAATCACACGTGAAATTTATGCATTTTTGCAAACGCAATGGCAGTTTATTCATGCCCTTCTTGTAAGAATCAACTCTTCAAAGGCATTTTGTACAGTCCCTCGGGATTCGAATTTTTTTTCTGATAATAAGTTGTCCAAATTTTGAAAAAAGTAATAGTCGGTAAGTGCAAGGTCTGGTGAGTATGGCGGATGAGGGAGAACTTCCAACCCCAACTCTAGTAGCTTGGAGACTGTTTGTTGTGCAGTATGGGGTCGCGCGTTATCGTGAAGGAGCAGCGGGGACGACCGATTGACCAAAGCTGGTTGCAGACATGAGCTTCTCCATCATTGTCTTCAGTTCTTCACAGTACATATCTGCAGTAATGCTCATGCCATTTTGTAAAAAGCTGTAATGAATCACACCGACACTAGGTCACCAGACAGTGGCCATCACCTTTTTAGGGGTTATTTTTCGTTTAACACATTGCTTTGGTGCGGAACCAGGATCGATTCGATTGTCAAACAGAATCCATTTTTCATCACAGGTAACAATCTGGTTCAAAATTCCTTCATTTCTGTGCCTGTTGAGCAACGCGAGGCAGGTGTCGACGCATACATCGCGTTGGCGATCGTTAAGTTCGTGGGGTACCCATCTATCAAGCTTTTTACTTTGCCAATTTGTCGCAAATAGTCCAATATTGTTTTGATGCTAACATCAAAAGCTGCTGCTAGTGCAGCCGTAGTTTGAGTAACATCAACTTCCACTATCGCCTTCATTTCATCATTGTGGACCAAAGTATTTGGACGACCACGAGGTTCATTATTCAAGTCATAATTTCCAGTACGGAAGCGGACAAACCAATAACGGGTTGTGCGTTCGTTTGTTAAGTTCTTTCCGTAAACGTTGTTGATGTTACGTGCCGTTTGTGCCGCATTAGTGCCACGACGGAACTCAATTTTCATAATTACACGAATTTTTAAAGTATCCATTATGACGAAAAATGTTCAAATGTAATGAAAACACAACGCTAATTAATAAAGAAAAGACTGACTTTGTAAAAAGAATGTCATGTTTTTAAAACAAAATTAATTTAAAATTATAATTCAAAGCCAATCAAAATTTTTTTTTTGTTGAAATGGCCAGTACTGAAGAAAGGCAACTTCATAGGTTTAAGACCTAATATTATGTAATATTATTTCTATTATGTCTATTTGTTCCGTGTTTGACTGTAAAACTATGCATATATGTATATATTATAAAGAATATTTAAGTATGTATATATATATCAGTTGTCTAGTACTCCATAATTCAAGCATAATACTTGCTTATTTTGAGACTAGGTGGCGCTGTCTAGGATGTCCCATGTATTATTATTATTATTTAAATTGCACAAATTAGAAATTTAATTAGATCAATGACTATTTATTTATAGTATTTTCAAATTACTATACTTAGGTACTTGAATTTTATGTTAACATACAATATAATAACATGTACTTATTTACGTTTTACGGTTGTCACCGATATCGACATAATATCCAAATTGATTATACTTGTTTGCCTATGAACCGATATATTTTGGTTTTTATTTAGGGAAAAACAACGTGAATGGCCCGTTCTCGCACCCGGTGCGGAAGCAGGAGGAAATCGATCCAATTACCTGCCCCCTGACTCATGACCAATGAAATTTTTTTGGACCAATTTCACCCCGCTCCCACATATGTGGCAAACATGCCAAACATTGACCATTCACGCATGTGTGGGAGGCCATTATTCGTATTCGGTAATGCCTTGTGCGGCAAACATTTGTTATCCGTGATAGCGTTTCGGTTTTCTTGCGCACTTCAAAGTGGCCGTACGGAAAAGAAACATTTTTGAAGTGATCTAAGAAGTACAATTTCGACAAACATTTGTTTTCACAGAAAATTATTTTCACAGAAAATTATTTTCACAAAAAATTATTTTCACAGAAAATATTTGCTGATTTTAAGGCCAAATTTTTGTCCACGTATGTGGGACCGCTTTTAGACGAATCGCGAGTATTCCCTGACCTCGATAAAAAATTCACATTGTTTTTTTAAAGTCGGTAAATCAAAATGTATCGGTTTTTAGGCAAATGAGTATAATAAATTTTGATATTGTGAATAAGTACATTATATTATTATATTGTATATTAACATAAAATTTGAGTACTTACCTAATTGTAGTAATGGGATACTTTCTTTAAAACAAAAAAAAAATCTGTGCCAAATGACGTCGCTAGATGGCACTGACCCACTGTTTGGTAATTAACGCGGTAGTCTATGTTGTTAGTTTTGGAACTTTGGCATTTTTAATCTACTTTTGTTTATAAAATAAAAGTAGAAATATATTACTTTATTTATATACTTGAAACAAACAAGATATTGGTGTTAAAAAGTTGACAAGCAGCTGACGACTACCAAAGAGAATGTAGATTTCAATCCAATCAATCAACATTGACAACCATAATGACCCGCAATCCACTTTCAGCCCTAACAATTAAACTTGGGAAACCCATTACTTAAAAAATTATGTAGACTAGCTTTCCGCCCGCGGCTTCGCTCGCGTGGATTACACAGTTGTACCGGGACAGTTAAAGGTACGCGACGCTCCAGAACATTGTAACACTTTTTAGAACATTCTGAAACTTAATTACCTAAGAAATCTCTTTACCTGATTTCATAAAAATCCATTTAGCCATTTTAGCATGAAGAATAGCTATCCTACAAGTTGATCACAAAATTAGTCAGCCGTTTTGGAGATTAACCGGAACAGACAGACAGACTAACAGACACTGCAAGTTTTTATATGTATAGAAAAATATTGCTTTTCACTCTTGATAACGCCCTTTTTATGTTTGCTCAATTTCAGTAAAATCGGATCAGGCGTTTCGAAGATTAGCCCTAACAAACAGACAGACAAACATATAGGCAAAACCAATTTATGTCACTCCTGATAACCTTATTTTTATGTCTGTGAAGATTCATTGAAATGGTTTAGTCGTTTTGGAGATTAGCCGGAACAAAAAGACAGACAGACAACCACACAGACAAAAAGTTACCTATATCACCTCTGACAACCTATTTTTAATGTCTGCATAGTTTCATTAAAATCTTTAAAAGTTTAGCTCGAACATACATATAGACAGACAGACAAACAAAAGTAGCGTATGTCACTCCTCACACCCGTCTTTTCACGTCTGCGAAGTTTTATTAAAATTGGTTTAAATGTTTTAGAGTTTACCTTGAACAGACAGAAAGACAGCCAGACAGACAAACAAAAAGTATTGTATGTCACTCCTGTGAAGTTTCATTGAAATCAGTCCATCTTTTTCGGTAATCAGTTTGAACAGACGAACGGACAGACAGACAAACAAAAAGTATCGAATGTAACTTTTGATAATCTTTTTATCATATCTGTGAAGTTATTGAAAGTGATTCAGCCGTTTCGGCGATCAGCTCGAACATACAAACAGCCAGACAGACAAAAAGGAGCCTATGTCACCCCCGATAATGCCCTCTGCACGTCTGCAAAATTCCATTTAAATCGGTTCAGCCGTTTCGGAGATTAGCTGGAACAGACAGACCGACAGATAGACACTACAATTTTATTAATATACATAAATAGACGTTGATGTAAATGCATTTACTAATTTGTGCAATTTATGTATATATATATATACAGAGAGAGAGAGAGAGAAAGAAACAGAGCACTCCATAGTCACGCCTAATCCTTATATGAACTCCCTTGACCACACTATTTTTGTTGTTCATAGCGGTAAAATTAATAGGACTACATGATTAGTTTCGATAAAAATATTATTTTAATTCCATCATTCGGGAATACGACCACAGGGAAAAAAATCCCGGTGGATCAATTTATGGGTCAACTCGACGGAATCTTGGGTAAGTGAGCATGTAATTTAGTTTAGTTAAAACACAGGAAAAACTTGGATAGATATATTTTCATGAAATATTTTCATGGTCAAGGCAATGGGTTCGATCCCCAAATAAAACATGTTGATACATGAACTCCACCAACATGTTGTCTGGGTCCGGTTTTTCTGGGTATGTTCTTATTGTGGACCATATATATGCAGGCATAAAACTGGTTAGAGTCTGTCTATAATATTATGTTAATACACCTCCCTTACATTTTAAAATATTTACCATATAGTTTTGTAAGCCCTACAGATTTGAATATTTTTATGCAGAAAAAATATTTCTTAAACCAAGAAAATATGATTTCATATATAACGAAAAGAATATTCTCTCAAAATAAGTAAATATTTTTTCCGACCAACAAAAAAAAATATCGCAACAACAATATATTTACTTATTTCGAGAGAATATTCTTTTTCTTATAAATGAATACATATTTTCTTGGTTTAAGAAATTTTTTTTTCTGTGTTGTCCTACAAATATATGTCAGTCATATTTTTGGTATGTTCGAACGCTTACAAATCAAGAACCATTAAAGCGAATTAGGGCCGGTATTTCAGTTCTCACTTATCCTAGGAATAGCGTTGAGGGAAACAATTATAATAATAATAATAACACACAATCACAACAACGTCTAGGTCCCAAACTAAGCATTAGCTTGTATTTTCGGTACCAAGCGAAGACACCACATACATATAACAACCAAGACCCGGTGTCAGTATTAATATTCATCATATAAATACTGACCCGACCTGGGATTCGAACCCGGGACCTCCAGCTTCGCAGGCAGGGTCGCTGCCCACTAGGCTAAGCGGTCGTCGATTTTTTTGAATTGAAAATTTGTATTGGATTGTGAAAATTAAGCTTCACTTAACGCTATTCCTAGGATTAGTGAGAACTGAGCCCTTAGTTTTTACATTTAAATACAGATTATATAGTTCAATATTTTGGTTAAGTATTATTACGGTGCTACTTTTAGTAAATATGTTTGAGGCGTCTGCCACAGAGCAAAATCAAAAAAGTGACATCATTGTCATTTGAAAGCAACGCTGCAGTAGGTTGTTTTGTAGGTTATAGGTAGTGTAATCTAACACCTGATTACAGATAGATGGAAAATATGGTTTTCTAAATGTAATTCATAAGAAGTTGTTCGAAAATTATTAAAAATAAATTATTCAAATATTATGCTGCTTAAAAAAAAAATTACGGATTACTTATAACTTTTACGACATTTGATAATTACCCATATATGATATTTTTTACCGTAATTTTTTTTCGTATTTGTTTTTTGGGCCTTTAGACTCCTATTTAATTTTAATTTATTGTGGTAAATAAGTAATAAGGAAATAAATAATTGTGGTAACATCATTTGAAAGGTTACGATACTATTATTATAGACAAATTTTATCCTAGTTTGCGACTACTGCAAAATGTGAATATTTAACCATACTCATGTGATTAGAATAAAGTTGTTATATGACGTTTTTGTCCAAGTTTTTCTTGTTCAAAGAAAACAATATGAGAAGGTTACAATTGAAATTATGTGGTTGCGTCTGTGTAAAAGCCAATAAGTGTGTTCGATCTACCTTATCTTTAGAATATGTAAAGTTCCCAGTTTGCGATTGCATAACTAATTTATAAATACGAAAGTGTGATTGGATTTCTTTTTTTTTGTGTGATATTTTACACGGAAACAAAACTAAACCATTTTATACTTGCAACCGGCATAGACGGTATGGTATGATATGGATGGTTTTATAGTTCAAGCGTGCGCCGGTTGCGTGTTTTATTCTGACACGCTCGTCCGGCGGGCGTGCAGGACCGGGGCACGGACGCGCCAAGTGCGTCGGTCGACGCCTGAGCCAGTAGTAGTAGTGCTTACCGAGTTTACATAGTTGGCGGTGCGCACGTGGCGCATGTATGCAGACAAGAACGAAATGGCCATCGACACCGAGTGTTTAATGGAGGTTTAATCGAAGAACTTTTTTTTTATCACTCAAGAAAGTGACACGCGCCGGTCCTCACCCCCGCGAAATTGCGTTTGACATTTTCGATATTGTGAAGTGACATTTATCACTCTATTAAACACCAAACGCTGCTGTCAAATTAATTTACTCTATGATTTATGGTCTAAGAAACCTGAAGGTTTAAAATTTTGTTGTTTGTACCGGTTTGCTGAAAATTTTGTCGTAAAAATCTCGCCTATGCACGTAAAAATTAATAAAATAACACACATAGATTTAGATAATTACGTAATAATTCAAAATGTATCGAAAGTTATTTTAAAAATGGTGGTTCTATTTTCCGTGATTAGATATATTAGAAACAAAAGTTGTGTTATCGTTTTTCTTGGGCCGATTTTCGATTCACGGATGGCTTCCCACTATGTGGACTGAAGACCTGGTACTGGTGGCTGGCTACCCTTGCATATAGGTGGCCAGGGCCATGTGTTGTAGAGATCTAGGGGGGACATCTATGTCCAACAGGAAACATCTGGCATTCTAAATGATCGTGGCATCTTCTATAAAAGATTAATTTGTACACTTGCTTTTACACAGTTATTAACTTTTTCTTTAAAATGTTGTAGCCTTTCTTAGTGTTTTCTTTGACATGTTGACAATAGACATTCTGGTTGATTATGATTGACTTGTCAAGTGTGAATTGTTCGGCCACTAAAGAGACAGGATTCAAAACGCCTCAAGCAGTATTGTATCGCAGCACACAAATGATTGTAAATTTTTTATGTGACTATGCTATATTGCGTTTGGTATAGTCCATCAATGCCAAAGTATACTAGTTTGGCCTACTGTTTTATTTACCAAAAAATAAGGTTGTGCTCGTTTTGGTGGCTGAACAATTGCACAGTCAGTACATATATAAGTCAGGTTCGTTTGTGTGGGATTCGGTTTTATTGTGTATTTTGCACAGAACTAACAGAGAACTCACTGGAAAAAACTAACAGGAAAGTAACTTGGAAGTATAATATGAGTTCCATACTTTATTTGTCGATCCGTAATCGGAATAGTACTTCGTGGTTTCGTTGCCATTAAGATTGGACATTTGGTAGTTAAGCTGCATCGTGCGCCGCAGTGTGACCATTTTAGTACATTTTTACTACTTATTTAGTAGTAATATTTCAAAAATTATAAAATATAGGTTGTGTAATAGTTTTCAAAAATCGAATAGTAATTTCATATTATAATCAATACAATTATGTAAAATCTATTCCAACCTTATTTTTAATATAAGTCATCATCATCATCAGCTCATTTTATTCCACTGCAGGGGCTTAGACCTCCCCCAGGGTGAAGAGGGGATTTGGAGCTTAAATCCACCGCGCTACTCCACAGCGGGTTGGGGATTGTATTGACAGCGTCCGGGACCGACTGCTTAACGTGCTCCCCGAGGCACGGAGTCAGTGATAGTTAATATACTTAAGTCAGAAAAACTCATTAGTACACGCCCGGATTCGAACCATGGCTTTATGGCCTTATAAATTTGAGACAGGTTCGTTGCGCTCTGGGCTATCACGACACTTAATATAAGTAATTCATTTTATTTATTTTTATCTTGTTCTTTTCGGATTTCTAACAATAATGTGTATTTGTTTTTCTCTGCGGTTAGATAATGGCAACTCCATTCGCTCTATAGTCATCACCCACACAATAATAAATATAAATACTCAATTTCAGGTTTGTTTTTAATATGGAGAATGTCATTTTAATTCTATAATTCTACAAGGGCAACACTGCCAGCTCTGTCGTAAATACTCAAATCCAAAACGTCCAATCTCAATAGCAACGTAACCTGGTAGTATATTGAATGTGGTGTTCCTATTAAATTAAATTGGCCTAGAAATAGGTTGATACATTTGCATGGAAACAAATGTCGCCGGTTTCCTTTAAATAGATTTGCAAATTTTTCCAAATTATCTTTCGGCATGTAACTATTGCTCAATGAGATATCGTTTGTAGCTATATAAAATAAATTGATTGCAAAAAGTCGACACGATGGCAATCGTATACAACACACGAATTCGACTGAAGAACCCTTAGGTGATTCAGCGTATCGAATGGAATATACCAATTTTACATTTATTATTATTATACACTTTTTTTAAATAAATACCTACCTACCCAATACAATCTCGATTATACAATTATCGTATGAATCCTAATGATAGAAGCGTAGACATATAGCTACGCGGCCAAATGCGGTCATAAAACGTCGAGACGATATTTATGATATCGCTCTCTTGCTCGCACTTACGGGTTTATGAGAAAAACTAGTGATGCGCCCGTCGTTCTGTCGATTTTGCTAATCGCCATTAATGGAAAATATTTCAAAAGTGGTTACTATCGATTTAACTTATTAAGAATAAATAATAAAATACCATATAAAGAGCTGGTTCACAAAACTAAACTTGTCCACTAATATAAGTTTTACCTTCACCTTACCTGGAATAGAAATAAGAAAATTGAAACCAATTCACTGGACAGTCCTTTTCACTCTATCGATAATGCGTACGGCACGTGCACAACCCTAGTGCGTGATTGTGCTTTATCCACGTTTTCCACGGGCATTAGCGCTAGATATAATGACACCATATGCGACATGAGTCAGAGAGTTCGCTGCTCACCGCCGTACGTTAATAACTGACGCGGTGTGTGCATCCGTTATTAATTGATATGAAAATTCTGCAATTTAATGTATGCCAATAATTAATACATTTTGTAGGTTTGAGAATATAATACTGAATCATCTTTAAGAGGCTACCAATCGAACAGTTATTACATTGTATGATATGCACCGTCCAATAGGCACATCTGTTCACATTCGACTGGCACGATTTCTGTGCACTAAGTTTCTATGAATATATTTAATAGATAAACTGACCTGCATTCAATATATTCAAGATGTAAGATTCAAATACTTATTTCAAGAACTTATCTTGTGATTTTTATATGTGTAAATTGTGCTTGAAAATCTGTTTAAAAAAAGATGTGCATCAATATGTAGTTTATATGCTATTTGTTTCTCAATTTATTTATTTATTTATAAGGGAAACACAAAGCTGTATTAATTTAGGAGTAAAAATGGGTTAAAATACCAGTTGCCAATAAAAGGTTTTCACATGTAAAATGTAGTTGGTTTGTGCGAGACTAGTGTAAGTTTGAACTTTTGTGTTTTGAAGTTAAACTTCTTTAGGCGTGATTTTTAGGAACTATTCAGACTGTGTGAGATAGCGAGAAGCATTGGTGACTGTTTCATGGTTGAATCCAAAATGTATTGAACATTATCTCTTACTCGATACGATTTTATTCCTATTTATGCAAGGCTACTGGTAAAATATTCCAAAGCTTCGCCACTATATTTTTAAAAATAAAATTATAACACAATTGGAAATAAATAAATTACCCCATAGGAATACTTGCCCTCCGCGCTCCTTTTTTCCTCTCAAAAACTCCAAAAATCAATAAAAAAAAGAATCGCTTCTCCTAACGATCATGGACAAACTAGTTGTTTTTTTATCTGCGTAATTACCAGTAGCGTTGTATAATCATTTAGGTGTAAATACGGCAAGAGCACAGATCCTAGGCTGTTGGATGCGTTGGAAAGGCAAGGTCTGGTCGTGTACACCCCATCCAGGGAGCTGCCGGGCAGATTCATATGTTCGTATGATGACAGGTCAGTCCACACAACTAAACTTGGCTCAAATATTTGGATCCACAAAATTCTAACTATAAATATGCTCGGTACAAGCTTTTGTTATTACGCCCCTTAAATATGTTTTTTTAATTACCAGGTTCCTATTTAAAGATGAAGGACTTGTGGTCCCACCGATTTGACTTACTGGTAGTACCACGGTACACCACTATGTACCGACGGTCCTACTGGACTAGGAACGATTAAATTAATATAGTATTAATTATTGTTAATATTCATTTGTATTTTTATTATGTAAATAATCAAAACTAACATTTTTTCCCATTTAAGATAAAATTCACTTTAAAATTGAGCATATTCTAAATCATTTTATGCCCAGTAGGACCATGGATACATAGTGGTATATTGTGGTCTTACCAGTAGGTCGAATCGGTGGGACCACGGGCCCTTCACATATTTAAAATTCAGTTTGTAGTATAAATTTTTTACTTATCTACATAAACCAACCTTTGTATTTTGTCACTCCCTATTCTTATACCTTCTACAAGTCCTTTCTTCATCTCCTTCTCCATATCTGCTATGAGCAAAGCAAACAGTATTGGACTAACATCCTTACCTTATTCCTGATTTAATCCAGAACCAGTCAGACACTTCTCCATTTGCTTGCACTGCGCATTTACATCTTTCGTACCTATATCTCCTTAACCTTCTCAATCAGTCTTTTTTCCAACCCCCCTTCCACCATTGCCTTCCAAAGCTCCTTTAGTAAATAGGTGTAATCTATAAACCGCTATACAATGGTGTAGGAAAATTATGAAGAAAATTTTGTTTACCGAATTCGAGTCTATTATGTATGTGGGCCTGTATTTAGACGATAACGAAAATATCTTATTTGCTTTAGAAGTGCTCAGCTCAATAACGGCCCAACCACAATATCACGATTTAGTTAACTACATAATGTATTGACATTGACCCAAGGACAGTTTCTAATAATTAGGTAATTGTAATCCTTTAAAACTTTACTTGTACCCACAGACCAGTCAACCTATAGACCACGCTTTAATAAACGTCAGTACGAAAACGAAATCGCCAAAAAGTGGCGGGGTGCGGGGAGAGGTCGGCTAGTTTTCATTGGCTCGTTCAAAATTGACAATTTAATGGCTTCCGACGTGCTTCCAACTGACGGCTCACTAGTGACGTAGTTATGTAGTATCACTATATAGCCTTGGCGAATGCTACTCCCTGTCAAAGCGTGGTCGATAAGGTTGACTTGTCTGTGCTTGTACCGAAATGTAATTGTAAAAATAAAATAGTGTTTAGTTATTTCTGATAGTTTGCCTTAAACTGATTATTGATGTGTCGTGTCGTTTAGGTACATTGTGCAGTGCGCGGCTGAGTTCGACGGCGTCATTGTAACTGGTGACAACTACAGGGACCTGATGGCTGAAAATCCACGATGGAGGTGTGTTTTATTATTATATGACTGACCGATTGGCCGAGTGGTTAGAGACCTTAACAGCAGCCAAGGGTCGCGGTTTCAAAGCCCGCCCGGGATAAATATTTGTGTGCATGAACATTTTTATTTGTTCCATGTATAGATGTAAAAAGTATCTATATATGTATATGAATTCATATATTGTAAAGTATATTTAAATATGTATATCAGTTGTCTAGTGCTTCATAATGCAAGCATAATACTTGTTTACTTTGGGACTAGATGGCGCTGTATGGGATATCCCAAGTATTCGCTATTATTATACTTCTGCCAAATTAAGCAAAAAAAAGTTTAGTAGGAGAACACATATTCAGTGTTTTCTATTCATTCGGATTAAAATCATAATGATTTTATTAAAAGTTAAAATTTTCCATTTCATCTGTGTCGGCACTATAGGTATCTTCACTTCACTTCATCAGCCCATGTGTACCCTACTGCAGGGGCTTAGGCCTCCCCCAGGGGGAGGGGGGCTTGGAGCTTAAATCCACCACGCTGCTCCACTTCGGGTTGGGGATTGTAACGACCGCCATCTATTGATAGCGCCAAGGACCGGCTGCTTATATGTTAATAGGTATCGACGCTACTCAATAACGTTCACACAAGGCTACTAACCGCGAAAAGTATCCGGTAACACCTCGGATAGCAGTGAAAATGCGTTAAATGTACAAAAATAAAATATGTATTTTTAAAATTTTATTTGGGCTTAGAAGCTGACACTTATTAACCCACATCAAGCTGGCAAAAAGTTAAAACCACCGACTTATATGTACCTAAAGGTACCAGACTGTAAGTAGCACAGAATGAAACTGCGCATGAAAGTTAGTCCCATCGCAATGCGGGGACTAAAATCAAAATTGTCGCTTGTAGACCGTGTGTCAGTTTAGTCTATTGAAATTAATTTGTATCTTGCACGTATTTTGTAAAATTATCTAAATAGAATGCCGTGCTGTGCTTTCAAACAGTGCACAAAAAACATCCGGAACTCCAAAAAGGCAGATGGGATAAACTTATTATAAAATTATTAATTTCGTTTTTAATAATTTAATGTTTGACAATTACAATTTGACATTTGCACATAAATTGAATTATTCGGTAAGCACAATGATGACAGTCTTTTCATCTCTTTTCAATCTATTAGATTGCTATACACCTTCCACATCACCTTTCTCTTTCACAATTTTGTTCTACGGTTCTGACACAAATTTTGAAAGATCAGGAACCAGGGCCGCATTCGAAACAATTAATTTATTATAAAATTAAATGAGGATATGATATATTGTTTTGGAGTAGTAATCTTTTTTACGTACGTTGAGGGCACAGACCAGTCAACCTATAGACCACGCTTTAATAAACGTCAGTACGAAAACGAAATCGCCAAAAAGTGGCGGGGTGCGGGGAGAGGTCGGCTAGTTTTCATTGGCTCGTTCAAAATTGACAATTTAATGGCTTCCGACGTGCTTCTAACTGACGGCTCACTAGTGACGTAGTTATGTAGTGTCACTACATAGCCTTGGCGAATGCTACTCCCTATCAAAGCGTGGTCTATAAGGTTGACTTGTCTGTGGTTGAGGGTGAACTTCTCTATGAAAAAGTGTTATGAAAGAGGTTACGATCTGAACAACTTTCGGGAACGCGGTATATAACTCAAATGTTTCAACATTTGGGAACGTAATATCTATAAAATGCGAACGTAAAAAAAACATTGGGAGTCAGCCACGAAAGCCAAGGGTAAAAAATGGAATGGTAGAAAATGGCAAGAATTGATAAAACATGCTATAAATGGCAGGATATGATGGCAGTGATAGAAAATCGCCTAAAATTACAAAATGAAAATGCTAGACAATGGTAGGAAATTCTTGTTATTAGTAGAAATGGTAAAAAGTAGCAAAAAATGACGCGAAACATATAGAAATCGTATGCAATAAAATTGTCATAGTAAGTACTCACTTTGTAGGTTTTAGGGGATGCTTATTTCAAAACTAACATCAATTGCCATCTTTACTTACCTTCTTAACGTTCTACTTCTATGAATTTATTCCTGTCATTATTTATATAATCACATCAAAGAAGATAACTTTCAACATGTATCCAAATGTACACACACTAGCATACTAATATGTGATGATATTTGACATTTGAAGAAAGTGGTTCAACATATTGAAAACTAACTCACCATTTCAAAATTGCGTAGGTATTATTCTACATTTAAAATAAGGAACATTTATTGACATAGATTACATGTGACATTAAAAACTAAAAAAATATAAATAAACAATAGCAGTTTCTTCTGTTTATTCCTCAACATGGTCAGTTTATAAAGCGCACTGGTAAGGCAACTTTATTTATAGGTACTTATCATACAAGTGCTTTTCTACGGCCAAAGCCGTACATTTTTAATTTGAATTTATGTGTCATCGCCATAAAAAAAAGAAATACTTTATTGTTTACAAATTTCAACTGGCGAGTCCTATGTTGTTACGAGGATCAAGAGGGATTATTGTCGACCAATGGGGATGTTTTCTATTAACAGATCACTAATTCAAAATGTTAAGATTGGCCAATAACCCCCTTGATCCCGCAACGATACAGTAGTCGAGGTGTTTGACTATTATTGATTGACACCTTATATAGTATTGTAAGTTCAGTTTCGTTTTTTTTTTAATATTTGTTGAAAAATTACTATTGTTAGTCTAATTTTTAATTTTTTCAGTTAAACTCTTTTATTTCTTAAAATGTAATTTTATTAATTGTTTTTAATATGATTGTAACGTTTGCAAAGTGCTGCATGTAAATATTTAAGTGTAGATGTATTTTGTTATTTAATTATATTCCTACTAAATAATTTTAAACTAATAGTGATAGGACTTTTCTTGTAACTTAAAAAAGTATATAATATTGCAATAATAAACTTTTTACTCCTCAACAAAAAGGAAACATTAATTTAAATGAACTGTTACAATACGGCCCTGGTGAACAACAACAATATTGCAATCGACTATCTTCGGACGCGTTCGGCCATTCTTGTTCGCCTTCCGTGCACTATACAATATATAGGGATCTTCGCGTCTAGTGGAACATTTAGGTCGGTGGTTAAAACACACCTGGTATATGAATAATAATATTAATTTCTGAACTGACATCACCCAGTCGCTTGTGTTTTTAGAGGGCATAAATTACTTTTATACCTCGATAATATTTGCGATCTCGTGAAAGCCGAAATAGATAAAAAAAACGTCATGTCAATGTTGTCCTCATGTTGTGAGGATGGTTGGTAAACTGAGCTGTGTTTTTACAATTAGGCAACTAAGAAGACTAACCGATGTGCCTGCAGCGAAGCTGGTTTATTTTAGCTACTTTCATAACATAATGTCATATAGCATTCTGTTAAGGGGAAAGGCCGCTGACATTCAAACAATATTTGTCCTGCAAGCAAAGGTTATTCGGGCTATATATAAATTAAAATCTAGAGATAGTGTAAAGGCTCATTTTAGAGAAAGTAACATTTTGACAGTCCCTTGTCAGTACATTTATGAAAATGTAATTTATGTACATAAAAACTTAAATGCTTTTTCTAAGGTTGGTGATGCCCACAATTTAAATACAAGACATAAGCATATGTTATCAATTCTCAGGTTCAGAATTTCAAATTTTAATCTTTCATGAGAAATTGTGTCTGTTTTTATAATAAAATTCCAAAAGAAATGTTTTGAATTCTAGTCAATTTATAAAGTGAGTTAAAGTCCAACTCATGAAAAAGCTTACTGTTGTATTACCGTGTATTTAAGTGATAAGTGCGCCAGGACATCATTGTAATAGTTGTAAGCCTATTAAATTAAAAAAAGAATTCAGAAAAACATATATATTTAGATAAAATAAACAGGCAGGAGTTTCTTGCCGATTCTTCTCCTTCTAGCTTTCCGAACCGGTACCTAATCAATTCTTTTTGACATGCAATAAGCGTGTGTAAACATTTGATATTGAATTTTTTTTTAATTCTAAACAAAATATGTTTCATTTTTTTCAGATTTATAATAGAAAACCGTCTTCTACCTTTCACGTGGGTGGACGACATGATAATGTTCCCGAAGGACCCTCTAGGAAGAAACGGACCTACTTTAGATAGATTACTGAGACATTCCGATTAGGAAATAAAAAGTTTTCTACAAAGTGAGAAAGACTGTTTCTATTGATTTATTTGTGATTAAAGTAAAAAAGGATTATTAAGCATATTATTTAAATATAACTGCCAAATTGTATATTTGTTTAAGAGCATAATTTTTGTAATGTCTAATGCTTATAATGACTCGTATTTTTACTTACAACTCGTATTTTTTAAATTCATAAGTTTGGGTAACAAGTATAAAAAACATATTAAATTAAAAAAAAGTTATTATTTTTCTTTGAAATAATAACGACTATAAACTGTTAATATCGTCTTCGTATAGTAGATGGACGTCATCACGGCGGTAAGTGGCACAATAAAAAAGGTCAATGTGATCATTGATTCGTTAGCCCTAAATTTATTGTAAGTACTTAATTACTGCCGCCTTGGCGTCCAGTCCGTCCAGAGACAATATTAACCATAAATAGTCGTTATTACGTAAAAATAAATGCAATTTTTTTATAAATATTTTTTACACTTATCAATCGATACTTTAATCGATTGTTATCAATCATAATTAATTTGGTCTCACACGAAAAATACGTGTTATATTGAAATAGCTAGTCTATCTGAAGTGATATTAACGCAGTCAAAAATTATGCTTAGTTATGTAGATTTTCATAGATAGAGATTTAAAAACGTCAGATGCAATTGAGAACTCTGAAATAATTTTATTAAAGAAAATATATAAATAACCTTTCCAGACAATTTTCTTAAAAAAAAGTAGCAAAAAGAAAATTTTATGCAAGAGTTTCATATGTAGATGATATTTATTATCTTCTTTAAAGAAGTATTATCCAGTACAGGTAGCAACATATTTCTTTGATAGGATTATTCAGAATATTGCAAATATATTTTTTATGGTTTACAACATGTATCGTTTCAGATTTTCTATAATTTTGTGATTGTATAAGTTTGAATATATATATTATAAAAAGCAAATTCTCAGTGGACAATGTTCAAATATTTTTACATTATGCTTTTAAGGTGGGACGGTGCCTGTCTAGTACGGCTATCTAATAATAGATGGAGCCACCATACAAAGAAATTATTTTTATTTTTTCTCGATCTAATTTCTACGTTTTAGTCGATAAATCATAACTCGTGTCTATAAAAAATATTTCTCTTTAATGATGGTTCCAACAGTTTCGTAGCGTTTGTGAAAAAACCTAAAATTTGTGGAAAATGAGGTTTTTCGAAAAACGCTTCGAAACTTTTGAAAGAACCATTAAATAAATCAATTGAAAAAACCTTATTTTCTACTAATTTCAAATTTATTGCACAAATGCCTCGAACCTTTTGAAACAATCAGCAGTGTCGGTAGAAAAATTCCAGAGAAATATTCTTTTAATTTCGTATACTCGGAAAGTATGCTTGAAGTTACCTGATCAGAGGAATGCGAACAGTACTTTTCGTCCCTGGAAAACGATTATCTCTGCTATCAAAAAATTTTAAAACTATGCAAGCCAAGACCCTACTTTTTATACAGCCACTGTTAAATGTCGGCGAAAAATTGTAATAAAAAAATATTGTCAACCATTTTGTAGTGATATGTGACGCACTGGTAGAATGCCACAGTAAAAGAAACAAAAAGGCGAGAAAGCAGCGATTCGGTCTGCAGTTGTTTTGTCGAGTGCTAACAATTACAGATATTTGTATAAAATGAGTTCATCAGATTCAGATATATATTTAACCCGTTTTTTTTTTATTTTCCTCATTCGAAAAGAAAAGCAGAGCTTTTACTTTGGGTGAAATTCGTATTCAGGCACTATTTATAGTCGCATGCATTTTTAAATAAATAGGAAAATGTATGGAAATATCTTTGTGTATTTCATATAGGAGTTTTAGATGATGTAAAAATTTTTGATCATAGCCCATTGGGACTCGTCTAAAAAAAATGTTATAATTGAATCATGTATCATATATTCCGATTTATTTGTCAGATGTGTTTATATTTTCGTTGAAGCAATTTTGGTACTCACAAGTGAAAGATGTTAAGATATTCTTTATATCCTATCGTTGGTGGCAATACAAATGGTCGTATGTAATGGCGTAACTTGGAGTATGTATTAAATAGGCCTGTATCCATCGAGTTGTACTCATTGGTATATTATTACACTAGCGATCCGCCCCGGCTTCGTACTTCTTAGCAGAGCATACTCATATGCAGTTGTTTCCACTTGAATCCCCAGCGTCAATCCCCATAGAGAGCAACGGACATTTACTATAGCACTCCGATCCCCACAGGGGGGAGCATAATTACCTGATATTTTTTTATTCCACTATGCTCCCCAAATTTTTGTTATATATCAAATAGTAGTTTTTAATGAAAAAAAACGTTCATTGTGTTATGAATTCACAAGCGTTGAAAACAAAATACTTATAAAATATACAAATAATTCACTTCATGTTCGTTCTGATGGTAATGGAACTTGGCGAGAAAGCTCGGTTCTGCAACTTGCGCTATAAAAAGGATTCGCTTCCTTTCGGGCATAGAAACAGCGAGATTGGTGTATTTCAGTGGGTTCCATAGTATCATGACTTATGGCATTTTGCTGTGGAGACACGATGCTAGTGTTGATACAATCTCCGTGCTGCAGAAGCGGGTTGTTCAAGCAATTTATAAACTAAGGCGTAAAATATCACTTAGAGACAAGTTTAAGGAAATTAACATAATGAAATTGCTTATTAATATATATTTGAAACATAATGTATGTAAAAAAATATTGTATTGTTTAACAAGAAACTGTGTACGGCATAATGTTAATACAAGAAGCAAAGATAGATTTGCTGACCGTGTTGGCCACCTCAGAAGTCACAAAATCGTTTTAAGAGTAATATACGGTTTTATAATAAGATCCCAGTTAACATTCAAGGTCTATCTCTTAACAAGTATAAAACTACAAAAAAACTAAAGCTTTATGCAAAAGCTTATTATAATGTATCAGACTATTTAGATGATAAAAATCCATGGGTGTAAACTGCTCGCCTATCGGTTTGTTTCAATAATATTAATATTTAAGCACTTATAGTTAAAAGTTTGTTGAAAACAATTGTTTATATGTTTTTTTTTTAAAGAGTTCCTCAGTTTCTTGCGTATTCTTCTGAGAGGGACCAGCATTTCTTTGAATGCGCTTTTGTAGGGACATTCTCCCATAAAGTAATAAATTCACTTTTGTGACGTATTTCAAGATTATGTTACATAAATACAACATAGAGATAATAATAAACAAAAAAAAATAGATTACCTTCATTTTTAGAACCTATCAACTAAGCATAGTTTAACTTCATAAACTTTTTTTTTTATTATTTAGTTAAATAAAGTTTCTATTTGATATGTAACAAAGTTTTGGGGAGCATAGTGGAATGAAAAAATATTAGTTTATTATGCTCCCCGCTGCGGGGATCAGAGTGCTATAGTTTCTTTTGCTCCCCTTAGGGATTGACGCTGAGTATTCAAGTGGAAACACTCATATATGCCTACATTTTTTTTTCTGCCGTGTCGTTAGCTTGCTGCGTGGAGCATGTGGATAAGATTTGAATGGATTTAAGTATACCTAATATAAGTTCATCCTACTTGGAGCATTTTTAATGTATTTTGTTTCTGATCCTGCAAATATTTGAAAAAGTAAAGACACTAACTTTCTGCGCGCTAATGCGACATCTGCCTATTTTTTTTTTTAATATTATAGTGAATGCATACCTATGTCTATATAATTGTATTAATAAAAAGGTATTTATATGAGGTTGCGTAACTTTCGCAACTTATAGACAAAATTATTAAATATACCTAACTTTCTCGAAATATAATTTATGATTTGTATTCCCCCCCCCCCCCCCACCTAGTTTTTTTTTTTAATTCATAAACATTTTGTTGTTTTATCAAAACCTTTTAAATAAAGTGTAAAAACAAAAAATTAATATAAACACTCGAATAGCCCAGCATGTCCTTAGCATATTTTAATGATAAACAATAAGGAAATCTAGAAATGTGGACTGTCATTGGAAAAGATTCATGCAATAGAATGAGACTATATTATAATATTTTTATTACATTAGGTCTATTGAAATAGTGCTACATAAAAATTCTTTTTTTTTTAATGCACATTTATATCGCCATCAACGATTTTAAAGAAATTATTGGTGTGTATAAATTAGAAAATTCCTATAGGTAATTACTACTTTGGTTGATGTAGGTAACTATTGCAATATTTGGAAAAAAATATTCAAAATTATCTGTATGGGTTTAGGATGATTGTTTTGTTTAAGATTATTTTAAGAGCAATTTTTAAATTTTAGGCTTCGAAGGAGATCTTAATAATTTTTTCTTTTATTTTCTTTATGACTGCCTTAAACGAATGTAAAAATAAAAAGGTAGAGTGTATTATTTTTTAAACGGTCTTTTATTTATCCATTTATGATTTATACCCAAAAATTACCAAAAACTGACATTTTATTGACTAGAGATTGAATAGTATACAAGTCAGTGGCGCCCCCGTGTGGCACCCACTCTAAGTTGTAATAAACATAAAGATGGCCATCCATAACTCCAAAATTTTATTATAAAAAATCAACGGATCTCCTGCTTTCGCACGAACTTCTTACGACATTGGAAATGAACCTAACGGAATAAAGTAAACACGCATATTTTGGACAATATTTTTCGAAATAATTTTTTTTTCCCAAAAAAAATAACACAACTCTATCTGAATAAGCTTAAAACTTCGAAATATAACATTCAAAACGACATTTCGATCGAACAAACCGAATTAGTACGAAATATAACACCGACGCATATCCGACTTCCAACTAAGGGCACCCTTAACCACTACTTCCGGTTGTTCGATTCTAACAATTTTAGTCTCAATCGATCCCCCGTCTAATTACCCCGAGCCGTTTTTTTTATTTTTTTCTTATTGGGATCTAGTTCTCGAGATATCGGGCTCCCAAAATGAAAATCAGGGAAAAAAATTGCGATTTTTTTCGTTTTTTGCCGAATTTGTTTTTGAACCTTTTCCCAATTGTCTTTTGCCATCTTGTAGAGCTCGCCGAGCTGCGTCTTTTGACACCACGTTCATCCCGATATCTCGAAAACTCTGTGCATTCTGTCTGTCTCACAAAACTCCCAAATGAACCCCTATACCTACTCCAACAAAATGAGTCATTTCCAATGACAAAACGATGGCTTCCAACAGAGCGGCGCTGATGTTGGTCGCGTACGTCATCGACGTAAAGAATTTCTTACGAAACGCGCTGCTGATCGTCAGCGGAGCTCTGTGTGGTTCTATTTGATATCATGAGAAGCGCTGACGTACGCGACCGACATCAGCTCTTTTGGAGACCTAAAGATGTATACCTATGTCACCGTAAGATTGTAAAAACCCTTAGTTTTTAATCAGTCTAAGGAGATATTAAATTTCTTACTAACAGATTTTTAGGAAAATCATAATTTTTGAGTGGCTCGGCGCTCCGCTTCGCTCCTTGCATTTAGGCAATCAAAACTGAACCTGACCTAGTAGATTGCAGATTTTAGTGTCTGTTTACAATCTGTCGACGATTTACAATGTAACAGTGACATATATGATAATATACATACATACATACGCCGGTTTCAACCCCTCAAAATTGCCTAATGCAGCGTAACGCCACTTCGATACTGTGACTTGACATTTATATGCATACTAGCGACCGCCCGCAGCTTCGCTTGCGTAGACTACACATTCCTGTTTTAAGTAGTATAACATTCGAAACGGTTTATACGTACTTTTTGCTGAAACTAATGTTGGGTAGGCACACCCATTTAAACTTTCAATCTTCATTCTCCCCCTTTAAAAAAACCGATAATCCCATACTTTTCACCTCCCGTTTCCCACCCTTAAAATGTGGAAATTCAAAAACCCTGAAACACGTCATTATTTATTTATTGTAAAATTTTTATGTTTCTAACTTTAAAGAACAAAGACTCTCATACAAAGCCCTTCCATCCCTCTCTCCTTAAATTTGAAATTTCCAAATATTCCTTTCTTATAAAATTAATACTCACGTTATAAAATAAACCACTGTTTCAAATTTTGGCTTCCTAGACTTAGTAGTTTCGGCTTTATCTACGCCGATAGATCAGTGAGGACAAACGACAGACAGCTACAAAAAGTAGCTGATGTCACTCTTGACAACCTTCTTTCACGTCTGCAAAGTTTCATTAAAATCTGTTTAGCCGTTTTGGAGATTAGTTCGAATAGACACATAGAAGTGCAGACAGACAAACAAAAAGTAGCGTATGTCACTTTTAAACAGCTCCTTTTCATACCCGTGAAATTTCATTAAAATCGGTTAAGCCGTTTTGAGATTAGCTCGAATAGACAGATCAACGTACATACAGACATACAAAAAGTAAAGTATCTCACTTTTGACCATTTCTTTTCTATATCTGTGAAGTTTCATCAAAATCAGTTTAGCCGTTTTTGAGCTTTGCTCGAATAGACAGACAGACAGATAGTATTATTTTATACATATAGCCTATAGCCTTCCTCAATAAATAGACTATCCAACACAAAAAGAATTTTTCAATTCGAACCAGTGGTTCCTGAGATTTGCGCGTTCAAACAAACAAACAAACTCTTCAGCTTTATAATATTAGTATAGATTTGACTATTAAAACGGAGATTTAAACCTAGTAGGTAGTAGTAATACATCCATGTTAAAACCAAACGCTGCTGTCAAATTAATTTACTCTATGTCATGTAACTAATAAGTAGTATGTACAGCTGGAATGAGCTGTACAAAGAAATTTTGAGGTACTAGATATTTGATCTTGAAAACGAATTAAAAAGATACTAGAAAGGCCTTTAGTGGGTGCACAATGTGCTCATGGATACATACCTACCGATGGTGAGCTTTTCAACGGTGAAACCGTGAAAGGTAAGAATCGACAAAATAAAAAAAATACGATTGATGTACAATATTTATTACAATTGTCGACAAAAAAAGACATCTTGAAACAAAAGTGTATTAATAAAATACAAAAAGTTTTAGTACTACTTAGTTATAAACTGTTTAAACTCTTAAAATCAGCTTGCGCTCAAGTCTGAACACTTTGAATTTTGATCACTTAAATAGCAGCTAAAATCGTAAAAAAAAAGACATAAACCACGCATGGTGGCCCCTACAGTAAGGTGAGGGTGTTCTATCTGCTGCAACTAACGTGTAGGTCGAGAATAGTGAACTTCTGATGCTTTCTCTGTTCACCCGTCGTCCGTTTTGGACGGTGTTCAGATATGAGAGCAGGCGTCTACAAATAAAACGACTTTATACAAAGACACAAACAGCGATGCAGTACTAATATTAATAACTATTTAAAAACAATTTAGAACTATCTAATAACCGCGGTAGTAGAAAAAACCATAAATTATGTGTTCATTGGCCGTCGAGAGTTAGCTTCCTGACAGGTTGTAATGGTTGATGTAAATTTGTACCGTCGGACGATTCCCGTTTCAAATATTATTATCGTTTACATGCACGTATGACACAAAATGAATTTAAAAATTTTGTTTTGTTCATCCTTGAAGACTACGTTCATCAGGACTAACCATGCACATCTCGACAAAATTTTGTCGACGCATCATCTCGTGCCGAGATGTCTCTATATATCACAAATAGAAGCTATCTCGTTTCGCAAGGAGTGCACTGCTAATGCCCAATGAAATTCTCTCATTATCCCTATTTTTAAATTCCCCCGACGAACTATATTAATTTTTAAGAAAACTAAAGTATAATAGGTATATATTTCTGAAACATAAGCTATATTACAATATTTTTTGCAATTTCTTAGACCAAATTGTCATAATGTAGTTTACTCCACTCCGACAAAAAGAGAACTAAAAAGAAGTAATCTAATTATGACCTAAAACGATATAGATAATGCATAGTCACTCCAAACCGGTAAAAACATATTTCAAAAGTATGGATTAGGAGTCAGAATAGAGGATGAATGAACAAAATACCAAACGTCCTTAATAGAGATTTAATCGTTCGCATCTCTGTTTAGAGTCGTTGTACAGACGCCTGTTCTCATATCTTCACTTCACTTCATCAGCCCATTTTTACCCCACTGCAGGGGCTTAGGCCTCCCCCATATCTCATATCTAATACCGTCCAAAACGATCGACTGGCGAACAGAGAAGTACATCAGAAGTCTACCGTTCCCGCTTTGCACTCTAGTTGCAACAGACAGACAGAGTCCCCCCCACCTTACCGCAGAGACACGCATGCGCGATTTTTTTTCTTTTTCCACGATTTTAGCAGCTATTTGAAAGCGATCAAAATACAAAATGTTCAAATTTCAGTGCATGCGTCTGTAAATGTATACTATTCCTATGTTTTGTGTTTTATAATGTACGTTCAAATAATTTTAAATACATACAAATCTCACTTATTCAAACTCACTAATGGAAAACAGTCTTATTGTGACTAAATTACATATACCTAAAATAAACCAATTTGCGCTTTAACAATATGGTGCCATAGAAATTAGGAATCTTTTTGACATACTACTGCAATAATGTATACAAACACAAATTTCTGTACATTAATATAGATTTATCATTTACAAATAAAAAAAATTGTACATTGTAATATCAAGGTAATAAAAGGAGAACAATTTTGGCACTAATATAATAATTTATTATTAAAAAAAAAAATAATAAACCAAAAAAAATTTCAGATGTTTAAAACCCAAAAATGAGATCTTCAATGAGAGAAAATTTAAAAAAGATTTTTTTTTGAACATGGACGGTTATTCCATAGACAACTACAAATATAATGTGAAAAATAACATGCAGTTTTATAATAACATAATCGCTTATTAACATAACATGAATATTATTCATATTTACAACTTATACCGTAATTTCAATAATAATTAATCTAAAGAAAAATTAAAGATCTAATTATTTATATGTACAATCAAATGTTGAATATAGAACCGACCGCTTAGCCTAGTGGGTAGCGACCCTGCCTACGAAGCTGGAGGTCCCAGTTTGAATCCCAAGTCGGGTCAGTATTTATATGACGAATATTGATACTGGTACCGGGTCTTGGTTGTTATATGTATATGGTGTCTTCACAAAAATATTTATATATGTATGTATTATAAAGAATATTTAAATATGTATATCAGTTGTCTAATAACCCATAACACAAGTATAATACTTGCTTACTTTGGGACTAGATGGCGCTGTGTGATAAGTTCCATGTATTATTATTATTAAATGTTAACTCGAAAAATTAATATCAAATATTTAGGTATGTTGTCTCTTAAAGCTGTCAAAAATAGATATTTTAGGTCACCACAATCAAAAAATACCTAGACTAATAAAATTTGACAAGAAGCAAGGTCTCACAGCAGAAGTAAAAAAAATCTGAAAATCGTTAATTTGAGTTGTTTCACAATAAAAAATCATAATTTTTAAGATTCCATACCTAAGGAGTACCAATGGGAACCCTATTAATGAGGCTTCGCTGACCGTCTGTCCGTCAGTCACAGTCTGAACCGTAATAGTTAGACACTTGAAATTTTCACAATTTATCACTATGGCCGCTATGACAAATATTAAAAATAAAATGGTTAAAAATTAAAGGAAGTCTCCATTCAAAAAACTATTTTTTTTATATTGCACGATGGCACGGAACCCTTCGTATGCGAGTCTGACTCGCACTTAGCCGATTTTTAAATTAACATATACGTTTACATGCCATCTGGCGGTTAGTAGCGACAAATACGTCATAAAACAGTACGGAACCCTCGAGTCGTGACTCGAACCTGTACTTGGCCGATTTTTTAATCTATATTCGACATTCGATTGTACACGTACATAAATTAAATATTTCATTATTAATTGCCATCAAAAATATTTATTAAAAACCCTGATGTTTTTTATTAATCAAGTCACATTGGCTTCGCTTCAATTATTTGAAAATAAAAAGATAACTTAATGAGAATTTATTTGTTGATATTATTTATCACGATTGGTTACTTTCTTCAGAAATACACAAAAGGTTATTGGAGACTAACGAGCCGCTTAGGGTAAAAATGACCTAAGCTAAAAAAAATAAAATATATGAAAACTAATATTTCAATAACATTTTTAAAATTATTGTTGTTATGAAAAGCTGTACCTTCTATAATCTGTGCTCAAGTCTTATTAATACAGTCTATGTTTTATCTATGGTCACTATTCTGTGATCATTACATTATTTGATCTTGAATAAAGTTTTGTTAAATTGTTTAAGAAAACAACAGTATTTTAAAATAACAATTATAATGGCGGAACAAGGTTTTTTATTTCAATATCTCCGAAATAATGTTTAGTCCACTATGGTTTTAAAAAATTTGGAAATGTTAAAGTTTACATTTTTTTTTTTTAATTTTTATGGCTTGGGACACTCTTCCGCTGAGCGACTCATATTTAAAAAACTATAACATACATACATATACAACAAAAATATTTTTAAGCGAAGAGCGTCAATGAACACGGCAAATCGTTTTCACTCTGACATAAGAAAAACCAGTGGAATCGCTTTCCCTGGAGTGCAAACAATATTTTATTTAAAATATACAACCAGTAATATTATCATATGCCTAATTAAAATGATTGTCATTTGATTATCATCACTATTTTTGAAAGTATATTAAATTAAAGTTTTGTTGTAATATTTAAGCAAACGTTGTACAATTAAGACTTACGCCTAAATTAAAAATAATTGGTTGAGAATTACGACCAAAATTAATAGAGATATTAAACCTTTGGTTTTGTTAATTCTTCATATTGAAAAAATCTTTTTATAAATCATTATTTACATAACTCCAAAAATTAATAATAATCTTATGCATAAAAATTTAAAAAAAAAAAACCTATAACTAAACAATATTATTGTATTTTAGGATACACTAGATGCAAACATGGCTTGATATTGAAAAATTAAGCCTATACAACCTTATGACTTTTAGTCAGTGCTCAAAAACGTACTTTGCTTGTATATCATAAAGGTATATATACTAGCGTAAGAGAGGAACACAGTGTGCGAATGACATCCAGCTCTTTGCGGAAATCCTACATGCGAGAAAGAAATGCAAGAAAATCTGACATAAAACCTCTTTGAACACATTTAGTCTTCTTTACTCACTTGTCAAAATAAGGTCCAGCTTTGTTTTCTATTTTGTGTTATAATCGTTTTGAATTCTACAAAAATTAATTCTTGTGATAAAAATGGTGTAGTGTTCAGTTTTAAATTGCACTGTAACATATGTTAATAATCCAAATAAAGAGACATTTCACCGGTAAGTACTGCCAATAACATATTGTTATCTTAATGCTTATTTTTATAAAAAGCGATCCTAAATTTACTTGGTTATACATGAGTAGTATACGGTAAATACTTTATTTTGTAAATAATTTGTTATTTTAAACAATTATGTGTACGATACAAAAATATTGTGTAAAATTACAATCAAACAATTAAGCATAGGGATTGCACAAAATCTATCGATATGTCGATATTTTCAAATATAAATATTTTGTAAATTTGATATTACCTAATTGCACCTGTTCCACTGGAATGATGTCGTTAACTGTTTTTAAACATATTGTGAGGTTTATTTAGCCTGGCAGCACATTGTAAAAGAAAGTATGACATCTATACATATATACTACATATAGGGTATATATGTAAATACAAGAGTTTTTCAAATGAAAATATAAGATATATACACAATTAATTTTAATCGTTATTTATTTATGATTTAAAGTCTGACGTTCTATCTGTTCTCTGATTATGAACGTCGTAAATAATTAAACTTTGAATGACAAAACTACTGTATACAATAGTTTAACCTCATTTTCTTCCAAGAAACTGCGGTGTTAAAAAATGCTTCCTGATAATGATGACTCTTTCATAATATCCAGGTTTCCTGTAAACACGGTTAGCATAGAACAATGGAAAAAATGTTAAATAGAACAGGTGGGACTCCTCGAAAACATTCTTTGGTTTGCAGTAGACATTTTACGGATAACTGTTTTGTCTAACTAAATCACCGACGACTTTTGAAGAAAGGATCTATACCTACTGAATTTGTGCCGTTAGGGGTTTCTTTTTTTTCATATGTGCTTACTAAGTATATTAAGTAATATACTAATAATACTTAATATCTAAAGTCAGAGCATTTATGCCAACTGTAATTTCTGTACAGGTCAATCTGAAGACCAAGCGATCAGTGTCAGCGTACGTTTACCGGGATATATCACCAGGACCTTCAACTTTAGAGCCTAAACCTTTATTTCAGCACTAATATAAAATTGATTTGAAGAAAAAGTCCATCACAGTGAAAATATCAATTTTAGGCAAATTATCACTTTGTCTTTTACAGAAACATGTTCCTTTATATTCAAATAACACTTAATTACCTATTACACAAAGAAACAAAAGATATTATAGACTAGTCCAAGGCATCCAAGGCATAATTTGTGGTGTAGTGAGACGACGCGACACTCAATCGAGTAGACAATGTGACGTCATGGGCAGTAAGAATCCACCAGTCAAACCGCACGAAAATACATAATAATAATAATAACGTGCACATTACAACGTCGTGGCCCCAAACTAAACATTAGCTTGTGTTTTGGGTACCAAGCGAAGACACCACATACATATAACAACCAAGACCCGGTACCAGTATCGATATTCATCATATAAATACTGACCCGACCTAGGATTCGAACCCGGGACCTCCAGCTTCGTAGGCAGGGTCGCTACCCACTAGGCTAAGCGGTCGTCAAATTAATAAATATCAATAATTTATTTCTCAGTCATTTATTGACGAATTTAAAAAAAAAAACTTTCACTGTTTTATTAGTTTTGGTTTATCTTTCAATTCTATCGAGTTAAATTGTATATTTTGAACATCATGAACTTCTCCATTGTAAATGTTTTTGTTTTGTACATTCTCATTTTTTTGTTTACAAAGAGTTAAAATTTTGTTGTTATGCGTTGCAACGTGACGTATTGTCATTAAAAATAAAAATCGTTTATTTATATTGTTTTATTTATTACGTGGCTTGTATTCAACTAAATATTAAAATTTCCATAATGATGTTAACGCTTTCTTTACTTCTGCAAATTTTTTATTATCAACTGTTAACAAAAAAAAAAAAATTTATTGGAGTAAAGGAAATGGCATTTGAATTGACTGATTGATGATTTGTCATTTTAAAAAACTGAAAGTTAGGAAAAGTAACTCAAAACAAAAATTATGTAGTATAGCAGATTCAAAATAATAAATAGGATTGCCGATTTCGACTTATGATATCGCGGTAATTTCAACGACACATTATCATGAAAGTACTACGTGCTATCGATAATATAAAAAACACCCATGCACATCACTAAAACTGGCTCAACCACATGTGAATTTTGCACACATACTCATTTCCGTTTCGGTCATGCGATGTTTAGATGTCAGTTGGTCTCCTACGCTAGTATATATATGTCTATGTTGTATATTAATATTTTATTTATTGAAATAGCATTGGTAAACCATTAGCCTGATTATAACTAAACAATCCGGAGAACATTAACGCCATTTTATAAACAGTGAGACACTACATACTTTTGACCACACTTTGCCCGTCGCCGGTTTCGTGCCCGGAAACTTAATTCCACATCACAAACAATACTTTGGCAATCTCTACTTCAGGCTGTCCTATCAAAAAGTTTGTGTGGCTCTCTTTAGGACGTCATAATGGCGTAGGTAACAATTATCTTTATATATTTTAAAACTTGGAGCATCCGTTACAATAGGGACGAAAATTGCAAATCGCTCCCGCCAGGTGAAGTTTCGTCGCTGGTACCTAATTATCGATCAATATAGTTTTCATGTGTTTGAGTCATGATAGCCCGAGCACCGCGAACCTGTTTCAAATTTATAAGGCCGTGGTTCGAACCCGAGCGTGTACCAATGAGTTTTTCTGACGTAAGTACACAACTATCAATGACTCCGTGCCTCGGAGAGCACGGTAAGCAGTCGGTCCCGGCTGCTGTCAACAAATGGCGGTCGTTACAATCCACCAACCCGCAATGGAGCAGCGTGGTAGATTTAAGCTTCAAGCCCCTCCCGGGGGGGGGGGGGGGGCTAAGCCCCTGCAGTGGGGTATAATTGGCTGATGGAATGAAATAGTAGTTTTAATAATAGTGTTTTAGTAGTAGTGGATAGTAAAATCTATTGACAAAATCCAAATTGTCAAAGAATCACTCTATAGGCTCTGCTTAGTTTGGGACAACATGGCCAAATGTGCTTTACTTACCATGCAATTAAATATAGTTTTTGCCTTATTAAACAAATTATATTTTTAATTATCAAAGGAGAGGAGGAAATATTTTTTTTAAACAGTATTTTGTATAATTTGTCCGATCACAATAAATCCGCTTCATGTCGGTGTTGAGAATGACAATTTACCAAGTAATGACAAGGTAAGGTACCAGCGACTACAGCGCCACCTGAAAAAAGCTTTGCCAGCTCCACCTCTCTGGCTAGACTACAGCAGTTAGGAGTCTACTTTTCTGCTATTTATTCCCTAAAATCACCTCTAATATTCAAGTGTAACAACTAAAAGTCGTAAATTTGTATAAATGTTAACCTTATTCGAATTAAACATTATTTTTTTTATTTTAAGGCATAAATATCAATCACTGATTCGTAATCACGAATTTTTTAAATTCAAAATTGAACTGGATTTTTCGTCGTTATTTATTTACATATTATAGATCAATTAGAGGCCAAGCTTGGAAGGAACAGTGCGATTACATCGCTATTAATGAGCACAATAAAATCATCTTAATTTAAGGTTTTACGTTAACAATTACTATACTTGGAAAGTCCTTTGAATCCAATTCAATGACAGAATTTTGACCTTAGAAGTTGGCAATAATATGCAGGCGTTTCGTCTATATTTTTTTTTCATCTTACGTATTTTAAGATAGAGCAGAAGAGTCAAGGGCTGGCGCCGATACGGGGGGGAAGGGGTAATGACGTCAATTCCCTCTCATTCCACAAATTTTCTGGAAGATAGGTAAAATCATACAATTATGAGCATACGATTATGGAGACAGCGAACTGTCAAAAGAAATAGACAATAGCAGTGGTCTTGTCCAATGACATGCGCACTAAAAATTAATACAATTATTTTTTAAATTGTTTATATAAAGTAATATATTCATAAATACAAGTAGATTTATATAATTATTAGTAAATGTAAAAAAATTATAATTAGGTAAATATATTGCTTCGGTTTATAGTGACTGCCGCAACAAATAATAATAATAATAACACACACAATCACAACAACGTCTAGGTCCCAAACTAAGCATTAGCTTGTATTTTGGGTACCAAGCGAAGACACCACATACATATAACAACCAAGACCCGGTGCCAGTATTAATATTCATCATATAAATACTGACCCGACCTGGGATTCGAACCCGGGACCTCCAGCTTCGCAGGCAGGGTCGCTGCTCACTAGGCTGAGCGGTCATCAAATGATTGAGGAATACGCATGCGCCATCGGACAAGTAAAAATCCAAAGCTATTACTAGCACCAACATGGTTTACAAGTTTACATGGTTTCTCACCCCTATAGGTATAGATTACCTCAAACTTAATGGTGGATCTGAAAACAACGCTAAATACGGGCTTGCGCAAGTATCGAATGAGATGGGCCGCCGCGGTGTTTGTGGGAAGTACGGCCCGCTCGATACGCCGGCGCCGCGGAGTTCGCGGGAGGAACGCACCGTCCCCTCGCTCCATTGCGTCCCGCTGACACCGATAACTGGTCATTGCGACACAACTTCTGCCTACATCCGTCCAGATCCGTCATAAACTTTGAGGCGATCTATATGTCTAAAGTGGGCAATCAACTGAGAGCACCATCTTCCGAGAACGCTTCCTTGGTCGAATGCTTTCTCGCCTACATTCATATCGTTTCACACCTGTCTAGTTCAAATTTTTGCCATTGCCAAGTTATAAGGACCAACGCGAGTTATAACTGTTATCACTTCACCTTGTATACAACCTGAATTCTTGGGATTCTCCTTCGATTAAATCCCAAGAACGTTCATTCAGGAGTTCAATAGAAAAGAACTATATCCAGCCATAGACATCTGGTGGCTGACATGATGGGTGATGAAGGCTTGAACAGTAAAGGTGCGATTATGGAGGTGACGCGTAGGACATACTGCCCATTGAACTGTATACGCTATTCTCTTTATTATAGTCCGGGAGCTGCGAACAGAAATAGGCACAAGTTTCAGAAATATGAAATTTTAGCACGCGATAGTACCTACTTGACAGAGCCCATTCACATAGTTGCGGTCAGACCACTAAGCATTGATGCGTAAAAGCGCTCTCACAAACGTTTAATAATTGAAAATAGAAAAATAATTTCCTAAAACCATTTCTTTTGTATACTGCTCGTTTCTACATAAGCAAAGAGTGGTACAGATATGCCAAACATCTTTTTCGCTCTGAAGATGACGTCGATGCGGTTTTGTGTTGGTAGCTCTTACCCCGTTAATATTAATTTTTTCTACAGCGGCGTTACTCGCTTAGATTTCGGAGCGTACAAGAAGTTTGGCACGAGCTGTGCCAGTCAGTCAACTATATAGTATTCGGTGCGTCAACAGCGATGCAAAAATATAACGCAACGTAGGGCTTTAAAACATACCCTAAAAGCTAATACCGCGGTTTTTGTTTGTGTAATAACTAGCCGTATGCTAAAATCAAGTTTAATGGAATTGCTACTTTTTTTAAAATTTTCAGACGACAAAAAGTGCGCTGCGCGTTAATCTATATCCAACTGAATGCCATAATCACGTGAAAGAGCTTTATAAATGCTTGTGACCATTTTAGATCACTGGCTCTCAGACTATTAGGTTCATCCTCAAGCGGCCATACAAATTAGGATATGCATGTCTTTTGCCTATACAAAGAATGTATGTAAGAAAACTAGTCACCTTCCTCTCAACAGACGACATCACGTATATTAATTAGTATTTTTGTCTGTACATAACCTGTTGGCGTCCGGCATCATGTCGTGATAGCAGAATGGTAGCAAGCCCGTTTCTTTTTAAAAGGCCGTGGTTCGAATCCCAGGGTATGTACCAATGAGTTTTCTATAACTTACGTACATAACTATCACTGACTCTGTGCCTCGGAGAGCACGTCAAGGCGTCGCGTCGGCCCCGATTGCCGTCAATATATGCAAGTCGCTACAATCAACCAATCCGCATTGGAGCAGCGTGGTGGAATAAGCTCCAAACTCCCTTACCTCGAGGAGAGGCCTAAGCCCTTGAAGTGGAGTATTGATGAGCCGATAGTATGTTATAACCTATCGGCAAAAATACGTTCGATTGTGGCGAACCGAATGGAAGCAAAACCGAACGTGTGTTGCAGTCACAGTACCCAGATTTCAGTTCGTGATTATTTGCGAAGGCGCAACATCATAGTTGCGCCTGAGCCTGTCGCCAGATTTGCCACTACGTATGTATGAAACTCGATTATGTCTGACAGATTTAGTCGCAGTTATAACCGGCATGCGTACCCTAACATATATCTGCCTGAAGTTGTATATGTATATAATGATAATAATGCCCGGGATATCTTACACACAACCATATACATATATATATGCATGTAGGCTGATTTACATACTTAGATATATTTGAATAATACATACATAGAAATTTTACAGCCACAGATCAAATACATGTTCGTGCGCACAAATATTTGTCACGGACGGGAATCGAACCCGCGACTTTCGGTTCTGCACCTAGGATCTCTCACCACTCGGCTAATGTATCAGTCGAATACATACATATACGACTTCTGACGGTTCGAAATCGTGACCGTTCGAGACTTATCTGAGGCTTAGAATACTACGTTTTTTTTTTTTGAATAGGAAAAAAACAGTGTCGCAGTGGATATATTCTCGCGGTAACGTCGAAATAAAACGTAGGTACGTGCGCTATCATTACAGTACATAGGTGTTTTTTCTTCGCCGAAAAAAAAAACGTAATTTTGTGTTTCTAGGCCTGACAGATCTTATGTCGCTGCAGGAATCAAAGGGGTTGTTAAACCAATTGGCTCTTATTAAGCATTCTAATTTAAAAAGCGCTGATTGGTCGATTAAAATACTCTCGTTTCCCGCAACCATGTAGGAGATGCCAGTTTTGAGTTTACTATTAATAGGCGCCCGAGCATAAAGATAGCGATGCTCCCCGCCCGCCTCCCCACTAAAGACACGGTAAGATATTTACTGTACGAAACGTAAGACATTTACATTTAGCGGGGCGAAGCGTCCACACAATTTCATACATACACGTGAAAAGTTACATTACTCAACATTGTTTTTTTGTTTTTGGACATGTGATTCGACGTTTTCGTTATGAAATACTTGCTATCAGGCATTTGCCGATTAACAACCGTTGGTGGGATACCATCGCTGTCATTTCAAAAAGTCGTATGTTTCGTTACTTTTTATCTTAGCTGTATGTGTAGTACGAAACGTGACCTTTCATGTGTCAAAATGTCATAGTAAATTGTGTTAGACGATATTAGACTTTATGTTAATGTGCTAAAGGTCATATTATAAACAAAAGCAGTTTTTTGTGTTTTCTATTAAGTCTGTTTTACATACGACTTTTTGAAATGACAGCGACGATACACTATTAGCGCAGTGTATGAGGCGGTCGCCCTGTCGTGTGCTGTACGGGTGCTTTTCGCTACTTCTATCATCATCATCATCATCATCAGCCCGTGTCTCTCCACTGCAGGATATAGGCCTCTATGCGCTCGAGTTATTGAAACACGCTCATAATACCCATACCTTCGTTGATTGAGGACTCAGGAATCAACTTCAATCAAACAGCGTCACCTTTCGCCAACATGTTGTCAAGTTTTAACTGTTCCAATTGCAATTGTCGTCTTATCGAACCTAACTGGGTCAGAATATTGACATTTTTCCCTTCACCGTTGGGCAAGGATTTCAATATATTCTTTTGTACGGCGGGCACTTTCCATTTATCTTCTACTATTCTCATAGCGTTGCTCGAATTCGTTTTAGATTCGTTCGTTCCTATATCTAATAGCACTTTGGGTGAATGCCTTAAAACAGGTATTGGCAAAGTTTCATCTGTCCCTTTTCTACTCAACAAAGGATCGTCTCTCGCTCTTTCTACTGGTAAATTCTTTTCTATCGTATTTGGTTTTTCCTTTGGCACGCTTGCCGAATCTAAATCACAGTAATTATTCTCCACGTCGAAATTCTTACTAGAACCATCTAGTCTGAAATCTCGCTTACCTACGTTTCTGTTAGAACCGATGTTATCGATTTCTTCTAATACTCTTGGCGTATTTAATTTAGGCACTAGGGTTTCTTTGGATGGATTCAAATTCTTCCTGAGGTAACTATCTACGTCGTAGTTAGGCGAGAATAATGAAGTTTCAGCTATATTAGTAGAATATGGTAGTTTCTCAGGATTTTTCGCGCAGATATCGTTTGTACTTTCTACCGTGGTAGGATAATAGTGTGGTAAATTCGATATTAAGTTGTATTGATCGCTTTTGGACGTCTGTACGTTTGGCCTTATCATTTTATTCTGCACAGGTTGAGATCTTGCCCTTAATAAATTCTGTTTTTCTAAATCTATCTCCTTTTGTAGTGAGAATCTTCTGATATTGTAATCATCTATGTCTGCTTTCAGCTGGAATTGAGAAATATTTTTGCTATTATTAAATTAGTCTAAGGAATGTTTTTTTAAATGTCAATCATATTAATTTAAAATTTAACAATTTCTGTTTGTATGTCCTCTCTTCTTTTCACACTGAATCCAATTAAGAGTTACAGTACATAAGCCAGAAAATAGAATATCCCAACAGCGTACTAGTCACAGAAACATTTAAGAATGGTACAATGGTTGTACGTTACCTGTTATGTACGACTTCAAAAGGGCTAAATTATGCAACTTTTGCCATTATAATTCCTGTACAGTAGCTATAGAAAAGAGTTAGTACCAATACTTTTTTATAACTACTGAACTGTTAACACGAGTATGTTGATAAATGTCGATATTCCAAGCAGACGTATATCTTTGAAACCTTCCCTTGAAACAGTCCTAACCTATGCCATGTGATATGCAATTGTAAATAAATAAAGAAAAGATTCGTATGAACAGCGCCTTTAACGATGCCGTAAATGCCTAAAATTCACGTACAAATCTTAAACGCGTCGCTAACGAGTATCGACGTATTCGACGTAACAGACATGCATCTTTCGATGATCTGTGAGGTAGGTACAATACTAGTCATATCATACTAGCCCACAGGCATGAACATCGCACTTGTAGAGGCCCTATTGCACAAGGCCGCCACACTTCCCGCCGCAACGCTCCTATGAAATCAAGTTACTGCGACGTTTCTGCGATTAGCTTCATAGCCACACATACACAGGAAGAAATTTTAGCAACCATTCAAAAAATTTCTAGATGTTAGGTATCACAAATAGACCTCATTGCGTAAATAAAAAATATAGGTTACATTTTCATAATAATTTTTATCTAGTGTTATTCTACAAGGTTTTGTTGCCTTCTTTCTGACGTGACGACGCGCCTGAGACTTTGAGACCGAGACGATGTGGCGTGCCGGGGCGGAGGTGCGGTGGCCGTGAATGGTTATACTACACATTTTGGTTTTTCGGGAAAGGCTTGTGTAGTCACATCTCAATATTTTTCTATTGAACTATACTAAAAGGAAACAAAACGGCCATCGGTTTTATTACCAATTTAATTAAATTTTGGATGGTTGCTAAAATTTCACCTTGTATATGACAACATATATGTTGTAATATAACAGTAATGAAAACATACCGCGGCGCTGATCTGCATTTGTTTCTCAGCCTCGCTGTCTTGCGCCGCACGTAACATCCGCAATTGGTCTTCGAGGCGACGCATCTCGGCTTGCTCCAGCATCCTAGAATAAACGTAAGAACCTGCCCGTAAACAAATATTACAACAAACGTTTCGTTTTCTCGAATACACAGCATAGACACAAGGAAGAACAAACTGCCATGACGTTATCACATAAATGAAAATGATCATCGCGTCATATGCGATCGACCCAAGTTATTATTACATGACTTTAAGTTGCGTCAAATCGAAACATTTCGTATTTTTTGTAAATTGTTAGTAAAATATATGTTCATTGCGCTTTTAAAATATAAATTAAAACTTATACCAGTGACGCCATCTTTATATGTTACTACACAGTTGTATTCGACCGTTTTTATTTCAAACGATACATAGTTTTCCAAAATAATACTTGTTACGTGTTCGAAAATGTACATTCAAATTCAAAAAGTTTTTATTTAATATAAGATGTTTACACACACTTATTGAAAGTCAAAATAAATTGATTAGGTACTGGTTCAAAAACTAGAAGGAGAAGAATCGGCAAGAAACTCCTCCCTGTTTATTTTATTTAAATATATGTTTTTCTTCATTGTTGTTTATTTTTTTAAATTTAAATTGCTTACAACTATTACAATGATGTCCATGCACACTTATCATTTAAATACTCGCTAATACAATAGTAAGCTTTTTTTATGAGTTGGACTTTAACTCGCTTTATAAATTGATTAGAATTCAAGTCTAACATTTCTTTTGGAATTTTATTATAAAAACGGATACAATTTCCCATGAAAGAATTATTTAACCTTTAAGAGCCTGAACCTGGGAATTGATAACATATGCCTATGTCTTGTATTTAAGTTGTGGCCATATAATTTTTGTTCAACATTAAATAATTAAAGTTTATTCAAGACAGCTATAGTGATAGCGCTATATGTTGTAAAGGATAATTAATAACCAGTTAGATAGCGCCATCTGTCGTAAAGTATAGCAACTAATTCGATTTAAACTTATTTCACTGCATACATTCGATGGTTTATATACGCCATCGGAAATTCACAACTTTTTTAAAGAGCTTATTAAACTCAGCGGCACAGGAAATTACAAATTCCAAATTAATTTTCGCGTAACTTTATTTTTAATATTGATTTTCTTAAGAGGCAGTCTTTTCATTTTTAAACAAACATTCAATAGTGTGGGTCAATACTTGATGAGCGGTTGGCTGAGTGGTTAAAGACCCTAACTGCGGAGCCAAGGGTCGCGGGTTCAATTCCCGCCTGGGACAAATATTCGTGTGCATGAACATATATATTTATTCCATGTCTGGGTGTAAAAAAAATATCTATATATGTAAATGTTATAAAGATTATTTAAGTATTTATATCAGTTGTCTGGTATCCATAGTACAAGCTTCGCTTAGTTTGGAATTAGATGGTGCTGTGTGGGATATCTGAGGTGTTATTATTATTATTATACTGAACTTGTTCTTTGAGCAAAAACCTAGGACATTCAGGAGCGTACTTTGACGTTTTTCTCATACTATTACGTTTTATAACTATCTTTTTATTTTCTCGATTTTTTGTTGTTGCTTGGAGCGATAAAAAGAGTGACAGTGATATAACGGTCAGCCACTGCCTCTTAATCTTAATCTTATCTTAATTATTCTGTGTATACAAGGAACGTAGACGTATAAAATTATGTTTTAGAGAGAGGAACACACGAATTTTACTAGGATAAAATGATAAAAGAAAAGGGTAGATGACTTTTTTTTTAATTAATTTATTTGAAAGAGTTTCTTAAATAGATCATAGCAGTGAAATAATTTTAAAAAATTATCATTAATAACAAAGTTAGGAATGTTTCAAATGTTTTGTTATACAGAGAAGGCAATACTGCACGGCATACTAGTCTGTGACGTCAGGCAAATTAAAATAATATTAAATTTCATTTTGCAAAAAAGAGAAAAAGCTTAAATTTTAATAGTTTATAAGTTCCATATTCTTCAACCGAATATAATTTTGTTTATGTATTTTATTATCGTATAAATGCTATTTTTATATTTTCGTGAATAATAATATAATTAAGCTTGTATTATAGGCATCAGACAACTGATATACATACTTAAATATTCTTTATAATATAAGAGATAAGATAAATTTATTTCTGCATAAAAATTTGCCAATTTTATATTAAACTTAAACAATTAGGGTTAGCGTATGTATTTATTATGTTATACTTAAACTGAACAAAATAGTTTGCCTATATACATGTATCGATATTTTACACCCAGATATAGAAGAAATACACATGTTGATGCACATAAACATTTGTCCGGAGCGGGAATCGAATCCGCGACCCTTAGCTTAGCAGTTAAAGTCTCTAACCACTCGCCCGACCGGCCAGTAAATACAATCATACATACTTTTCTCGAGCTTTCCTCTCTTCTTTTATTCTCTGTTGCTCCATTATTTGATTTTTCAACTCTTGCTGGTAGAAACGCCGTCTTTCAGCTGCCTCCTGAAATTTTATACAGTAAATGTGACTCATTAGAGAAGTAAAATAAATGATAAAATATCATATACATCTACGAATAAAGTATTTATAAATTTACTCTTATTGTATCAAAAAATATCAATGTTTTTATATTTGTTAAATTTACTATACACAATATCGCATAAATAGACATTTAAAAAAAACTGTATTTTGTCCCTTAAAAGGTTTCACAATCGACTTCAGAACCGGTTCCGAAAACATCGGTTATTTACCGTATTCCATAGATATAATTATTATTATTACATAGTACCTATTACTAACAATAAATATAAGGTTTTTTGTGTTACTAACATCTATGGACCTCGTCCGAAATAAAGTTTTATTATTATAATTACCATCAGCCCATTATATCCCACTGCAGGGGCTTAAACCTCCCCCCCCACTCTGGGAGGAGGCCTAAGCCCCTGCAGTGGGATATAATGGGCTGATGGTAACGGCAATAGATATAATTCTCAGTAGATACGCAATCACAATGAGAACATATTTTAAAATTTAAATCCTAATATAAATAAATCTCATAATTGTATAATAATTTGTGTTTAATCATTCGTTCGCCAGCAACCAGCAATCACGACGACCGCTTAGCCTAGTGGGCAGCGAACCTGCCTACGAAGCTGGAGGTCCCGGGTTCGAATCCCAGGTCGGGTCAGTATTTATATGATGAATATTAATACTGGCACCGGGTCTTGGTTGTTATATGCATGTGGTGTCTTCGCTTGGTACCCAAAATACAAGCTAATGCTTAGTTTGGGACCTAGACGTTGTTGTGATTGTATGTGTTATTATTATTATATATATTATTATTATTATATATATTATTATTATTATATATATTATTATTATTATATATTGAGACCCATGCTTCTCAATATATATGAAATATTGGCTAGTTCTATATAAAAAGTAACTTACTTGTTCACATTTTAAATTCCTCAGATGTATAGCCTCTGCGTCGAATATAGACGGCTTATAATTGTGACGCATGTCTGACACCAGCTTGTTCTTGTCGTATTTGGAGAGCAAATCCGCATCTTCTGCAAACATATTCATATATATTGTTACGTTTACGTCCATGTATATTATAAACGCTTCCCTATCACTAAATTTATAACAGAAAATTGGATGAAAAATATAATTTCATTAAAATATTTATCACCCGCAAATTTCTAACATTAGTATCAGAAAGAATATGTATACAGTTTTATACGAGAGACTATTTATTTTAAATTTAAATATCGCCTGATAATTTATGAAACATTCGTGGGCGTTCAATATGTGTAACCGATCTGTGCGGCTCTGACACAAAAATGTCATAGAGCATAATTTAATAAAATCATGGGCAGGCATACGTATATGTTACTCGTACTATATGAGAGTGTAATAGATAAAAGAAAATGTCATCTTGAGGATACGCACTCCTTTCGATCAAACTACGACGCAAGCGCAGGCCAAAGTCTTTGTACGCGACAGCGTTTTCTAAGACGCGCTGTGTGTCCAGAGCACGTGCACCGAACCAACTGAGTAATAGTGCTAAACAACGTTTAAAACTGTAGATATAACAAGAGTTTTATAGCAATAAATATAGCATCTGCATGGGATATATAAGGTTGAATGTATACATATTTAATAAATGTTAGCTATTTTTACGGCCGCATAGACGTGCCTCGCAACCTAACGGGCTCTCTCTATATAATACTGTCCTCTAAGGGTGCCTTGGAATTATAAGCTTTCAATATAGTCCTCGTAGTCGTGATAGCCCAGAGCGCAACAAACCTGTCTCGAATTTATGAGGCCATAGGGCCATGGTTCGAATCCGGGCGTATACCAATGAGTTTTATGACTCAAGTACATTAACTATCACTGACTCCGTGCCTCGGAGAGCACGTTAAGCAGTCGGTCCCGGACGCTATCAATAGATGGCGGTCGTTACAATCCCCAACCCGCAGTGAAATAGCGTGGTGGATTTAAGCTCCAAACCCCCTTCACCCTGGGGGAGGCCTAAGCCCCTGCAGTGGGGTAAAATGGGCTGATGATGATGATTAATATAGTCCTGCTACTGATTTTCAGGAAAGGCCGTGAGTGGTCAGCTGAAACGAGCGCAGAAAAATTTATACAAAAACGCGGGAGAAATGTAAATAATAAAGTACATTATTATTTACAGAATGGCAATGGCAATAAAAGAGCGAAGAGTCTGTCATATAATCACTTCTTCTTTTTAACAAGTCTTCAGGATGTGACTTCAGATAGAAAACAAGAGCAAGTACCGGGAGAGAAAACGAGCCTAGAAATAGTCGAAGCATTTTCAATGGCCTATAGCAACAAAACACATAACTAAGTACAGAGGTCGTGCACTGCGTCGCCCTGGCCAGCCCGAATCGTACAGTCTTGTTATTTCATTTGGGAAACCAAAGAAGGATACATCTACTTGACGACCGATTGGCCGAGTGGTTAGAGACCCTAAAGCCTTGATTACACTTACCGAGTAAACGAGAGAGACAGTGAAATTGTACTAGGCCGAGACAGCAGCGACGTGCGAGTAGTGTTTACACGTATTTTAGTTTTTGGAGGCTAGTCATTTCACTTTTGAAGCATGCTTATAACATGGACCTTTAAAAAAATTAATTAAATGTGCCGAGTGGCGAGTGCACACTGACCGAGTGTATGTTTATACATGCCGAGCGAGCGAGCGAGTCAGTGCGGGGAAGCGCGGGGGTGGGCACTCGGTCTAGTAAAAAGATTAGGGTCGAGTGACTGTCTCGCCCGAGCACTCGGTGATGTGTTTACACGTACCGAGGACTCGGCCGAGAGTACTGTCTCGCCAATATACTCGGTACGTGTAATCAAGGCTTAACTGCGCAGCCAAGGGTAGCGGGTTCGATTCCCGCTCGGGACAAATATTTGTGTGCATGAACATGTTTATTTCGTTCCGGGTCTAGGTGTAACATATTTATATCTATGGACATATTATACAAAAAAAGAATATTTAAGTATGTATATCAGTTGTCTAGTAACCCATAACACAAGCATAATACTTGTCTACTTTGGGACTAGATGGCGCTGTGTGGGATATCCCATGTCGTTGTCGTTGTCGGCGTGAAATATCGTTGTGACACTACAACGTTTCATACCTAAAACAAGTATACAAAAAGCTATGAATGCATTTGACTCTAGTCTTTTCATAAAGTATTTGATCAAACTGAAGTTATTTATGGGCAACATTAACTAAACTATGGTTCTAATGAAATTACTTTGCATTTTCTAATGGGGATGGGAATCTAAAAAAGGACCAAATAATTACGTTTCATTGATAAGTATCCATAAGTATATAGAATTTTCATTCAGAAAATACATTTTTTTACCCCGCTTCCACACATGTGAGCAAGCATGCCGAATATTGACCATCACGCATGTGTGGGAGGCCATTCTTATTCGGGAATGCCTTGTGCGGCAAACATTTGTTATTCGTGATAGCTTGTCGGTTTTCTAGCGCACTTCAAAGTGGCTACACGGAAAACTTTCGTGTAATTCCCACACATGCCCGAATGGCTAGTTGCGCGTGCGCCACAAGAAACACAAGACATTACGTGACACCGTCTCTGAAGTCAAAAAAATAAACTACGAACATTTGCAAAGTAAGTGTAGGAAGTACAATTTCGACAAACATTTGTCAACATTTTCACGGAAACATTTGCTGATTATATGGCTAAATGATAACCAAATGGCCTATCATTTTTCTACTTTGTTTTTTCACAAACCTAGCCAAAGATTTTATTAGCCTAGGCTTTATTTATTTACTTATTAAATAGTTACCAAGGTAATTATTTAAGGAAAACAATCAGCAAATAAAGGCTTTATTTATTTATTAAGTAATTACCAAGGTAGTGTCGTGATAGCTCGAACGCAGCGAACCTATTACAAATCTGTAAGACCATTTGGCCGTGATTCGAATCCAGGCGTGCACCAATGAGTTTTTCTGACTTAAGTACATAACTATCACTGACTCCGCGCCTCGGATAGCACGTTAAGCAGTCGGTCCCGGACGCTGTCAATAGATGGCAGTCGGTACAATCTCCAACCCGCAGTGGAGCAGCGTGGTGGATTTAAGCTCCAAGCCCCCCTCACCTTGGGGAAGGCCTAAGCCCTTGCAGTGGGGTAAAAATGGGCTGATGAAGTAAAGTGAAGCCAAAGATAAGATGAACTGATAGCCAGGTCGGTTTTGGACCAACGTCAATAAAATTGTGACCTTTCGCCTTTTGTATGGGAAAAATGAGCGGCTTCTACGTATTACCTTTATAGGGCTAAACCGCTCGAGCGATCTCGATGGATTGACAATAACCATTGGCCCATATTATTGACTTGACCCAAGTTATTATTACGGCACTATAAATTGCCTCAAAACGAAACATGTGTAAGTAAAAATATCGTCTTTTTAAAAATTATTAGAGAAATATATTTTCAATAAAACGGCGCTTTTGAGATATATAAAACTTGTACATGTGGCGTCACCTCATACGTTACACAGTTGCATTCGACTGTTTTTATTTTAAGCGATGCGTGTTTCTCCGAAATAATACTTGTTACGTGTCAAAAGATTTTTGTTAAAAATTTGACGATTGAAATTTATTCAAGACAACTCTAGTGATAGCGCTATCTATTGTAAAAGATAGTAACTAGACAGATAGCGCCATACGTGGTAAAGTATGGCAACTAATTCGATTTCAGTTTATTCCGCTGCGTATATTGGACGGTTGATCTACTCCATCACAATTACACTGCTTTTTTTTCAGAGTTCATTAAACCCAGCGGCACAGGGAATTACAAAGTCCAAATGAATTTTCGCGTAACTTTATTTTTGATATTGATTTTCTTAAGGGGAAGTATTTTTATTTTTAAACAAATAATCAATAGTGTAGGTCAATACTGAACTTTGTTCTTTGGGAGCATAAATCCTCAATATGCGCTGATATGAAGCCGAAATACTGCAAACGTGCAGTTCAAAGCCGCGGGCCTACATAGTGTTCTCACCGTAAAAATCACCGTAGCTTCTTCTGCGATCCTGGTTGTGATCCGGGGCTAGCCAGGAGGCGGGCTTGATCGGTCGCTCGTCGGCCTCCACGGTACGAGGTGACAGCTCGCGCTCCGCTTGCGTCAGTCCCGTTTTTAAGGCGTGCGATGGCAACTTGGAAAAAAATGGGTTTTTTAATTAAAATTATTAATTGTTTAGATTGCAGAATAAGGAAGGTGGAACGTTTCATACTTCGAACAGATCGAATAAAATGTTTTACTCATTGATTAAACAGGCCATTGTATACGCCATGTTATTGTTATTATTGTTATAAACAAACATTTTGTTAAATTACACGAAATAACATTATTTTTACTACCTTTTCCTTTAAAATTATTATGGGTCACGGAAAATTTTACTTCACACTGAATATTTCAAAACATCAAGTGACGTATATTTGATCTGTGGCGTATATTTTTCATCACACATCTTTGTTGTTACAACGCGGTGTATATATGGACATCATTGTTAATTGATAGAACAATACACGTTGATTTTTTTGTGTGCGTATTTCGAAAAAAAAAGTGTTTTGAAATTACGATAAATTTAAATTCAATTACGCTAAATAAACGACCTCATTAATAAATTGACCTAGTCTTTTGTCGCGGTCAGTCGTCCCAAGCGATGCTTGCGTGCCGTAAGAAAACGTGAGAATTAATACCCTTAGTCATTATTTGATGTAGAAACACGCCGACTTTTTAACTATGGGGTACAAATAACAACGGCGAGTCCCCATACATGTGGTGTACCTGAATTTATTTTAAGTTGTGAAATTATAACAAAAATGTCTTTGTGTTAAGGACACTAGTTAAAGAACATATAGCTTACTAATTAACCTGTACAACTTGACCCTAATTAGATAATTACTAAAATGTTCGAGGAGAAGTTCTTTATCCGCAACACTGTAAACTTCATATTATTTGTCAAATACCACACAAGATTCTACTGTAGTTGTGTTAATGCATTAAAAAACTTAAACATGATTTAATATTTTTCAGTACCACATCTAGGAATTTTCAAAATCAAACAATCAAACGTCTAACTATTGGTAAAGGTTTCATAATTTCACAATCCAAGGTACGAACTTGCCATCCATCTTTCAGAATAAAAAATTAAGTTAGTATAACTTAAAAAACACTTTGAACCAAAACTGGTTTGAATAATATATATTGAGTACTATTTGAGAAATTTATTTTTAAATCATTTGAATTTTAGCCATGAACGTTTGTGCCGGTGATGGAACCCTTCACTGTGCGTGTTTCTACAAGTACTTAGCCGTTCTTTTTTAACCACTTACTTCTATGAAGTCCGTATCATCAGTCTGCACAGCCACCGAAAGCGGGCATGGAGTCCTTTCACACTGTACGCCTGCCTCTACGCGCGATTTCACGCTCGAAGCTGTGGAAACGGGAGTGGGGGACGTTTGTCGTTCTTGGATACTTCTGGCTTCTTGTTTCTGTTTTTGTTGCTGGAAAAGTTTAATGAAATGCTAAATAACATTTCCATTTTGTTACCTAGCAGAATCTTTTGGTTACGACAAGGGTATTAGACAGGAATTATTTTTTTATTAGGTACCTTGCCATTTTTTATGGGCATTAGAGAATATCTAGACTAAAAAAAATTATCAAAATTTTTTGTCAAGTTTTTCCCAAAAGAATCATCGATACAGCGTGGTTACTAAGTCAAACACTATTTACAACGCACGAAAAAGGGGAGAACACGGGTGTGGCGCGGAGGGGCAATTGACAGTCGCCCGCGCATCCCCAAGGTAATATTATAACTTTGTGGTGTGTACGTTTGTACATAGGTACCTATTGTCCAAGCCTCTTCCAACAGTACACCAAACTTATTTCACCTCAGCCATCCTTGAAATAATTCATGGTCCAAAAATATTATTCGAGTGTTATTATACATAATATGTTATTTCAAATCACCTGGTCCAGATACCGTTTGTACTCCATCTGCCGCAGCCTCCGCAACGCTCTCCTCCGTTCTTCATACTCTCCGAGCCCAACGAAGGCGTCCCTTGGAGGCCCGTCTGTTTTAACTGCGCTTCCTAGAGCGTATCTCAGGCGAGGATTGTTTGGAGAATATTCACCCGCTTTCAACATTGCTGGCAGGCCGATGTACCGCTGTAATCGTATTTATAGGATCAATGATATTATATAATAATAATAATTTAATAATAATACATGGGACTTCCCACACAGCGTCATCTAGTCCCAAATTAAGCAAGTATTATGCTTGTGTTATGGGTTACTAGACAACTGATATACATACTTAAATATTCTTTATAATATATACATATATAAATATTTTTGCGAAGACACCACACACATATAACAACCAAGACCCGGTACCAGTATCAATATTCATCATATTAATACTGACCCGACCTGGGATTCGAACCCGGGACCTCCAGCTTCGTAGGCAGGGTCGCTACCTACTAGGCTAAGCGGTCGTCGTATGTCAAGGAAGTGGATACATCTAGTCTAGAAAACTGGTTACACAATACGAGTCAATAAGGGCTACCAAACTTCCAAACATCCGATTGATGGCGCCACCAGTAACACTGTGCGCAATAACAAAAATGCAATTTCAATAGGTATACAAAAAATATCAAAAAAATTATGTGATATAACTTGACTGACCGATAGGCCAAGTGGTTAGAGACCCTCACTGCGGAGCCAAAGGTAACGGGTTCGATTATCGCCCGGGACAAATATTTGTGTGCATGAACATGTCTGGTTTGTTCCGCGTCTGGATATTAATGAAACATCTATATTTAAATACGTATATCAGTTGTTTAGTACCCAAACACAAGCATAACACTTTGGGACTAGATGGCGCTGTGTGATATGTCCCGGGTATTATTTTCCCAGGCATTATAGCTACAAATTGACGAATCCTGGATTTTTTCCTTTACATCTGCTGTGAAATCTTGTTTCTTGGTAAAATTCATGATTCTAGGTTAACGAGAAGTACCCTATAGGTTTTAATTTGTTCACAAGTGTCAAAATATGCGCTATAAATGGCTATGTTTTTGATTGCGTTGAAATAGAAACTTCATATTTTTTCCGAGAGATCCTAGACCCAAGTATTTGATATTAATTTCAACTTGAACCTCCACGCGTTCCTGAGAAAATAGATCTTGACAGACAGACAGACAGACAGATGGACAAAAAAGTGAACCCATAAGGGTTTTTTTTCTCTTTTTAAAGTATGGAAACCTAAAAACTAATTAAATTCCATATCACAAATGTTGACATTTATTTAATAATAATTTTAGTTATCCATTTTCCTTTAAATACACATTAAAATATTTCCAAAAATAGCAGAAATATTATTTGAAGCAAGCAAAAAAATATATGTATACCTGAGTTGTAAAATGAAAGTGTAGTAAAATTATAAGCGAGATATAGGTGTATCAGAAATCAGAAAATTGTAGGAGGCTGTATCATGCAGCTAGAAAGGTGAAATTTGAGAGGGTTTTAAATCACTATAAAACCGTACTATAATAACGTGTAACATGATAGGTATATACTTATAAAAATTTAAATATATTTGCATGGAATACACTAACGCGAGTGTCGTGATAGCCCGAGCGCAGCGAACCTGTTTTAAATTTATAAGGACATGGGGCCGTGGTTCGAATCCGGGCGCGTACCAATGAGTTTTTCTGACTTAAGTACATAACTATCACTGACTCCATGCCTCGGAGATCACGTTAAGTAGATGGTCCCGGCTGCTGTAAATAGGTTGCACTCGTTACAATCCACGAACTCGCACTGGAGCAGCGTGGTGGATTGAAGCTTCAAGCTCCCTCACCCTGGGGGAGGCCTAAGCCCCATGTAGTGGGGTAAAATGGGCTGATGGAATGGAATATTAATTTTGATTTTACAAAAAGTTTTGTATTTCCAAACTGCATAGAACGCCGTAAACTGCATTAAAATCAAACGAAGCGTTCAAAAGATATCGCAGTTCAAATAATTCCAAAATAACATTTTCTTTGATTTGTCCCAGGTTTCTGAGCTTGAAGAACTCTAAATGTATAGAAATTCTGCTTTTGGGCTTGGAGAGCTCGGAAAATGAATATTATGAGCTCGAAGAGCTCAAAAATTACGAAAATCGATATTTTGAGTTCGAAGAGCTAAATAGCTTTCTAATTTTTGAGCGCTTTGAACTCGAGAAAGTTTCAGGGATGGCCTGCAGGGTCAACCGATTTTTTATATTGTACAGTGGTACGGATGCCTTCTATGGCTATCATACGCGATCTGCCGGGAGAAGCCCGTGTCGGTTGAAATAGCAATAGTTTAAGAGGATTCTCGCAATTCCAATGCCTTCTAGCAAAAAATTTCCTAACGAAATTGACATGTATTTAAAACAAAACTCAAAATTATTTTAAAACTCCTTTACACATGCTTACGATACTTGTGCGGAAAACATTATATTATATATATACACTACTCTATGGCGGTGTATGAATAAACTTGACATAAAATTTTGCGAAAATTGGCGATGTTTTGAAAAAATTCAAATTTATACTTCAACATTTTGACTGACCGATTGGCCGAGTTGTTAGAAACCCTAACTACGAAGCCAAAAGTCGTGGGTTCGATGCCCGCTCGGGAAAAATTTTTGTGCGCATGAACATCTCTATTAGTTTCATTTCTGGGTGTAAAAGCATCTATATATGTATATATTATAAAGAATATTTAAATATATACATCAGTTGTCCAGTACGCTATAATACAAGCATAATATTTGCTTACTTTGGCACTAGACGGCGTTGTGAGGGATGTTTCAGATATTATGAATTTGTTGTTACAGGCAAGAGTATTCACACGAACACTGCACTCCGTCGCGAGCATAGCATGCTCTTTCATGTGACACTATCTTTCGGAACATAGAACGAGAAACACGGGGAAAAAGCAAATAAAATAAAATATGACGAGCGAGCGTGATAATGTCAAAGAAAAGAAAACGGCTTTCACTTCTTCTAAAATTTTGAAAGAGCATTCAAAATATGTAATTTTTTTTTTAAATTTGATTTAAATTATATGTGTTATGCTCGATTTACAATTATAATTAATTTAAGCTTCCAAAGTTTTGACGAGTCAAACATGCATAAAATCGACTTTTAGATATGAACCACTATGAACACGATAAACGATTTTCATGTAAAGTTTAATATTACGACAAATCGGAGGCCTTAGTATATGATATGTTTTACCGTATATAAATATTTGATATATATCCTATCAAGAGCTTATAAGAACAATTGTTAAAATAACATTTTCTTAAAAGAACTACAGCTTTTACGTGTAAATTTTATTTAATATGAATTAAATAACTTTATTGAAAAATAAAATAAAACAGTTATATTTCACCATTTAACATAATAAAATTTAATAATTAAAAAATGTAATATAAGGATGTCTACTTCCCAGCGAACAAAGCCGTAGACAAACGCTTATTAATTATAATTAATTATAATTAATTTATAGGTTACGAAAAGACGTGACTTTTTGTTTAAATCGTTTTCTCTAATCTTAATAAAATACATAACTAAACTAAACTAAATATTATATGATTTAATAATTAATTAATTAATAAACGTGTAATTTACAGATAATCAATAATAAATATAAAATACTGTATAATATTATAAATCTAAATTAAATAAAAACAAAAGCTTACATTAAATTAAAATCTAATTAAACTATATAAATACCTGCATATCACAAAATATATATACTATGTCTACATTCTCACAACGCTAAGTATGATTACAACAGACCACGCTTTTTTTGACTTAACCACTAAAATTGCCTCGCTAGTACTGAAGAAAATGAGGTTCGGCTTTTCAGGGCGTACAAGGGTGTGCTCTTTGCATAGACCAAAAAATGTAATAGAGATGGCATATTATTTCACACTTGGATATATGTACTTATAAGCAGTGTCAATAAAGGAACGATTTGCCGCCGTATTTTCTCTCGGTGCAAAATCATATGTGCGAGTAAGAAAGATAGAATGAATTTACCCATACATCGCCCGCCATTTTCTATTCTAATCGTTCCTCTAATAACACAGTTTATAGCTAGTTATAAAGTATGTCAAAACAAGTGGCATGTCATTGATTGACGGAGATTAAGAGCCTGTCCAGACGACGCGTTTAAGGCGCGAGCCCACACGCGCGTTTCAATTCGTATTGCGTTCAGATGCCGCGTTTCATGCGCGTTCCTACGCGCCTAGACTCCTAGACTCGGTCACTTGTTAACATGGAGCCAGATAGTTGTGTTGTGGCTTGCATATTGCATAACGTCGATGGAAACGTCATAAATAAAGAGAAAATCGTCGATTTAACGTGCATCCACTACTACGTGACAGAATGACGCATAGTATGGTTATAACATTATACCCAAAGCTCAGAGAACACAACGAAAAGTTTTTCATATCCCATGTGGCAGCTCTTTTTTCAACTTCGTCAATAAAAACTTCAGTGTCGGAGTTATCACGCTACATTTTGTCAAATAAATACAACCACTCACCGCGGACTCGCGTGTATTACTAGGCGAAGCAATGGCGCCTGAGTATCTCGACTCGCGCGGCGCTCACGCGTAAAACGAGCGAGTCGAAAGTCCGGCGCGTTGCAAACGTTTTACGCGCGAGCAAAATACGCGTAGTCAATCACGCGTTCCCGAGATACAAGAGCTACATAAAACCCGTCCAGATGCTCTCGTGCGTTTCCTAACTCGCGCGTAAAACGTTTGCAACGCGCCGGACTTTCGACTCGCTCGTTTTACGCGCGAGCGCGGCGCGAGTCGAGATACTCAGGCGCCTCGCTCGCACGCGCGATGTCCGCCTCCCATTACTACCCCTTGCTGCTGGCGCGGCGGTATTTGCGCAATGATCATTCGCAGGCAACTCAGAGCGATAAAGATCCGTGCGTTATACTGTAATGGGACTTAATTGCATGCTAGGATATACTTTATTTTTTAAGCAACAAAGTTGATTTTAATACTGATAAGTAATGCACGTAAATTTTTCCATAATCGGATTTACAGTTTCGTTGTTTTAGTTTGGGGTCATATATATATTTTCATCATTTTAGTATGTTTTCATACTTTATTCGTGCACTGACTTTCAATGATCTCAGAAAATGACGAACCATCTATACCTAATATACGCCAGCAGATAAAACGACGTCATGACGAATCGAATCGACGAATGACGTCATCATGTCAGGTAAATAACGTCGGAATTTAAAGTAATTAAATGACGTCAAAACAATATCGAAATTTATTTAATAAATATTTATCTAGTTTTATTTTACGAATTATGTCTTAAAGCAAATAAGAAAAACAGTATCACAGCAACATAACTTTTACAGTACATTACTATAATTTTCCGAGTATGCTTCGCGGGTAAATCATGTGATTTTTACAGCTTGTTCTAATTTTTAGCTGGTCATAATATTACAACTTTTAGTTTTATATACACAGACCAGTCAACCTTATAGACGCTTTGACAGGGAGTAGCATTCGCCAAGGCTAAGTAGTGACACTACATAACTACGTCTCTTCTGAGCGGTCAGTTGTAAGCACGTCGGAAGCCATTAAATTGTCAATTTTGAACGAGCCAAAGAAAACTAGCCGACCTCTCCCCGCACCCCGCCACTTTTTGGCGATTTCGTTTTCGTACTGACGTTTATTAAAACGTGGTCTATAGGTTGACTGGTCTGTGTTTACATAATATTGCATAAGCTTACTGATACCAAGTACCTGATACAGTGCTACCCAAGTAATTATTTAGTGCTATGATTATTTACTTTGCGAACGCATAAATATTAAGTTGAATAAAGATGAGTTTAGTTGCTGATGATTTTTAGTTTAATTGTTAACCTAACCAAATATTGAGTCTGATATTCTTTTATTATTGCAAACCAACGTATAGTAATATGCTTTCCAAATGAATTATTTTGTTAATAAATAGTGTATTTTATAACTATTTCTCTTTTATTTATTATCAACTCTATGGTTTTCATCGTAGACGGGCCCGGCCTAGAACGTGGGCGCGGCCGATAAACAGCGCATTAACGTAATTACAGTTCGTACACTCAAATATACTTTAGTAGATATATATATTATTTATTATAGAATTAATTAATTTCACTATACACATCTACATCTGTAACGAACAGTTACAATCAAACTTTATGGCGGATCCGAAAGTAGGCACAAATCACGTCGCAATAACCAGTTTTAGGTCTAACGGAGCGCAGTGGAGCGAGGGGTATATGACTGTATTTTCGCAAACTTGCTTAAAGCGTTGTATTCAGATCCGCCATAAAGTTTGACGCGATATGTACATAAAATGTACATTAGTTGACAACCATATTCATCATCCATACAAACGTATTATGACCCTGACAATTTATTGTATAGTCATTAGACTGTATGTTACCAGGGTAGGAAATTAAAATTCAACCACTTAGACCGCCCAAAGCAAAGAGTGTTCGCGTAAAAGTGGGCCCAGGGCCCACACATTGGTCTTATGCTTAACTACACATTCATCTTTGCACCGAATTCGGCAGAAAAACCAAACTCAACGACAAGCGGCCAAGTACCAACAGTCAAATGTATCCAGAACGATCCAACAGTCTCCCTACACCACCAGCAATGTCTAATATCCTACGTACGCAACGTTAAAATGAAAAATCAGCATGACAGCATTTTCGTTCATCGTCATATTATTATTATTTTTTTGTTGACTGTACACAAGCGTGGATATTGAAGACGGAAATTAGTCAAATCGTTCATTAGCTTCAACAATAGGCGGTTCTAGTAACCCTACGATTATAATTTCATTTTGTTTCGAGACATGACAATATTTTATATAAATTTTCCGCTCCACGGTTTCTGAGCCATTGTTGCGTTTAAGGCAACAACCATCATTATTACTTGCTTAATTAAACATTGCTGTAGCGTGAAATGAACGTTAGAAAGTTGAGATGGTCTATTAGTTTGTATATAAATTGCGATTTATTATCTATAATTATATAACGTCTGGATAGAGAGTAGGCGATAAAAAACGTAGATAAAAATATCACCTAACCGTTCGGTTATAATTCAAGCACACAGAGACGGTTTGTATATGGTTAGTATAGCGTAAATAGAGTATGTGGTCTATTGAGTCACACACATACAAGTATGTAACAGTTGGTATGTAATTTTTGGTGGCATTTATTGCTAGGTACCTTCCAGACATTTAATCAAAGTTTTATTACCTTTTAATTAATTATAAATGTATTGAACAATAGACGGTGTTATTTTTCTTAACAAATTGAGAAAAAATACAATTTTATTAATACTACATAATACAGTCTGATCACTTATGTTTTAATTTAATGTTTTTATTAATAAAAATAAAATGTATTAGTCGGTAATATTATTTTAATATACATATATATCTATAGTATAATTGTATATATAGTATATAAAGTTTTTAACCATTTTTAAGAATTAGTTATAGTATTTTTTTTTTAATTTTTATTTTATGATATTCAAAATAGTAAATTATTTAATTAAATGGAGAAAATAAGAAAATAGAGCTTATGTATATAAAGTATATGTTCTGATATGTATACGTGTAGTATCAAGGTTGAATATAGAGAAATATAAAGAGTAAATAAATAAATAAGTAGTACCTACGTATATTTAAGCCCTGGATAATCACCACTTATTCTTGGTTGACACTTTAATTTGGCTGTATATACTAACAATTACCAATATCCATCTGTTACAGTTTAAAAGAATGGATTTATTGCTTGTAAAAGGACAGATTTAGATGAGTTGAATTCTTCACTTCACTTCATCAACCCATTTTCACCCCACTACAGGGGCTTAGGCCTCCCCCAGGGTGAGGGCGCTTGGAGCTTAAATCGACCACGCTGCTCCACTACGGGTCGGGGATTGTAACGACCGCCATCTATTGACAGCGCCCAGGACCTACTGCTTAACGTGCCCTCCGAAGCACGGAGTCAGTGATAGTTATGTACTTAAGTCAGAAAAACTCATTGGTACACGCCCGGTTCCACCCATGGCCCTATGGTCTGGCCATAAATTTGAGACAGGTTCGTTTCGCTTTGGGCTATCAGGACACTCAGTCGAATTCTAATGAACCTAAATACTTCTATATGAACTATACTATTTGTTCTGATCATTTCTAGATAGGTACAATGTTAAAAAAGTTTGATCACTCTAAACTAGTGGCATTTTAGGGTTCCTAAGCCAAACGGCATGTAAGAAGCCATTATAATTTTACCCGGGTCCATCCATCGATCTATATCACGACTTGTATATAGCCTTGTATATGAACTGCAATACAATTCTGTAGGCCTATACATTTATTGTCTTACTGTAGTACACTCAAACTTAAATATAAAAAAAACATTATATAAGCACTTTCATGCAATAGAAAATGAATATGTATTAGGGCTACTGCAGAGGAATTATACAAACTAAATTACTCGCATTTAAAGGTGATTTTCACACATTTAACTATGAAACAAAAAAAAAATACCCCGCATGTGGGGTGACGACGTCTAGAGCGCGTTACGTAGAATACTAATATACCTACGTATATTTATTTATCTTTAAAGTTAAAGAAATGAGAGGACCGTCAAATTTTTCGATTTTAGATATGGTAAAGAAAAAAAAATGAGTAAATGAAGACAAAGAAAAAGATGGGAGGATGAAATAAGAAAAGTATCGGGAGAAACATGGGCAATGACGGCCATGGATAGACACTTAAGACAGAGTCTAAGAGAGGCCTATGGCGGAAAGGCAAGCTGACATAGTTACTGTAAGTACTTTTTTAAATACGTATTATTTAAGGAAAGCAATCAGCAAATAAAGGCTTTATTTATTTATTATTTATTTATTAAGTAGTCGCCAAGGTAGTGTCGTGATAGCTCGAACGCAGCGAACCTGTTTCAAATCTATAAGGCCATTTGGCCGTGGTTCGAATCCGGGCGTGCACCAATGAGTTCTTTAACTTAAGTACATTAACTATCACTGACTCTCGGAACGCCTCGGAGAGCACGTTAAGCAGTCGGTCCCAGTTGCTATCAATAGATGGCGGTCGTTACAATCCGCCAACCCGCATTGGAGCAGCGTGGTGTATTTAAGCTCCAAGCCCCCTCATCTTGAGGGGAGGTCTAAGCTCCTACAGTGGGATATAAAACGGGCTGATGGAATGGAAGGTAGTTGCGATATATCTAAGCTCGGAAACGAAATATGTATATGTTAACACAAATATATTGTGTACTGGTACGGAACTCTTTGTACGCTATTTCGACTCGCACTTGACTTGTTTTTTTCCACGCCGTTGAGCAAGATGGAAGTTATTATCGACCACTCGGAGCATTTTAAACCATAGCAGAGTAAATTAGATTCGTCGGACTGTAAATTGTTTTTCAATTTCACCGCATGCTATAACGTCTAGAAATTTACAAATGCTTCAACATTTTCCGGAATTTTTAGTTGGAATCAGACCATCATCATAATCTCAAACTAAAGTATGCAATTGTAACATACGAAAAGTGGAAATTTACAATAATAATAATAATACATGGGACATCCCACACAGCGCCATCTAGACCCAAAGTAAGCAAGTATTATGCTTGTATTATGGGGTACTAGACAACTGGTATACCTACATACTTAATTATTCTTTTATAAGATATAGATAATTTTTACACCCAAACATAATACAAATAAACATATTCATGCACACAAATATTTGTCCCGGGCGGGAATCAAACCCGTCACCCTTGGCTCCGCAGTTATGATCTATAACCACTCGGTCAATCGGTCAGTCTGATTTAGATCCGAAAATTATTTTCCCCGAAGATAGTAGAGTATTTTCGACGGGTAAATAGAAATTATAACATTGGAGACATTCAGACAGACAATTTATAGTATAATAATAATAACGTATACAACACAACAACGTCTAGGCCCCAAACTAAGCATTAGCTTGTGTTTTGGATACCAAGCGAAGACACTAAATACATATAACAACCAAGACTCGCTACCAGTATCAATTCATCATATAAATACTGACCCGACCTGGGCTTCGAACCCGGACCTCCAGCTTCGTAAGCAGGGTCGCTACCCACTAGGCCAAGCGGTCGTGAATTGTATAGACGTATGTATTGTATGACGTATAATAGTGTAGAAGGATAGACAAGGTCATACAAGAAAATAATGACTGCCATATTTTTTAATACACGAGACAATGCCATAACCATTATAATGTGAGTCTTGTCTACGTGTCTTCCGGTCTGTTTGAATATTTACAACGAGATATACCTAAATCCGCTAAATTAATTTCGTTTCATATGTAGTTTTATGGGTATTGGAATTTACAGTAGAGTTCTAAATATCACTTGATTTAAATATAGAGACATGTGTCGTGATAGCCGAGTGGTAGAGACCCGCTTCTTGTTTAGAACGCCGGGTTCTTGATTCGAATCCCAGGGCATTGTACCAATGAGTTTTTCCGACTTAAGTACATAACTATCACTGACTCTGTGCCTCGGAGAGCACGTTAAGCCGTCGGTCCCGGTTAAAATCCAGCCCCTGGAGCAGCATGGTAGATTAAGCTATAAGCTCTCTCATCGTAATCGGAGGCCTAAGCCCCTACAGTGGGGCATCAATGGGCTGATGGATGGATGGATGGATATAGACGTTAGATCATTGGGAATAATATGTCCCTTGCTTTTATAGAAAGTCTTATCGAGTATCAAGGCGAAGTAGCCTTGTGCGAATATCAGAACGCATATTGATCGCTCACTTATCCAATAAGGTATTTGAACAATAATAAATGTATTAAATTTATCAAAAAAGTACATAAATAGACCTTCTAGACCATACCTAGACCATCCAAGAATTTTTAAGAAAGCGACGATAATCGAATTTAAACATTAATCGGTATTATTATATAATTTAAGAATTATTGTATATATTTCATTTTTATTTCGTTAGTTATTTAGAAGGCGCTCGATCCTCTCTGGCTAATCCGAAAAGTAATGACATGAGTGCACTGATAGCTAATAGAGACAATTTTTATTACTTATTTTATAACAGTGAACCTTTGACTTTTAGTATCGATTGTGAAGAGAATAAGCTTTGCAAAAGAATGCAAATAACACGCTATCTGTCATTTTCTATGGAATGTTTACAAAATTTTGACTTTTAAAAGTACTGTTTATAAGTTAATCTATTACTCGTTAATTAATACAGTCTAGTTAGCTGTGATAGTTTTCCTTTTAACTACGCTATATATACTCCTGTCATAATTTTTTCCCATATATCCAAAAACAACGGTTTAGCTGCTAGAGAGTGGAGAGGCACATGACTAACGAAAATTAGAACTTTAGGAGTGCATATCTCAACAACTGTTTGAAAGTTGTTTGTTTGTTTGTTGTTTGTTTGAAACTTTGATATAATTTTTTAAAACCTATTGTTTGATACCTCTGGCGTTAATATACGATGAAATTTTTTTTTCGTACTTCAGTTACAACCTGTTACATGTATACGACCTATCCCAAAATAAAATTTCACTACGTCGTTGTGTAGCGGTTCATAGATTACACCTACCTTCCAAATGTCATCTATATATTGCCAATAGCTTCCGAGAAAAACCACGAACAGACAGACAGACGGACGGACATGGCGAAACTATAAGGGTTCCTTTATTGCCATTTGGCTACGAAACCCTAAAAATGGAAACAGAAATACTCCTATTTTATACAGAAATATCTGACAGACGGAAAAGAACATCGGCAACTTTTACCGCGGAAAATTATTTCCGAAAAATATGCGAAGAAAACATAGAAGAAACAAAAATTAGTTGCGTTGCCTGTCTGTAGTCGTTTGTGAACACCCGCGCAACCTCCTTCACAATCGCCACTTGTGTACACGTTGGACACATAGTTCACTGCATACTAATGCGTACACCTTCGTAACCTGTTGTCAGTTCTGACTTTAAAGGGTAATAAAGCTAATACAAAACTGTATCACAAACGGACGAAACCGAGGACGGCCGCAAGTCAAATTACAAAATTTTAATCAAATAAAAAAAATAAACTCACAGACATAGCTCACATGTTCACAGAAAAACATCTATCATCTCAGATGCGCTTGTTCAAAGCATCATTCCACTTATGATTGTGGAACATAATTTCACACCCACAGATTTGAAGTCAAATGCCAATTGTACAAGTCACCTTGGTTATGTTACGAATTAATACAAACATTCATGTTCTACACTAGCGAACACCCGCGGCTGCACATAAGCCTCATGTGCGCGTGCGCATACGACCAAATCTAGTGATTGGGTTTAATAGTGAAATGGCAAAAACAGACTCCATATAAAGTTATGTCCGTCTGCACGTCCGTATATCACCGGTTCGTATCTATAAAAATAATAATATTTGGGACATTCTACGCAACGCCATCTAGTCCCAAACTAAGCAAAGCTTGTATCGTGGGTATACTAGTCAACTGATATACATACTTAAATATTCTTTATAACATATACATATATAGTCATTTTGCACCCATACACGGAACAAATAGACATGTTTATGCACACAAATATTCGTCCCGGGCGGAAATCGAACCCGCGACCCTTGATTCCACAGTTAGGGTCTCTAACCACTCGGCCAATCGGTTTAAATAAATGATAATGACGTATGGTTTGCCTAACCAGAGTATGACATTTTGGTCACATTTTCGATCATTTCAAATTAATAGAAGATATGACAACAGACCTTTCATTGAAGTCGTTTCTATGATACGAGTTTTTAGACTTTTTACGTTCGTCCTAACAACGGAACCTTTCACAGTGTGTGGTCCACTTAACCGGTTTTTTTTTTAAATCGTAAGGGGATAGTCTTTCACTCCACGGCTTCGGATTGGCATCGCAATCTCCGTTTCAATCCCTCTTCCCCGACCTGTTCCTGAGTGACAGAGCTGGCAAGAGCTAATTCCCAAAAATACCTATAAAATACCCGTCGAAACAGCTTGCGAGCCGCGACTGTTTCCACTGTATATGAATTGGAACCAAAATCTGCAGGGCCATTGGAGAAGGGATGTCCCTAGGACGGTACATTTTGTTTTTTTCTTTTTTTTTAATTCGCATTAATATTGAATTCACAGCTCATTATTTTCACAAACGAAGAACCGACGGAAATCAAATTTTTTTCAGGAATTTATTCTAAAATAACTAAACAAGATATCAACAAAAACATACTACCATGTGACAATATTCTTTCAATTACAATTTTATTGTAAATATTGATACAGAAATACAGTGAGGATTAGACACGGGTCAAACCCTCTTTTTTGTATGAAAAGCCTACCCCCTTAACACCTCCAAGAAATAATACGCCTCCAATAAATTCGTTTTTTTTTTATTAAATAAGGAAACCTATGTCTATAACCATGTTGCAAAATTTTCAACAATGCCCATAATATACAGTATTTCCTTCTACTTGGAAAATACTTATTTTATACCATAATCACCATTTGAAATACTTATATTACTGTACCTAAATACAATATTTACTAACACAAGTAAAATGTTGAATTTCTAAAGACTTTACTTTTGAATCAGTCTATGAATTCTACCTTAAAAATGATCAATCCATTTGCAGCAATCACAAAAAATGCGTGTGGGACGTTCATAATAACTGGTTTCCAAGTATTAGTTTATATTCATGTAGACATATATTTTTACTTATGTATTTAAAGTTTGATATAAGATTAAATTAGGTACCGTGAAAACATAACATTAATGTCATATATATTTTAATCACACTTAGACATTATATTATTAAAAAGTGTGATTTGAAGTGAGAAAAGATGTGATTTAATAATTGTTTTACAATAAGGTACCTTACCTTTGTTTTTTTATATGTCTAGATAAAGCCACATGATACAATAACCCCAAAAATGGATAAAATTTAAGTAGTTGTGTGTGTGACTAAACAGATCGCATACTCCTGCCACGCCATTCTATGTACTAACTGTCTCTATGTGCGTGAATTATAACCGAACAGTTAGGTGATATTTTTATTTACGTCTGTTGACACCAAAATTCTGAAGATGTATATATTCATAATCATAATGTATAGATCATTAAGTATTGGTGGACCAGAATAGATAAAATAAAATATCTATTACATTTTCTTTACTGGGTTAATTAATGTTTTTTAGAGATAAATATTAATTGAAAATACAACTTTTTAAACTCTGTCTGAAACTCGCCATCTCGCAACGGATACACATCAGCTAGATAAGAGGGCTTCTAGTCAATTCGTACTTTTCTGCTACTTTAATTTCGTATTATAAGTCCTTTTTTGATGTTCTTAAAAAATATTTATTAATTTATCGTTATAAGTATAAAACACGATAACAAAGATTACCTAAGGCCATTACACTTTTTTTTCGTTCTCATGTCCACACGCATCTACACAGAGCAGCGACAAATTATATCGCGAAATGTTGTTGCTGCTTGATATACCAAAAGTCAAACGTTTGTCAAATAAGTGTGCAAGTAAACTTTTCACCTGAGAGGTTTCGGTGAGCATACCCCACAGGTGGAGCTTATCTTTTTTTATATTTGTGCTCATATTTTTATACTGAGAATGTTTATTAACTAGAGAGTTGATTTCGAAAGAAATCGACAGAAGTGCGTAATGGAAAATGGTGAAAACGGGACACATTGTACTGTTAAGAAAAAGCGCGCGTAATTACGTCATTTGATTGCGCGAATATAAACGTAAACATTAATTTAAATATTAATACTTAGGGGCTGTCCATTAATCACGTGATCTTTTTTTAAGCATTTTTACCCCCCCCCCCCCCCCCCCAACCCCTTGGTGATACATGGCAAAGTTTAAGACTACCCCCCACCCCCCACCCAACATCACGTGTATTATTAGTATCTACAAAAATTCTTAATTTTTTTAGAATATTTTAGAATATTATCTTAAATACGGGTATAAAGTATAATCTTATTTTATTCTGAAATTAAGGACCATGATAAAAATGTCTAGACAGAAAAGTTGCAGGTTGTTTTTGATTGGTATAAAAATAATAAACGACTGGTGTACACTACACGCCGCTTTTCGATTTAAAAATAGCGCGTTTGAAAAAATAAATACACGTGATATCTTACTACACCCCCTCCCCCCTTGTGACGTTTCGTGATTTTTGTCAAACCCCTCCCCCCCTTTCAAGCCTCACGTGATTAATGGACGGCCCCTTACCTAGAACATTTCATACACAGCCATCTAATCTCAAGATAGGTAGAGCATATAAAAATATTTAACATCCAGACATGAAAGAAATAGGAGCAAAAAATCTGTTTCGGACGAGAATCGAACCCGCGACCTTTAGTTCTTCAATTCTGATATCTAACCGCTCGATTAATCGGTCAGTCAATAGTTTTAAAAATTCATATATAATATGAAACAATTAATAAAATTTAAAAAAATTAAATAACTTACTCTTATATAGCGTTCCAAGTCAATAGGAACATTTTCTTCCATTTGATAGAATGATTTCTTGTATTCAAGATCAGAGTGTTTTGTGACGTCATTTTGTTCTTCAAATTTCACAGTTCTTTTTTCGTCTGTAGCTTCCACATCAATTTGCTTCTGCAATACAGTCAGTGCATTGATTTTTTATGTTACTAAAATAATTATATACCTATTTAAAAGAAAATTTTAAATATGAATCGTAGGTTCATGATAATTTCCATGTCAGTTTGATAACATACATTAAACATAAATGAACTAACATTTAAAAAAAAACTAAATTGAAAAAAAAACCTTTCTTAAAACTATAGTAGGTCAGCTAACATATCAATAAATCATTAATTGACAAGCATGATAGATTATTTGAAACCTAATGGATGTAGGTAATTTAGGCCTCAAAATCTGGGTTAGTTGAAAATGAATGCTTTAAATACATAATATGTACCTACACTGTTTTTAATAATATTGTTAATAATAATAATGTATCGTTCCAATTTTGAATTCAGAGTACTAAAAAAAACTTTAAATGTGTACAATGTACATTGTTCAGAACTAGGAAATTATGCCTATGCGGAGGGAATGGGCATAAAAACTGCTATTTGCTTCCTTCACTATTGTTGAGTGATCCTGTAATTTGACACAAAGTTGTCCAATACCTAAGGATTAGACAACTAAGGAAGGACAAAATGATATTTTATAATTTCAAAAATTACTCATTGTGCTGCTATTGGTTACAAAAATATAGGAACCCACATATTTTCGAAGGAACCTGAGCGTAGGAAACTGTGGGAAAAGCTCTTTGAAGAAAAATTTTATGTTAAAAAAATGTGTCAAAGTTGGGTGCAAGAAGATTCAAACCGGATAATTCTTATGAAAGCAACTCGTACACTGGCCCCCAATACAGAGGAGTGTTATAAGCTTAACATGTTATTGTATCTGTCTGTGGCATTGTAGCTTCCAAACGGATGCATCAATTTTGAATTTTTTTTTTGTTTGAAAGGTGACTCGATCGATCAACGATGGGATGTGAGTAACTTTCATAGATCTGATTGATTTGAAATTTGGTATCCTACTATAATCTGCAGGATACCCAAATCCTCACTATTGTATCTTGGCTCATCGGAATAGGTTATAGACAGATGGTGTTCAGGGTCTGATGATGGAACAGGAAAGAGAAAAGAGGATAAATTGGTGAGACATTCTAAGCTACCTTCATTCGTTCCATTGATATACAATTTTGGTATACAATTTAGTATCGCATTCGTAGACAATATTTAGCTTGTAAATATGTTTTAAAAATAAGATCACAAAATAATTATAAACCCACTTAAATTCTAAAAAAATATCCAGCTGCTACGATGATGTATACTGGTAGAAAAAAAGACCCTTTGCTTACTAACAAAAAACTTAAAAACAAATAAGTTGAATGTACTCAATCACAGGGTACACTCTCGCTCAGTAGGTACATGGGTAAGAAATATTGATATGTTATACAACATATATGCACTAACATTGACTTGGAAGAACTAAAACACAAATAGAAGCACACAGAGCTAAAAAAGAAGGCCCTCCAGGTACAGAGCAAAAAATATCCAGGGTTTTATGAAATTTACACTCATACATTTATACCAGGCAAAGGAAGCAGAACTGGTTTTTATGATCCATAGGCGAACATTAAAGGAAGATTCAATTTCAAAAAATGTTACCACGGTTATGCCAGCTGACCTATATTTTCTATAAGTGAAACAATGTAGTATACCCCTTCTCTGTAGGAGAATGAAATATTAATCCTTGCAGATTCTAAAATTGCATCGCAACATTCGGCTAGGTGTACCTCGGTTTGCTGAGGGCGACCAGCACCCTATGAAATTTTAAATAATGCATAATGCAATAAAAAATAATAAAATGCTAAAAAGCTGGATTCTATCACATGTTGGAATTGAAGAAAATGAGAGTATGGACTGGCTAGCAGACTTAGCAATGACCTGATAGACTATGTGTAGAACAGCCAACTGTCTACTATGACTATTTTCCTTAAATCAAAATTGCATGTTTAACAAACTGGAAAGACCACTTTAATTTAAAATCCTTTGAAAAAGAAATTTGCCATAAAAGTATACAACCTAGACCTGGTAATCAGTTCCTGGTTTAAGAGTGGCAAGCTAGATAGATAACGGACAGTTCTTGCTTTTAGACTTCATTTGGGTCACATTCCTTTGAATATTCACTTCACCATATTGGTCTGAGTGACACTCGAAACTGGTTGAGGTGTATTACTTAAGAAGATATACATCATATTCTGGAGGAGTGCATCCTGAATGAGGAACTGAGACAAAAGCTGCTTGAAAAAATGAAACATGATAAAAACTATGTGGGAGTGTTGTACACAGTTTAGTCAGATCTGATGTGAGATGGTACTTTACAGGTATATGAAATGGCTATAAAATTATTGAGGCGAAAAAATACTAAACAGACCCCATTTTATAAAGCAAAACCCCATACGAGGTTGACATATTACTGAATAAGGCTGAATAAAAGATTAAAAAATTAGAGAAAAAAAAAGTACCATTTGAGGTGAATTTGTGTATGGTAAAATGAATGAGTGAATGAATGAATGAACACGATTTGATGTAGTACAGTGCTAAATATAATAAGGCACAGTGGGGTTTTTATTAAGATTCATTAAGATAACAAATTGACAAATAATAATAATTAATTTAAAAAACTTAAATTAAAAATTATAAAAATCACTACCACCATCAAAAAAAACTGATATTTAAAAAGTCTGAAATAATACAAGCTTGATAATTTTAAGTAAACTTATAAACAAGTATAACTATATTTTGTCTTTATGTGATGTGACCATAATAAAGGGCAGAACCTGAGGTAGCAAAGTTACTTAGCGGTCCTCGATACCTAAGGATCAAAATCATTTCAAAATTATACTATAAGTGACCACAGAACTAAGTACTAGATATAAATTTCAACTTGATACTTCTTACACATGTTTTTGAGACGATAGAACTTTTGTTTAGGAAAATAAATTACTAATTTCTTTCTGCAAATAACTATCAAAATATTTAAGCCTAATTTTTAAGTTAATTATTGAATATGTTAGGCATATAGAAATATTAAAATTCATGTAAAATGCAATGATTTATATTATTGTTCTATAGTCAGAAAATTATTTTTATATTCAATAAAATACATAGGGTAAGTGTACTGTAAAAGAAATTTATAAACATCATACTTTTCTATCAATCATAATATACAGTTTAACAGAAAATTGATAAATAAATATTAAGTAAATAGGTGCATTGTAGGTATTGTAAGTAGGTAATTGTGTTTCACAGACAATAGAAGTTACTATATTTTAGCACAAGAAAAAAGACTTCAATACAATTATTAATAATGTATAATAAGTATTATCATTTGATAAAATTTTCATTTCTTCATTTACCTACTAGCCGATAACTTAAATAGTTAAATAAGTTTTAATTAAAAAATACTCAATAAATAGTGTAAGTAAACGATAATTTCCGGTTTAACGCTAATATCAAAGGGTTTGAAAATTCTTTTATATTCTATTTGTGTTGTGGGTATAAAAAAGTGATTAACTTACAATCAAAGTGATGGAAGCCTAATCGAACTAGAATCAAAATAATAACTGAATGGGCTATTGTTGAATCGATACAATGCGGTGTTAAGTGGCGAGTAAAAAAATCGATAGATTACGAAAGGAAAGGTACAACAAGTGGGCGGGAATTATGATAGAATTGTGTAGGTTATACTTACTACGTTTTCATCATCTTTTTTTAAACCCAATAGTAATTTCTCTCTCTCAATGCCTCGCCTTTTCTCTATAATTAGAGATTGTAGGTCCGTTGAAGATATCATTTTGAACCATGAACCAAGTCACTATTCTAAACTGAATTTCACTTTTAAGTTAAATGTTTATACGTTTGTTTGTTATAAACATATGTAATTTGAATGGATTTAGTTTAATATTAACAAAAAAAAAGTGAAACTCATCAAATGTAAAGAGACCAAGATTGTTAATTAAATAAGGCAATTTATAGAATAGGATTCAATTCATACAAACAAACAAAATCAAATAAAATAAACGTTTACTATGACGTTTACTTTAAAAAACTTTGACATTACTTTTTTTTATTTTCAGGTGACTATGGCAACCAGAATGGCAACGCCATATTTTGGTAAGTTGGCAGCGATATACAGAGGGCGTTGTCACATGGTCACATCACATCGGTGTTCTGTGACCACATCGTGATCATGCTGTGACACTGTGTGAAAAAGTCATAACAACATGTCATAATATCGTAACCTGTGGTTTTAACTTAACATCCAGGTTCACTTCATAATCACAGAGACACAGAGTACCTACTTTGTGCCGTAAAAAAAGATATTCAGTGCGCGAGTTTTGGAACTAAATACAGCGTCATCTAACGTGGAACAGTAAAAATAATAAGTTAAATACTGCCACCTATGAGCAGAATTTAAAACAATGCTATGTAATGCTAAATCTACGCTAAACGAAAAAAACTTTCATTGCATGCAAACGCCATGCAAATCAATGAATGATACCAACTTTCCGTAGTGCAATTTTTTTGTCGGTTACATCTCAACTAACACGAAAAAAATTATAGGTACCAACCAAATGGTTTTTTGCCATCTATCAAATATTATATGCAAACTTTTGTGATACATACGAGTAAATTTGGTAGGGCCACTTTTTCTAACATAGGTACCGTTTTTCTGATTTCTATCGAAATATAGTATAACTAATTTCATTATTTTCATTTACAAACATAGGTATAGCTTTTTAGTTATTAATTTTTTAAAATAGTGATAGAAAAACAGGATATGATGACATATTAACAATTCTACAAAGAGTACCTACCTATAGATTTAAAATGATTCTATTCTACTGATTAACAACTGCTTGATTAGGAATTTTTTCAAATTGGCGCAAGTTGATTTGTTTACTTCTTGTGTGATTTTAAGGAAAACTACATATAATTACACGATATAGAATCATAGGAGTTTATATAAATTGTACTGGGTGAGGATTTTAACAACCATTCTTTCAATGTAATGATTTTTAGTAAAAAACCGATTTTCCCGCTGTCTTGTTTCTTTTTAGTACCGTTCAATAGAAAAATATTGAGATATGACTACACAACCTTTTCCCGATAAAAGCAATATGTGTAGTTGTCATTTCCCGCTCTGCCCCGGGGCGCGCCACGTAGAGTTTTTAGCGTATTGGAAGTTACCTACGTCGTGTTTGCACTACTTCGCACTGTTTAAAGGTTATTTTTAATGTTCTGAGATAATGTAAGTAGAGATCCTTATGTGTTTCACTGATTAAGTTTTATTTTTATAGCGAATTTATGAAATTCACGGGCGCCGCTTTCGGTTTGCAAACTGAGTCGACACACAAACGAACTAGTTTTGGTCCACGGCTCGCCACAGCTGATATCGTTCGCACTGCACGTCCCCCCTGGGCTGACCGCGCGGTGGATCGATAATTTAAGACCCAGAATATACTATGTATTTTAGGGGGCGAATAGTTGTCAATAGTAAGTTCGTTCGATTTTTAATTGTCAAATGCGCGCACTGCTATATGAAAATGAAAAAAAATTATGTTACCTTAATTATAAACTAAACTAAAATATAGAAATTAAAAAAAATAAAACTAAATTTAGAAATTTAAATTCTAGAAGGTATGATGGAAGTAACGAAATATTATATTTTAATAAAATATTAGTGTTTTTAATTCTTCAGTTACATAAATAACACTAGGATTTTCCCGAAATGCCTTTTGGGGGTGGGGATTTGAGCGAGTTCAGATGGGGTGAATCATACAGCCATCTGGCAACACTCCATAAACAGGCTATCTTTTAACTAGAATTTACTTCATCTGTGTTTTTGTATACTATTTAATAAACGTTGTCCGATTTTGATCGTATATTAGAAAACTTAGCAGACAACACTCCGTAGACTAGGTATCAAGTACCTGCTATAATTCACTTTACAAAACTGTTATTTGAGAGCTCCATTCCATTCCACCAACCCATTATGCCCCACTGCAAGGGCTAGGGGGCTTGGAGCTTAATCCACGACGCCGCTCCAGTGCGGATTGGTGAATTTTAACGACTGCCATCCATATTAACCGGGACCGACGGCTTAACGTGCTCTCCGAGGCACTGAGTTAAAGACAGTTATGTACTAGTGATAGTCAGAAAAAATTCATTGGTACACGGCCGGATTCGAATCAAGCCGGTATGGCTTTCTAAACTTCGAATAGGTTCGCTGCGCTATCGCGACATTCGCTCACACGTTTGAGAGCTCAGTCGCAATTAATTACCTCAACTTTTTCATAATAAGTCCCATACAGTTACAGTGATACACAAGGATCTTTGCAGCTGTAAAGTTATTCACAGAAAGTGTCACAGTGGCATAAAATAGAGATGAAGGAGAGGCCCCTCCCACTTGTATCCCAGGCTGCCCGCGCGGCTGTACCAGCGTATTGAGCCATTCGCAGGCGAATCAGAGTCGCAAAGATCCCGCGTTTACGAGAGTTAAGTACCAAAAAAATTTATTCTACCCAAGAATTTAGGCGATTATACTAAAGGGAGAATTTTGAAAATGCATTTTTCTGCATAATAATTTCATATTATTTATTATCAAATTTTGACTGAAGTGAAAATGTCTGGATTTTGAAAATAGCAATGAGAAGAATATGAAATGGCGCAAACGATTTACCCAAGGCCGAAGTCTAAAATTTATATTTTCAACTTTTAATTTACGCCACTTCATTATTAGGTATATTATGAAAATTACCAATCTAAGCTGTTTCAGACATTCAGAACATCTGATGTACCTACATGCAGATGTCAAAAAAATTTACATGCGTAATCGCAATACATCTGATTGTACTAATTTACAAAACGATCTAGACCGGCTTTCTGATTATTATTTTAATAAACGTATTAAAGTTAATTTAAAATAAATGCAGTCAAATAACTTTCACTCTCAATACACACCCTAACATATTTAATTATACGTTAGAAGGTAGTCTCATTGCTAAAGAAAGCACAATTCGCAATTTGGATGTAATATTAGATAGCAAGTTAACCATGATTGATCATATAGACACAGTCTCTAATAAAGCATATAAAAATTTAGGCTTCTTCCTGCGTGTACCTAACGGAACCTTTCAGTAATATTAATTGTTTAAAAGTTCTTTACCTATTATGCCTCTGGCAGGAGTACCCTAGAATATGCATGCCTTGAATGGTATTCAAATTACATCATTCATGTTATATAATTAATAAAGATAGAAAAAATTCAATATTTATTCATCAAAAACTAAAATTTCCGAACTGTGCTACACTTTAATACTTATGATGATGCCTGTCGAAGTCACAAAATATTAACCCTGGAACAAACTGCAACATGCTTCTTTTATATGATAGGTATCCGTAATCGTCGCGTAGATTGTCCGCCTTTGGTGGCTGCACTCTAAATCTCTGGCTGCACTCACATAAAATACTCCTCGCCGTCGCACCCGCCACTCGCAATTACTTTACGTACCCCAGTCCAGCGCACATTATGCCCGTGGCTCAACAATGTACCGAATTCCTAGTAATTATAATAATGTGTTCATCTAGATCCATTCCAAAAATCGAGGCAGGCGTACAAATAAGATTTGTGGGACTGTTTATGCTCTTGAGATCTAATATAAGTATTATCTGCTTATGCATATATGCATATTTGTGTCTTTGTATTTAATGTGTACTTACTCATATACTCGTACTATGGTGCATATGAATATATAGTATGAAATTTTAACAACCTTCCAAAAAAATTCTAGATGTTAGGTATCACCAATAGACCTCATTACGTAAATAAAAAATATAATAGGTATACATTTTCATAATAAATTATTTTATCTACAACAGTGTTATTTTATAACCGTCAGTTGCCTTCTTTGTGACGACGCGCCCGAGACCTCTAGTCCGACATGCGGCGGAGTATACAGCGGCCTAAAGTTATTGGTTTTTCCGGGAAAGGTGCATTCATATCTCAATATTTTCTTATTTAACGATTCTAAAAGAAAACAAGACGGCCATCGGTTTTTTAGCAAAGATAGCATTAAAATTGCATCTTGTATTGAATGTATATATATTAAATAATTATGTGTATATATCTTTGAAAAAATTCAATTGTTGAACCTAAGTGAAATCTGTTAATGGCCTTTCCCCTGTGTTATATGTAATAACTGTTTGTGGTTTTTGGCTCTAGATTTAGTTAAATAAATAAATAAAAAAAAATTAAAAATAGATATAATGCAAATGACGTTTTATTTATTTTACTAATTCACAGTTGCTCCAGTACAAATCACCTACCTGGAATTTGGCGATCAATATTTTACCCACTTCCACTGAAGCTATCGGGCTGAAATTTTGAAAATATGTAACTTAATACACAAAAATGATAAACATGACCTGATGCTACAAGCCAAGATTGTCTCCTCATGCCCTCATACCCCTCAGAAATACCCCTGTATTTCTCAACAGTTAGTAGCGAAAACAAAATTTTGTATATAAGCTAGATGGTTTTAATATATATGGTTAAGCATGATTTTGACCAAAAACTGATGTTGAACCTAGCATAATTTGGTCGCACGAGCGAACTCCTGTAACGGTTAAATCTCTCAAAACAAATTGTAATGATTTCAAGGATCTTTATACAAATACTGCCTATCTATATATAAAAGCCTGCCCTGGCTGCCTGGCCGCCCCAAAGCGAGTGTCGATTGTAGCGACCTCTATAGAGTCCGTTGATGACTATGAATCTCAGGGTTTCGGGTTCGAGAGCTGAGTACGGTCATGTATAGTTTCGCCTCAAACTTTATGGCGGGTCGAATGGAACTGTACAATCAAACCAATCTATAAAGGTATAGTTGCTAAGCTCTCTAAGGATGTTTGTTGGGTTCGACAAAATTAAACAACGTACAGGTACACAAATATATTAATCATGACCACACACATAGGTATAAACAAAGATTACGATTTCTTAAAAACTATGGTACATTGTAAATACAGCAAATACAAAAAATTATGAGTTCAGTTTTATTCTAGGATATTCTATACTAAATAAACTTTTACTTTAAGAGCCAGACTACTTGGCATATGAAATCTAATTAGAAACTACTGTAAGGTCTGTGGACACCCTTTTGACCAATTATTGACGAAACGAATTGCTTACAAGTTACACAAATCAGTTTCCCCTGATAATGTCTTTTAGGCCAGTCTCTTCAGTTAGCTATTAGATTAATTATTATGCTAGAAGCGTAAACGAGAGGATGCGTCCGAAGAAATTCCGGCGTGGCACCTAGTCGCACGCACAGGCTGACTGTGCCGCCCGTGTACCGGTCCAAACCATCGCTGAACACGTAACTGAATCTGGAACTGAAATCGTCCATATTGAATGACGATATATTCTTAATATTATTACAATTAAAAACAGGCGGTTGTACTTTCAGTTCATACGATTAAAGATTGTAAACCCAAGCCGCATCTCGACTACTTTAAGTAGGACAGGCCTTGTACTAGGTAAATATACGGAACGGTCCTTGAACAGAAGGTCCGACCTCCGCTGCTGAGCCCATCTGGCACACTATATATTGCTTTGTTACTAAAAGTCAATGTAACGATTTTTTTCCATTTTTAGCATTCCACATAGAGGGTTAGCGGTCTTCAACCATCCCCTTTGTTTTGTATCGACCTGAACTTCATTTTTATAAACACATTTATTTTTATTCCTTACAAGTATTAGACTTATGTGTTATTGAAGGAGCAAAGACTTTCTTGTAGGGCAGACAGTGGTTTTAACCAATACATGTGCCAGATGGGCTCAGCAGCGGAGGTCGGACCTTCTGTTGAAGGACCGTTCCGTATATTTACCTAGTACAAGGCCTGTGCTACTTAAAGTAGTCGAGATGCGGCTTGGGTTTACAATCTTTAATCGTTTATCACAATGTACCTACTTAACGTAATTACTAACCGGCGGGGTCTATCGCGCGATCTGATGGTACTACGGCACTCTGCGAGGTCTTTGGTTACACACTTATCAACGAAAGATCGTACCGTTTCTCGTGTTCGAACTGGTCGTGGTGCTGGCTCGCGGGCGCTGCCGGATGGGCGACGGACGGATTAGCGTCTCAGAACCGAAGTCTCGCCCTCGGCCGCAAGACGCCGCACTGGACCGTGCGTCTGTCTTCGAACCCTCGGCGTTGCGTGCATGTAAAGATATATATATGTATATATTAATAATAAAGACGAGCTTCGTCGAATACTTTACATATGCCTTGGGAGGCTATTGCAGCTGCAGTGGGCCGTGGTTCGCGACTGGGACTACTTAGTCTGCGGCAATCGATCTGGTAGCGAGATATCTGTTACTTCTGCCAATTAAAATAGTGAAATCTAAAACGATTTTATGATACAAACAAAACGAAAAACTTGAACAGACTCGCACTGATTTAAAGTTTCGGAATTTGAATCAAATCGTGTAGCCGGGACCGCCCATTGGCTAAACGGTATGTCAAAGTATACGAAACGATGATTATTCTCCCTTGTTAGTATTCTTGAAAGAAACATGTTCGCATTCAGCAAGTTGAGCGCGACCAAAATTGTGTTATTGCATTTTTTCTAGTTCCCACCCTATTTAGCTTGTAGCGCCTATTTTCGTTCGTGCCTAAATCAAACTACTATTTTTATACGGATTCGCTTAGGCAATCGGTGAATTTAGCGTTCCCGTTCGTATGTCGGATAATTTGTAAAGTAGCGAGGAATACCCACCTAGCTAAAATGAAGCCACGGAATGGCGAAACAGCCGGAGAAACCTCTTACGGGGTTCGTAGACAGGTCTCTATGTAACCATATGACATAGACAATGATTGAGATAATATTGGACGAGGATGGAAGGTTTGATTACGTTACTGTTAAAAGTTACTAATAATACTTCTAATAAATAGTGTGGATAAATAAGTATTTTAATACGATTAGACACATATCAAACTTGGTGTCAGGTTTTTCAAGATATTAATAACCCCAGTAGACAGATAAACTTGAGTGACACAAAAAGCGCAGTAGTATACGAATAAAAAATGCCTAATATACGCACCATTGGTGAACTAAAAGTAAGTAATGACAACAATGCCTTACACTGGAGAAGATGGTACCAAAAATTTTATTTATTTGTTAGTGCAGCAAATTTGGAACAAGCATCCGACAAAAAATAATCACAATATAGGAGACTAAGAAATAGAAATATACAATTCATTTTATTAAATGAATTGTATATTTCGTTCTGTTCACAGACGACAAGATAAGTTTCCATGATGTCAAAAAATGATTTAACGAGTACTTCATTCGAAGGAAAAGTATCGAGAGATAAGTTTTTCACAAGGACACAAGCACCAACGGAATCGTTTGATAATTTCATAACAGATTTGCAAAACAAAAGTCTCATATGTGAGTCCAACGAAATGAGGGAAGACTTATCAAACATTATACGGTTAAAGAGAGATTGCTCAGGAAAGAGGGCAATAGATAAAGCAATAAAAATATGTAAAGCTGCCGAGTTGTCACAAAAACAGGTACAGGAAATTAATAATACAGAACACTCCACGAAACCGGAAACCGTACTTAATAGAACAAAGACGCACTAAACAGTGAGAGAATGTTATCGTTGTGGTCATAGTTGGGACCGAAATCATCAAAAACGGGATGACATGCCAAAAATGTGGTGGTAAAAACCATTTTGCTCGTGTATGTAAAAAGAAACTAAGCCGTCCGAGCTGAAATCAAAACAAACAGGTGGCTAATTTGCTTACACTTCAAGAAGAAGAAGTGTTTTTCATAGGCAAAATCCAATCGTCTAATACTGAAAGTGAGTGGTTTGAACAGTTATTTATTGGCGATAAACAATAGAAAGTTCAGTTAGATACGGTTGCTCAAGTTAATCGCACGTCATTTAATAATTATAAAAGCCTATGATTAGATCCAAAATATATTTTAAAAAACATAATAAATTGGTTACACTTGAGAACAAACGATAATCGGTAAAAGGTATATATACCTTTATTAAATTTTACTTGAGTAATGTAAAGACAGACAATATAGAATAATATTCAGATTGTATTATACTTGATTTAAAATCATGTGTTTATCACGTGTTCATATGCATAGTTGATTACGAAAATACAGATAGCATTGTCAACAGACACCCAGAACTGTTTGATGTTATTGTATGTTTTAAAAAACCGTATAATATAACTTTACAGGAAGGTGCGCGTCCCAGAGCAGATCCGCCCGGACGAGTTCCGTTAGCATTAGAGATTCATTCAAAAAAGAGCTGGACGACATGGTCCAACTAAACATTATTGAGAAAGTGGAGGAAACTATCCGAGTGGATCATCTCTGTGGCAATCACGAGAAAATCGATAAGATTTGGTCACCGGGAAAGATATTAGATAAAGCTCCATTTCCACCATCCTATGTGATAGAGGATGAAAATGGTAATCTGTATAGAAGAAACCGCCAGCATATTACCATTTCATCATCAAATGGTTTAAAACCAGGTCTTGATGAGACATCTGATTCTGATCCTGCATGTTCATTTGCAACTAATGATAATAATAATAAAACAAATGATTCGCTGATTAATGTAGTTGACGATCAGGTAGTAACTAGTGAAGGAACTTATACAAGATCGCAGCGAATAATAAAACCACCTACGAGATATATGTTTGACAATTAAATTGTAATTGTAAACCAGTTAGAGTAGAGGGATGTTACGGGGTTTGTAGTCTGGTATCTATGTAACTTTAAAAGATAGACAATGATTGAGAATGAAGATGATTGAGAGAATATAGGACGAGGGTGGAAGGTTTGATTAAGTTACTGTTAAAAATTACTAACTAGTGTGATTAAATAAGTCTTTTAATACGATTAGACACGCATCAAAGTAAACCGAGGAAAAGAAAGGGACTACAACGCGAAACGAGCCCTCCCTAACAACTGATGTGAAGGTGTTATAATGTGTAGAATGTCCTACGTCTGGGCCACGTGATTGCTAGGTGGTGTGTGCCGGGGTGTGTGATGTTGAAACAAAAATGATACTACAATAAATCGGCTTTTCAAATGGACAAAATTTAACATCATAAAAAGATAAAAGGATAAGTAACCTTACGTAGTCGGTGGATCTGACATTGACGATCTCAAAAAGGTAAGCCTTCGTTCAGAAATTCCTCTTTCGTTCGCTTTCATTCCTTCTTCCAAAACTAGTATAACCTGTCATACCTTTTGAAAATTAATCCAGCTTAGTCTTTAGATCCTTCCCACATCATACCTCGCTTTCAGTGATCGTCATGTCAGACTCCGGCCCGTTTGGTGGTTCCTATTCTAGCTGATTGAGCTATGGCGAGACATCTCTCGATAATATAGTAATAACGCTGCGTTTTAAAAGAATTATTTTACCGGGCGGGATCGGTGTTTGATGTCCAGTTGTAGCGAAAAGAAATGTAGCGACGAAGTAGGAAATTTTCAATAATATCATAAAAATGAAATGCTGAAAATAATAGATCGTAAGGTTGGTGTTAAATACAGACAAGCTTGTGATCGTGAGTGTTTGTACTGTGGATTAGTCGCTATATGATGATGGTGCTAAGTGGTTTTAATGTCCTTGACGAGGTATTTCCCTACACTGCCTTAACCCTCGTACTTCAATTCAAATACCACGTGGGAGAGTTTATTCACGACCGAACATTTTACAAACCTCGGTGCATGTTTGCCCGAGAAGAATTTACTAGTGTTCGATTGCGTAAAGTTTCCGCCTCCACACTATGTCTTGTTTCCTTTTAGTATCGTTCAATAGTAAAATATTAAGATACAAACCTTCCCCGAAAAAATCAATAACTCTAGTCACGGTTCACGGCCGCTAAACGCTTCAACCCGCTTCGGTCTAATGGTCTGGGACGCGTCGTGAAAAAGAAGGCAACCAAACGTTATACACTAACACTGTAGATAAAATAACTTATTATAAAAATGTAACCTATATTTATTATTTACGTAATGAGGTCTGAATTTGTAAGTGGACGTTTATCCGAAACAAATATTAATAAGTTTCATGATATTATCATCAACGCTATGGATGATGGTTTCCAGGTGGACGCCATGTATACTGACTATTCCAAAGCTTTTGATAAAATTGCGCATAACTTGTTAATAAAAAAGATGGAAGCAGTTGGTATACACGGCGATCTTCTTAGATGGTTAAAATCCTACCTATCCAACAGGTCTCAACCTGTTGCCATCAAAGGTTTTACATCTAGCTTTGTTCCCATAAGTTCTGGTGTTCTCCAAGGATCCCATCTAGGGCTACTAAATTAACATATTTATAAATGATGTAACAAATAAACAAATCCAATATTCTACTTTATGCAGACGATACAAAGATTTTTAATATTATTAAAACAGAACAAGATTGCATCCTTTACAGGATGACCTAAATAAATTAGGCGAATATTGTATTGCCAACAGATTATATTTTAATGTAGAAAAGTGCTATAATACACTAACCTACTCTAGAAAAAGAAAACCGTTTTAAAATGTGAATGTAAAATCTTCAATCATAGCTTGAAAATAGTTTCTGAGATTAGGGATCTGGGAGTTCAACTAGACCAACAACTTAAATTCACTTCGCACATTGATAAAATCACAGCTAAAGCTTATAAATGTTAGGATTTACTTTTCGACAGGGTAATAATGACTTTCAAAATGTAAAAACTTATATTATTATACAATGGCCTAGTCCATTCCCAATTAGAATACGCGTCTACTATTTGGAACCCACAATATCAACAATACATTGACGCCACAGAAGGTATACAAAGAAAGTTTTGTAAGCGTTTAAGTCATAGATTAAGAAGCAATCACATAAAGCAAAGACAAGGATCAAACTTTTCTATTTAAAATTATAAATAACGTTTTAGATTCTCCTTATTTATTGAGTGACATACTTCTGAAGTGTTCGTATTTAGGTACCTACTCGTAGCAAACACACATTCGCGATAAAACTTTTCAAAACTAATTATGCTAAACATCGTTTTATTATGTTCGGTGGGATAGTAAATACCTAACTATTAGTACCTATTAAGTATTATTGCCAACGAATTGTAATAAAATAGCTGCCTCGTTGAGAGTTGGCTCTAACTACCTAACTAACTAAAATTAGATCTAAAAAGAAATTGTTCATTATAATTTAAGTGGGAGTATTTTAAAATATAATGCTTAACTTTAATAAATTAAATAATCTCGCTATCTCGAGGGTCGTGATAGCTCGTACGAAACGAACCTGTTTCAAATCTATAAGGCCATGTGGCCATGGTTCGAATCCAGGCGTGTACCAATGAGTTTTTTCTGACTTAAGTAAATTAACTATCACTGACTCTGTGCCTCGGAGAGCACGTTAAGCAATCGGTCCCGGGTGCTGTCAATAGATGGCGGTCGTTGCAATTCGCAAACCCGCATTGGAGCAGCGTGGTGGATTAAAGCTCCAACCCCCTCATCTTGAGTGGGAGGTCTAAGTCCCTGCAGTGGGGTACAAAAATAAAAAAGGGCTGATTGATGGAAAATCTCGCTATGAGTAGATTAACAAATAAAAGAAATGAAACGATACGATTTGTGGTTGTTGATCTAGGAAGCCGGAAGATGTCGCTTGCCTCGATCTATCGTCGATCTGCTTACAATCTCTCCAGAAGTTACAGGAAATCTTACTCGGTGGTTGCAGATGGTATGCTTCCTCGATGTACAGATATTTCACTGAAACGTTTTTTGAACGTGTATTAGTGAAATGAAAGAAAAAAATTATTAACAGATTATATAAAATACCACAAAACAAAAATTAGCGGATATTACAAAAACAAAATCGATAAACCGCTTGTTGTGTTAATCATTTGAGAAAAACTATGTGTGACTACAGAATGTCTGTTAATCGATAAAAAAGAATTATATATCCAAACAATATCGGGGGGGGGGGGGGGGGGGGGGGGGCTAACAATTACCCTGCCTTCTGGTTTGAATTCAACTAATTTATACAAAATGTTTAAATTTAGTACTTCATATAAATATAATATTTATTTGTACGAAAATGATATAAATAAATATTGAAAAGTAAAATGTAAAGAAAATGCGCACTCTGTTGTTTTAACGAATAAGAAATTAAATACGTTAATATCTAACAACTCAATATTAACGAATAAATAAAAAAGAAAAAACATTAACAAGAGAAGGTAGGTATAGGTTGTGCGAGTCTGTAAAAATTCCGTATGTGTTCACTTTGTTAATGATTCTGTAAAATTTCCTTAACGCTGAAAATTAATACGAATAGCTATTAATGAACACATATCACAAACAATGTAAAGAAAATTTCAAAAGATTGAAATTCTCGAATTAATGACCTAACGATATATAAATTGAAATATTTAGTATTAAAAGCTGAAAAGTTTAAGAAAAGATGAAGTTTAACATGTAATAAAAATTTACGTCTACTAATAAATTTAGGTACTATTTCATCTCTCAAACTGACCTAAGAGCACAGATAGGTATATATTTTCGGTCGCCAAAGGTAACGTATTAAAAATAAACGTCTTCATAAAAATGAAGTTAAGTGTGCCAGATGGGCTTAGTAGCGGAGGTCGGACCTTTGGTTCAAGGATCGTTCCGTATATTTTACCTAGTACAAGGCCTGTGCTACTAAGGTAGTCGAGATGCGGCTTTGGTTTACAATCTTTAATCGTTTATCACAATGTACCTACTTAACGTAATTACTAACCGGCGGGGTCTATCGCGCGATCTGATGGTACTACGGCACTCCGCGAGGTCTTTGGTTATACACTTATCAACGAAAGATCGTACCGTTTCTCGTGTTCGATCTGATCGTGATGCTGGCTCGCGGGCGCTCTCGGACGGCGAGAAGGACGAGCGGCGGATAGATTAGCGGGCGCCGAGCTGGCTGCGCGGTGGCCGGCCGATGTGGAGTCGTCTCAGAATCGAAGATCTCGCCCTCGGCCGCAAGACGCCGCGCGGGACCGCGCGTCTGTCTTCGAACCCTCGGCGTTGCGTGGATGTAAAGATAATAAAGATATTATAATAGTGGCACATAGAACCTAACACCCCAGCATTATCTCTGTAAACATAGTTCAGGACCATAGTACTTATTTCTAACGAATACAAGCAATGATGCTTGCTAAAATGAATGATTTCTAAACAATAAAACATTACAAAACATAATAAACGCCCCAAACAATAATTAAAATAATTTAAAAAAAAACCTACATGCAAATTCAACAATACCTATAACTTAAAAATACACAAAATATTTAATTAAGTCTTCTGCTTTTCAAACCTAGCAGATAAATTTAGTTTAATATAAAGAAAAAAAAAAAGAGTAAAAAAACTCGAAATAATATGTGTTGTCACAATTAGGTGTCGTGTAGGTCCATCAATTTCAATATTTTGTCTTTAAATACGGTACAAGAATTATTAAAAATGTCAAATGAAACATATGGCTACTGTCGTACGAATGACAAATTCTGTACTAGGGGGCACGAAACCCTGCGTTGGCACGGATTTTAGGCAACGCAAAGAAAAGCGCTCGAGCGAATGGTATGCGACTAAGTACACGGAAGTAAATTTTCTCCAGAAGTTCAGGGCAATTATATGTGCTGGTGCAAATACTATAAAGGATTTTGTACCGATTTAGTAAATTTGCGTAAGACATCGATGAACCGCCAAATCGCGAACATGCACGGCTCTTAGAAACGACTTTGGTATCATCTCCGCCTTATCCTTGTACGCATCATAGCGTGAATTCCATGAAATAATATTAACTTTACGAGTGTTAATTACTGTATATTGTTGCGACTCTTCATCTACTACTGATTGTGTATAAGCTTGTGATAAGTCGATTTTACTGAATTGACTCACTCCCGTTTAATTTTGTTAATAAATCGTCTACTCAAGGTATCGGAAAACGGTCAATCTCCAAACTTTTATTTATTCTCAATTTAAAATCGCCACAAATTCGAATAGTACTATCTGCTTTGATTACCGGTACAATCGCCGTGGCCAAGTCCGACTAATCGACCGGTCTGATAACTCCGTCGCGTACCAGTGCGTCGAGAGTGCGCTCCACCGGTTCGCGCAAAAGCGTAAGTGAGAGGGTGCGCCCGAAGATATACCGGCGTGGCCGCTAGTCGCACGCACAGGCTGACCGTGCCGCCCGTGTACCAGCCCAAACCATCGCTGAACACGTAACTAAATCTGGAACTGATATCGTCCACATTGAATTACGATATATTCTTAATATTATTACAATTAAAAATAGGCAGTGGTACTCTCAGTTCATATAACCATTAACCACCGTCTGCCCTATAAGAAAGTCTTTGCTCCTTCAATAACATACAAGTCCAATACTTGTAAAGTATTAAAAATAAACGTGTTTCTAAATATGAAGTTAAGGTTTTTCATCGTTTATCACAATGTACCTACTTAACGTAATGACTAACCGGCGGGGTCTATCGCGCGATCTGATGGTACTACGGCACTCTGCGAGGTCTTTGGTTATACACTTATCAACGAAAGATCGTACCGTTCTCGTGTTCGATCTGGTTATGATGCTGGCTCGCGGACGCTGCCGGACGTCGAGAAGGACGGGCGACGGACGGATTAGCGAGCGCCGAGCTGGTTGCGTCCGCCGGTGGCCGGCCGATGTGGAGTCGTCTCAGAACCGAAGTCTCGCCCTCGGCCGCAAGACGCCGCGCTGGACCGTGCGTCTGTCTTCGAACCCTCGGCGTTGCGTGTATATAAAGTTATATATTAATAATAAAGACGAGCTTCGTCGAATACTTTACATATGCTCGGTGCCTTGGGAGGCTATTGCAGCTGCAGTCTAGTAGTCTGCAACAATCTACATGATAGCGAGATATCTGTTCGGACACTGTTACTTCTGCCAATTAAAATAGTGAAATCTAAAACGATTTTATGATACAAACAGAACGAAAAACTTGAACACACTCGCACTGATTTAAAGTTTCGGAATTTAAATCAAGTCGTCTAGCTGGGACCGCCCATTGGCTAAACGGTATGTCATAGTATACGAAACGATGATTATTCTCCCTTGTTAGTATTCTTGAAAGAAACGTGTACGCATTCAGCAAGTTGAGCGCGACCAAAATTGTGTTATTGCATTTTTTCTAGTTCCCACCCTCTTTAGCTTGTAGCGCCTATTCAGATTGTATTACAATACTTGGTTTAAAATCATGTGTTAGTCATGTGTTAATCACGTGTTCATATGCATAGTTGATTATGAAAATACAGATAGCATTGTCAACAAATACCCAGAACTGTTTGATGTTATTGGATGTTTTAAGAAACCGTATAATATAACTTTACAGGAAGGTGCGCGCGTCCCAGAGCAGATCCGCCCAGACGAGTTCCGTTAGCATTAGAAATTCATTCAAAAAAGAGCTGGACGACATGGTCCAACTAAACATTATTGAGAAAGTGGAGGAAACTATCCGAGTGGATCATCTCTGTGGCAATCACGAGAAAATCGATAAGATTTGGTCACCGGGAAAGATATTAGATAAAGCTCCATTTCCACCATCCTATGTGATTGAGGATGAAAATGGTAATCTGTATAGAAGAAACCGCCAGCATATTACCATTTCATCATCAAATGGTTTGAAACCAGATCTTGAGACATCTGATTCTGATACTGCATGTTCATTTGCAACTAATGATAATAATAATAAAACAAATGATTCGCTGATTAATGTAGCTGACGATCAGGTAGTAACTAGTGAAGGAACTTATACAAAATCGGGGCGAATAATAAAACCACCTATGAGATATGTGTTTGACAATTAAATTGTAATTGTAAACCAGTTAGAGTAGAGGGATGTTACGGGGTTTGTAGTCTGGTATCTATGTAACTTTAAAAGATAGACAATGATTGAGAATGAAGATGATTGAGAGAATATAGGACGAGGGTGGAAGGTTTGATTAAGTTACTGTTAAAAATTACTAACTAGTGTGATTAAATAAGTCTTTTAATACGATTAGACACGCATCAAAGTAAACCGAGGAAAAGAAAGGGACTACAACGCGAAACGAGCCCTCCCTAACAACTGATGTGAAGGTGTTATAATGTGTAGAATGTCCTACGTCTGGGCCACGTGATTGCTAGGTGGTGTGTGCCGGGGTGTGTGATGTTGAAACAAAAATGATACTACAATAAATCGGCTTTTCAAATGGACAAAATTTAACATCATAAAAAGATAAAAAGATAAGTAACCTTACGTAGTCGGTGGATCTGATATTGACGATCTCAAAAAGGTAAGCCTTCGTTCAGAAATTCCTCTTTCGTTCGCTTTCATTCCTTCTTCACCAAAACTAGTATAACCTATCATACCTTTTGAAAATTAATCCAGCTTAGTCCTTAGATCCTTCCCATATCATACCTCGCTTTCCGTGATCGTCATGTCAGACTCCGGCTCGTTTAGTGGTTTCTATTCTAGCTGATTGAGCTATGGCGAGACATCTCTCGATACTATAGTAATAACGATGTGTTTTAAAAGAATTATTTTACCGGGTGGGATCGGTATTTGATGTCCGGTTGTAGCGAAAAGAAATGTAGCGACGAAGTAGGAAATTTTCAATAATTCCATAAAAATGAAATGCTAAAAATAATATATCGTAAGGTTGTGTTAAATACAGACAAGCTTGTGATCGTGTGTCTTTGTACTATGAATTAGTCGCTATATGATGATGGTGCTAAGTGGTTTCTATTATGTCCTTGACGTGGCATTGCCCTACACTGCCTTTACCCTCGTCCTTCAATTCAAATACCACGTGGGAGAGTTTATTCACGACCGAACACTTTACAAACCTCGGTGGATGTTTGGCCGAGAAGAATTTACTAGTGTTCGATTGCGTGAAGTTTCGTCTCCACACTATGTCTTGTTTCCTTTTAGTATTGTTTAATAGTAAAATATTAAGATACAAACCTTCCCCGAAAAAATCAATAACTCTAGTCACCGTTCACGGCCGCTAAACGCTTCAACCCGCTTCGGTCTAATGGTCTGGGACGCGTCGTGAAAAAGAAGGCAACCAAACGTTATACACTAACACTGTAGATAAAATAATTTATTATGAAAATGTAACCTATATTTATTATTTACGTAATGAGGTCTATTGGTGATACCTAACATCTAGATTTTTTTTGTATGGTTGTTAAAATTTCAGCCTGTATAACTTAAAGTAAAGAAATTTGGATGTCAATGTTCGTTCAGCTAATAACAAACAATTCTCATTATTACATTACTACCAAATTTATCACCTACGAATACTATATAACTTTTACTAACTATGGATATATTGATATTTATTATCAAAACTGAATTTGTAAGTGGACGTTTAACCGAAACAAATATTAATGAGTTTCATGATATTATCATCAACGCTATGGATGATGGTTTCCAGGTGGAGGTCGTGTAAACTGACTATCCCAAAGCTTTTGATAAAATTTCGCATAACTTGTTAATAAAAAAGATGAAAGCAGTTGGTATGCACGGCGATCTTCTTAGATGGTTAAAATCCTACCTATCCAACAGGTCTCAACCTGTTGTCATCAAAGGTTTTACATCGTGCTTTGTTCCCATAAGTTCCCCAAGTTCTGGTGTTCCCCAAGGATCCCATCTAGGGCTACTCCTCTTTTACATATTTATAAATGATGTAAAAAATTTAATAAACAAATCCAATATTCTACTTTATGCAGACGATACAAAGAGTTTTAATATTACTAAAACAGAACATGATTGCGTCCTTTACAGGATGACCTAAATAAATTAGGCGAATATTGTATTGCCAACAGATTTGAATATTGCCGTAAAGTCTTCAATCATAGTTTGAAAATTGTTTCTGAGATTAGGGATCTGTGAGTTTAACTAGAGCAACAACTGAAATTCACTTCGCACATTGATAAAATCACAGCTAATGCTTATAAAATGTAAGGATTTATTTTTCGACAAGGCAATGACTTTCAAAATGTCAAAAATTTTATATTATTATACAATGGCCTAGTCCGTTCCCAATTAGAATACGCGTTTACTATTTGGAACCCACAATATCAACAATACATTGACGCCATAGCAGGTATACAAAGAAACTTTTGTTAGCGTTTAGTTTAAGTTATAGATTTAAGAAGCAATCATATGATCTTGTACCGTTCTTTAAACGCAGAGAACACGGTGATCAAACTTTCCTATTTAAAATTATAAATAACGTTTTAGATTCTCTTTATTTATTGAGTGACATACTTCTGAAATGTTCGTATTTGGGTACTCGTAGCAAACACACATTCGCTGTAAAACGTGATAAAACTAATTATGCTAAAAATAGTTTTTTTTTTTAAGAACCTGCAGTAGATATAATGATTGTTATAACCATATTGACATTTTCAATTTTAAACTTAAACAGTACTTTTATGTTAGATGGTGGTGGCCTCAGCCAAGAATATATTATAAATACCTTTTACCTGCCCTTGTCAAATGGCTAAAAGTGTTGGATTGAGTTAACTTTTCTGGTAATTTACCTTAAATTTAATTATAACTTTGTAATTTATTTTTGACTTATTTATCAAACAATGTTTTGATTAAAATATAAGTTGACACTGCTCGCCAAGGTATGTGAGAGGCATTTATGGAAACTGTATTGGCTATTGTACAAACTATATGTTTTATTGATATGTGAAATAAAACGCTGTTTGTTTCTCTGTGATTAAAAAGTTTTAAAAAAATTGCAGAAAATGAATTAATGAAGATCTGTTGTGTAAGGAAAAAAAATTTGTAAGTTATGGTTAGTTGGTAAAACCTTAAAATTCGAAGCTGTAAATCTAAGTGCTCGATAAATGACAATGATTGAATTATAATCAAATTCGTATCGAGAAAAGAAAAAATAAATAAATAAACAGCTAATCTAATTAAGAATCTTAACAAGTCAAAACTTATTCCCTAAACTAATGAAATTAATTTTGATAAATAACGAGAAAATAAAATTATTATGTTCGGTGGGATAGTAACTATTAAGTATTATTCCCTACGAATTGTAATAAAATAGCTGCCTTGTTGAGAGTTGGCTCTAACTACCTAACTAACTAAAATTAGATCTAAAAATCTAAAAAGAAATTGTTCATTATAATTTAAGTGTGAGTATTTTAAAATATAATGCTTAACTTTAATAATTTAAATAATCTCGCTATCTCGAGTGTCGTGATAACTCGAACGCAACGAACCTGTTTCAAATCTATAAGGCCATGTGGCCATGATTCGAATCCTGGCGTGTACCAATGAGTTTTTTCTGACTTAAGTAAATTAACTATCACTGACTCTGTGCCTCGGAGAGCACGTTAAGCAGTCGGTCCCGGGTGCTGTCAATAGATGGCGGTCGTTACAATTCGCAAACCCGCATTGGAGAAGCGTGGTGGATTAAAGCTCCAACCCCCTCATCTTGAGTGGCAGGTTTAAGTCCCTGCAGTGGGGTTACAAAAATAAAAAAGGGCTGATTGATGGAAAATCTCGCTATGAGTAGATTAACAAATAAAAGAAATGTCGTAACGATACGGTTTGTGGTTGTTGATCTAGGAAGCCGGAAGATGTCGCTCGCCTCGATCTACCGCCGATCTGCTTACAATCTCTCCAGAAGTTACAGGAAATCTTACTCAGTGGTTGCAGATGGTATGCTTCCTCGATGTACAGATATTTCACTGAAACGTTTTTTGAACGTGCATTAGTGAAATGAAAGAGAAAAAATAATTAACAGATTATATATAAAATAACACAAAACAAAAATTAGCGGATATTCAAAAAAACATTACAAAAACAAAATCGATAAACCGCTTGTTATGTTAATCATCTGAGAAAAAACACTATGTGACTACAGAATGTCTGTTAATCGATAAAAAAGAATTATATATCGAAACAATATTGGGGGGCTAACAATTACCCCTCCTTCTAGTTTGAATTGAATTAAATTATACAAAATGTTTAAATTTAGTACTTCATATAAATATAATATTTATTTGTACGAAAATGATATAAATAAATATTGGAAAGTAAAATATAAAGAAAATGCGCACTCTGTTGTTTTAACGAATAAGAAATTAAATACGTTAATATCTAACAACTCAATATTAACGAATAAATAAATAAGAAAAAACATTAACAAGAGAAGGTAGGTAGGTTGTGCGAGTCTGTAAAAATTCCGTATGTATTCACTTTGTTAACGATTCTGTAAAATTTCCTTAACGCTAAAAATTAATACGAATAGCTATTAATGAACACATATCGCAAATAATGTAAAGAAAATTTCAAAAGATTGAAATTTTCGAATTAATGACATAACGATATATAAAATGAAATATGTAGTATTAAAAGCTGAAAAGTTTAAGAAAAGATGAAGTTTAACATGTAATAAAAATTTACGTCTACTAATAAATTTAGGTACTATTTCATCTCTCAAACTGACCTAAGAGCACAGATAGGTATATATTTTCGGGCGCCAAAGGTAACGTATTAAAAATAAATGTGTTTATAAAAATACGAAGTTAAGGTCGATGCAAAATGAAAGGGACCGTTGAAGACCGCAGACCCTCTACGTGGAATGCTGAAAATGAAAAAAAAATCGTTACATTGAGTTTTAGTAAATAAGCAATATATAGTGTGCCAGATGGGCTCCGCAGCGGAGGTCAGACCTTTGATTCAAGGACCGTTCCGTATATTTACCTAGTACAAGGTCTGTGCTACTAAGGTAGTCGAGATGCGGCTTAGGTTTACAAACTTTAATCGTTTATTACAATGTACCTACTTAACGTAATGACTGAATCTTATCACTTAAAGTTCGTATGCAACCGGCGCGGTCTATCGCGCTATCTGATGGTACTACGGCACTGTGCGAGGTCTTTGGTTTCACACTTATCAACGAAAGATCGTACCGTTTCTCGTGTTCGATCTGGTTATGATGCTGGCTCGCGGGCGCTGCCGGACGTCGAGAAGGACGGGCGACGGACGGATTAGCGAGCGCCGCGAGCTGGCTGCGTCCGCCCGTGGCCGACCGATGTGGAGTCGTCTCAGAACCGAAGTCTCGCCCTCAGCTGCAAGACGCCGCGCTGGACCGTGTGTCTGTCTTCGAACCCTCGGCGTTGCGTGCATGTAAAGATATATATATATATTAATAATAAAGACGAGCTTCGTCGAATACTTTACATATGCTCGGTGCCTTGGTAGGCTATTGCAGCTGCAGTGGGCCGTGGTTCGCGACTGGAACTACTAGTCTGCGGCAATCTATCTGGTAGCGAGATATCTGTTACTTCTGCTAATTAAAATAGTGAAATCTAAAACGATTTTATGATACAAACAAAACGAAAAACTTGAACATACTCTGATTTAAAGTTTCGGAATTTGAATCAAATCACGTAGCCGGGACCACCCTTTGGTTAAACGGTATGTCATAGACTTCGAGCACAAAGCGAGTGCAGTTAAATAGTGCACGTCTCTTTTAAGAAACAATGAAGTGTCTTGTGGGTATTCTTACTTACTCACCTAGCTAAAATGAAGCCACGGAGGGGCGGAACAGCCGGGGAAACCGACGAAAAAGAATGGGAGTAGAACGCGAAACGAGCCCTCCCTAACACCAGATGTGAGGGTGTTATATGGGTTGAATGTCCTACGTCTGGGCCCTGTGGTTGCTAGGTTGTGTGTGCCGGGGTGTGTGATGTTGAAACAAAAATCATACTACTATTAAATCGGCTATTCAAATGGACAAAATTTAACATCATAAAAAGATAGGGTAGGTAATGGGTTGAATGTCCTAAGTCTGGGCCCTGTGGTTGCTAGGTGGTGTGTGCCGGGGTGTGTGATGTTGAAACAAAAATGATACTATTAAATCGGCTATTCAAATGGACAAAATTTAACATCATAAAAAGATAAAAGGGTAGGTAATGGGTTGAATGTCCTACGTCTGGGCCCTGTGGTTGCTAGGTGGTGTGTGCCGGGGTGTGTGATGTTGAAACAAAAATGATACTACTATTAAATCGGCTATTCAAATGAACAAAATTTAACATCATAAAAAGATAAAAGGGTAGGTAATGGGTTGAATGTCCTACGTCTGGGCCCTGTGGTTGCTAGGTGGTGTGTGCCGGGGTGTGTGATGTTGAAACAAAAATCATACTACTATTAAATCGGCTATTCAAATGGACAAAATTTAACATCATAAAAAGATAGGGTAGGTAATGGGTTGAATGTCCTAAGTCTGGGCCCTGTGGTTGCTAGGTGGTGTGTGCCGGGGTGTGTGATGTTGAAACAAAAATGATACTATTAAATCGGCTATTCAAATGGACAAAATTTAACATCATAAAAAGATAAAAGGGTAGGTAATGGGTTGAATGTCCTACGTCTGGGCCCTGTGGTTGCTAGGTGGTGTGTGCCGGGGTGTGTGATGTTGAAACAAAAATGATACTACTATTAAATCGGCTATTCAAATGAACAAAATTTAACATCATAAAAAGATAACAGGGTAGGTAACCATTCGTAGTCTGTGGATCTGACATTGACGATCTCAAAAAGGTAAACCTTCGTTCAGAAATTCCTCTTTCGTTCGCTTTCATTCCTTCTTCACCAAAACTAGTATAACCTATCATATCTTTTGAAAATTAATCGAGCTTAGTCCCTAGATCCTTCCCTCATCATGCCTCGCTTTACGTGATCGCCATGTCAGACTACGGACCGTTCAGTGGTTCCTATTCTAGCTAATTGAGCTATGGAGAGACGTCTCTCGATACTATAGTAATTTTAAAAGAGTTTTTTAGCTGGCGGGATCGGTGTTTGATGTTTGATTGTAGCGAAAAGAAATTATTTCCAGGAAAATGAAATGCTAAAAATAATAGATCGTAGGGTTGTGTTAAATACAGACACGCTAGTGGTCGTGTCTGTTTATACTGTGGATTGGTCGCTATATGGCACATGACACGATGGTGTTAAGTGGTTTGAAATATGCCCTTAACATGGTATTTCCCTACACTGCCTTTAGCCTCGTCCTTCAATTCATATATCACGTCGGAGAGTTTATTTACGATCAAACACTTAACAAACCTCGGTTAGGCCGAAAAGAATTTACTAGCGTTCGATTGCGTGAATGTTCATGTGATCCGAGATTATAGAGAATCTGACCCCGTCTAGATAAGCTCTGAAATAATAGATAAGATCTGAAATGATTTACAGAGTGGACTACTATAAACAGTTCGCGCTCGGTCGTGCTATAGTTTTTCTCACTTTTTGACAGAAGTCTGCGAGTGAAGAGTGACCGGGTGTGTCCGATGCCATCAAATTCTTGGGTGAGTACACTACCGATGTCCACTGATGAAGTGTTGCAGTGAAGTGTGAAGGGAAGCGAGAAATCGGGACAAGCCAAGACCGGTGCAGATACCAATGCCTTCCTTCAAGGTGTTGAATGCTGCATAGGTGTCTCGGGGCCATTCGATCGGGTTTTTGCCCTTTCTCTTCCTTAATAGTAGAGTCATCGGGGCTATAATTGTAGAGATATTGTTCACAAATCGCCTGTATTGAATGCTGTGTCGGCGTCTTCGGGCCATTCGATCGGGTTTTTGCCCTTTCTTTTCCTTAATAGTAGAGTCATCGGGGCTATAATTGTAGAGAAATTGTTCAGGAATCGCCTGTATTATGAGCACAATCTTATGGATTCTTCTCAATTGCTTTGCGGTGAAAAAGCGAAGGAAATCCTTTATGCTCGCTAATTTCTACGAATCAGTGCGCAGTCCTTTATCCTAGGTATTTTAACTCTCCTTTGCAAAAATCCCATTTTTTTTTTAGACATACCGTGAGTCCGGTGCTATTTAAAAGGTCGTTCGTTTTCGTTGAAACGATGTTACATACTTTTACTTTGCTGGGATTATGTTTCGTTTCCTTCGTATCCATTTGAACGTTGGTATAGGCTTCGTAATTATGGTTCAGTTCGATTTGATGTTGGAATGTAGTTATATTCGCCACAGATAATAGTTGAGAATACTGCGGTAGCAAATTATGTTTCACTATTTCCAACCACGATGGGTCGTCAAGTGGACTACTTACGCTATTATTCATCGATTGTATTTCAAGAACGAAAAAAGAAACGGTTTGGTCTTTCTTTTGTTCATATTCTCTTATCTGCCGTTCCAATCTGTAGTCGTTGTCGATAGGCAAAAAAATTGTTTAATTTATTTCGCAATTGCTGTAATGACATAACGTCGTGGCGGTGTAATCTATAGAATCGCAACGCGTTACCACCCAACAATTCGGAGAGTTTAAAAGTGTTGGTTCGTCGACTGAATGTGTTTGCCGAATCTCATTGACCCATCTGAAAAATTCGTCGACGCTTGAGTCATCGTTATATTTCAAGTTCCAATTCCTTAAATTGTTCTCTGTCAGGACCAAGATGTTACTACGGGTTTCGCTTATATCAGATGCCATAGTGTGATTGAACAAGTTCGAATTCGGTACGTATTGACTCATACTCGGGTCGTAGTGGGTCTTACCCTTATAAGTGTACGAGTATAAGTGTACGAGTATAAGTGTACGAGTATAAGTGTACGAGTATAAGTGTACGAGTATAAGTGTACGAGTATAAGTGTACGAGTATAAGTGTACGAGTATAAGTGTACGAGTATAAGTGTACGAGTATAAGTGTACGAGTATAAGTGTACGAGTATAAGTGTACGAGTATAAGTGTACGAGTATAAGTGTACGAGTATAAGTGTACGAGTATAAGTGTACGAGTATAAGTGTACGAGTATAAGTGTACGAGTATAAGTGTACGAGTATAAGTGTACGAGTATAAGTGTACGAGTATAAGTGTACGAGTATAAGTGTACGAGTATAAGTGTACGAGTATAAGTGTACGAGTATAAGTGTACGAGTATAAGTGTACGAGTATAAGTGTACGAGTATAAGTGTACGAGTATAAGTGTACGAGTATAAGTGTACGAGTATAAGTGTACGAGTATAAGTGTACGAGTATAATTGTATGAGTATAATTATAAGTGTATGAGTAGTAAGTGTGTATATGTAAAATAAAAAATTTTTTTTAAGTCATGACTCGAAAAAATATTTTTAATCAGTATGTCACAATGCTTTAAGTTCCCGATAGCGGGAAATGAATGAATGAAGATCTGATTTGTACAAAAAAAATTTCTAAGTTGTGATTAGTTAGCAAAATCTTAAAACTCGAAGCTGTAAAATCTAAGTGCTCGGTAAATGAAAATGAATGATAATCAAATTCGTGTCGAGATAAAAAAAAAAGTTAATAAATAAACAGCTAATCTAATTATGAATCTTAACAAGTCAAAACTTATTCCGTAAACTAATGAAATTAATTTTGATTGATAACGAGAAAATAAAATTATTATGTTCGGTGGGGTAATAAATAACTATTAGTATAAAGTATTATTCCCAACGAATTGTATTACAATAGCTGCCAGCGAACACGTTACCAAGTTAAAAAGAAAAAGCTACAAAGAAAAAAACAAAAATTGGCTCGTAAACTAAAAATAGATCTAAAAATCTAAAAAGATATTATAATTTAAGTGCGAGTATGTTAAATTATAATGCTTAACTTTAATAAATTAAATAATATCGCTATGAGTATATGGACAAATAAAAGAAATGTAACGATACGGATTGTGGTTGTTGATCTAGGAAGCCGGAAGATGTCGCTCGCCTCGATCTACCGCCGATCGACTGCTTACATTCTCTCCAGAAGTTACAGGAATTATCTTACTCTGTGCTTACAGATGGTATGCTTCCTCGATGTACAGATATTTCACTGAAACGTTTTTTGCACGTGTATTAGAGAAATGAAAGAAAAAATAATAATTAACAGATTATATAAGTTAAACAAAACAAAAATTAGCGAATATTAAAAAAAAATACAAAAACAAAATCTATAAACTGCTTGTTATGGTAATTATCTGAGCAAAACTATGTGACTAGGTTCAGAATGTCTGTTAATTGATAAAAAGGAATTATATATCGAAACAGTATCGGGTGGCTAACAAAATAAAAATACCTGTAATAATTATACTGCCTTCTGGTTTGAATTGAAAAAAATTATATGAAATGTTTAAATTTAATATTTCGTATAAATATTATAGATAAATTTTTAAAAGTACTATAAAAAGAAAATACGCACTCTGTTGTTTTAACGAATATGAAATTAAATACGTTAATATCTAACAACTCAATATTAACGAATAAATAAGTAAGAAAAAATATTAACAAAACAGAGGGTAGGTAGGTTGTGAGAGTTGTGTAAAAATTCCGTATGTGTTCACTTTGTCAATGATTCTGTAAAATTTCGTTAACACTAAAAATTAATACGAATAGATATTAATAAACACATATCACAAATAGTGTAAAGAAAAATATAAAAGATTGAAATTCTGAATTAATGACATAACGATATATAAAATATTTACGATTAAAAGCTGAAAAGTTTAAGAAAAGATTAAATTCAATATGTAATAAAAATTTACGTCTACTATGAAATTTAGGTAAATGTAATTCAAATTCAAACTGACCTACGAGCACAGAAATAGGTATACATTTTCGGGCGCCAAAGGTAACGTATTAAAAATAAATGAAACGAAGATCTCGCCCTCTGCCGCAAGACGCCACGCTGGACCGCGCGCCTGTCCTCGACCCCTCGATGTTGCGTGGACGTAAAGATATATATATATATATTAATAATATATATATTTATAATAATAATAATAAATAAATAATAAAAAATAAGTCTCAAAGACATTCCTAGATTTGTATGGCGATATTCCTTGAACTTGAAATATTACGACCAGAATTAATATTCTTATGTTACTAATATATTAATCAACCAATCAAGCACAAAATGATTTAGTAGTAAAACCTTTGTGAATTTAAATTATTTTACAATGAACAATTATTTGCAACCGCTCAGGTTTAGTTGCGAGGTTCTTAATATGTCCTATTATTGAGCTCAACCGACTAATCATTATGCTTTCATGGTAAAATTTTGGTTAAATTTAAGAATGCTAACTTAAGCACTTGTAGGTCAGATGTTATCAACACTGAACTCGTTAGTGACTGCTCATCGATTACTTATGTAAAGGAAATAAAATAGTTCCAATGAAAGCCCGTTACATGCTTATTACCATCACTGTAAGCGTTGTGAAATTGAAAAATATTAACGAATAAATAAGTAAGGAAAAACATTAACAACAGAGGGTATATAGGTTGTGCGAGTTTATAAAGTCCTGTGAAATTTCGTTCACGTTTAAAATTAATACAAATAGATATTAATGAACACATATCATAAATAGTGTTAAAAAAAATAAAAAATAATAATAATAACACATACAATCACAACAACGTCTAGGTCCCAAACTAAGCATTAGATTGTATTTTGGGTACCAAGCGAAGACACCACATACATATAACAACCAAGACCCGGTGCCAGTATTAATATTCATCATATAAATACTGACCCGACCTGGGATTCGAACCCGGGACCTCCAGCTTCGTAGGCAGGGTCGCTGCCCACCAGGCTAAGCGGTCGTCGATTGATTGAAATTGAATGAAAAAAAAAAACAAAAAGATTGAAATTTTCAAATTAATGACATAATATAAATTGAAATATTTAGGATTAAAAGCTGAAAAGTTTAAGAAAAGATGAAGTTCAACATGTTACAAAAATTTACTTCTATTATTAAATTTAGGTTCTATTTCATCTCACAACTGACGTAAGAGCACAGATAGGTATATATTTTCTGGCGCAAAAGGTAACGTAACGAGGTCGGACCTTTGGTTCAAGAACCGTTCCGTATATTTACTTAGTACAAGGCCTGTGCTACAAAAGTCGTCGAGAAATGAAATGCGGCTTTGATGTACAATTTTTAATCGTTTATCGCAATATCGCAACCTTTCGACGTATAACGTCCAATTTTCCGTCACCGGGTTGAACGCTTCTATTTTTCCTACTGAAGTCGACATGTTACTTCCATGAATTCCATGCTCGTCGCCAATGGGAAATGTCTAAGAACTACAGGAGTCTCGAGGAAGACGACACGAACCCGACACGAAAATGACACGACAGGAATACGCCCCAAACACGAAACGATAAAGATACGAATATTAGCCGAATAAGACAAACACCAACATACGCATATGCGACAACATCAACATCGCAACGTAACCATTGCAACATCAGAATTGTCAACATCTCAACGGCGTATCAAACTCTAACACGTCATGAACACGACACAAACCAGACACTAACACGACACGACTCAAAAACGAACACAAACATGAACATTAACTTAACATTAATGTCATCATCAACATAAACAGCAATACGAATACGAACCTGAACACGACCAGAACACGTCAAGAACACGTCACGAACTCGACAAGAACACGACACAAACACGACACGGGGTCGTGTAACAAACACTTTTTTTGAGAAATTGGTGTTTGATACTTTATTAATACAATATGTGAGTGAGGAAAAATCAGTGGTGGTTTTATGTAAAAAGTGTAGTATTTGTTATTAACTTATGTCCTACCCTCATATAGAAAAATAAATCAGTGTTGAACCGACCATCATGACTTTCATCACATGGTGGCAGCGGTGGGATTTTCCAAATTCTCTGTGGAATGGGGATTTTCTCATACCACTACTTCACCTAATTACCCTCAATCTAATGGGGAAAGTGAACGCGCGGTCAGGACTATAAATAATTTATTGATTAAATCAATTTTATCTCGAACAGACTTTTCACTTTCGTTATTAAATTACAGAGCGACAACACGAGACGGTATCGGTTCGCCTTCGCAGTTATTAATGGGCCGTAGATTGAATACAAAATTGCCAGTTCATCATGATAGACTTATGCCAGAAAGAAACAATAACATGGATTATACCAACATATTACGTAATAAAGAACGTAATAAACAACATTACGATAAACGGTCACGGAGCCTACCAGAATTGGCACACGGCGAAGAGGTGGTGGTGTTAGATGGAGCATGCCGACGCCGCATGTATGTAGAGGGATGCGCGCCACAACCACGTTCCTATTTCGTTCGGGACAGCTCGGGAAGCCGATACAGACGTAATCGGCGGCATCTTATATCACTAAATGACGCCACATATAAACATTCTAATTCTTTGGAAGAGAAAGAGATGATGTGCACAATATCTGGTAGTGGCAGCTTGGAAGCACAGACATCTCGTAAAGATGAGATAGGCGGTGAAGAGCGGTGGTCAAGTGCGGACGAGGCAGACCCTGCGTGGTCTCCCGAAGGCATAAGTATACCATCGCCGCGTGGGCGTGAGCAAACCGAGAGACCGGCTGCGCGCGAAGCACGCCGTAAATTAGCTTTTAATTTAGATTCGTCTTAATTTGTAATTACCGATAGTAACGTATATTGTAATTTATCTTACATGTTTTTCTTATTTTCTTTGTGAAGGGAAAGATGTAGTATTTGTTATTAACTTATGTCCTACCCTCATGTAGAAAAATAAATCTGTGTTGAACCGACCATCATGACTTTCATTACAAAAAGGGTGTATTAATTACAAATGGCTTGAAATGGAGAAAATTTTGTACATTTTATGTAATTATTTTTAGACAATCGCCTGAACAATTTTTATTTCAAATTTTATAAACTTAGTTATTTAGTTAAGTAAACTAATTCATACATGATCATACAAAAAATAATTGGGTCGGCTTTCCATTGTTGCCTAATGAAAGTTGTATTCATAAAAATGATCAATTTGAAATCTGGCTAAGATAGGTTGATGGTCCATTATTTAAAAAAAAAAAGTTATGTTATGGTTTGCTTGTGATAATGCGAAAATCGAAGCGGAGCGGAGCGGAGCGACGAGTCACTAATAAGCCTTATATTTTTTTTTTCATTTCCTTAAAAAAATATTTACTGCACGAGGTTCCTACACCCCTCTCCCATAAGCCTGAATAAATATTTTGTAACTTTTCTGTAGGCTACAATGGAAAGCGCTACCAAATAATTTTCATGTTTTTCGTTTTTCTTTTCGTTACCGAGTTTATAGTCTTCATTCCCTTTCTATATAGTGTAAATTATTTTACGAATAAAGCTCTTTCATTTCATACCCATATTGAGAGAGTTGTGAAAAAAATGTAATGAAATTAAAAAAAAAAGCGTAAATTGTTCGTTTAAATTTGTCCAAGATGTAATTTCGAAACTGACAATACTACCATTAATTTCCTGTAGCGATTTTGCTCCAAATGTAAAGACCGGTAATATGATTTCAATTCCAGTAATAATTTCAGTACGCTGCCTACGTTTTTAGTTATACTCGTACAACACGACAACCTTGGTTGGTTTCACATCGTTGTAAAATTGTATAATCGTCATTTTTTTGTTAGGTCATAATATGCATGAACCGTTCTGACGATACGATGTTTTGGGCAAATATAAACATATTTGCCCAAAACTGTGTACACGTGGTACGATAGTTTAAATATTTCATAAATACCTACTTATTTCTGAATTCTTGAATATTATGTTACATTGCGCGAACAGCATTTTCTCTTTGCGCACGACATACTCATGTCTAATATTACTGAGTAATACCACAAGATAGATATATTTAAATGTATGATAATCAGAACATAGTTTCATAAATTTTGGGCAAATATTTCGCTTAGATTGCTTAGACGTAATAATTGCTTATTCACAAAATATGACTGGTTTCTTTCTACCTACAAATTTTGAATTATATTTTTACAAATTTATTGTTCCCTTTGTTCACTCCAAATATTATGATTTAAAAGGAACTGGGATCTCCTTGCGCACTGAAAATCCCAGCTTATTTCTCCACCATGTCACGAAGTGTTTTATGGGGTGTTTGTAATTATAATTAATTTCTTTATGAATAACATCACTTCCGTGATTTGCTACTGCAAGGGAACTATAAATTTGCTTACCGATGTCCAGGTTAGGTATTTGAATTATCATCTAATATATAAAATTCTCGTGTCACAGTTTTCGTTGCCATACTCCTCCGAAACGGCTTGACCGATTTCGATGAAATTTTTTGTGCTTATCCGGTATCTATGAGAATCGGCCAACATCTATTTTTCATCCCCCTAAATGTTAGGGGTAGTCCACCCCTAAATTTTTTTTTTATTTTTTAGACAAAATTTTTAATTTCTATTTTTATATGATACAACATACAAAAATACATACAATCCTCAATTTTCACCCTTCTACGATCAATCCTTATTTTTTAATAGCCATTTTAGTAATTTAATAATTGCTTATATAAATATTATTTCGCGAAAGTGTAATTTATTTAATTGAGACTGACAGAAATTGAAACGATAAAATATTTGTGCCGCGGGAACGAAAACGGGAAAGGGAAGAACGGGAAAGAGTTAAGACTGAAATAAAAAAGTTATTCTTGATGAGAATGGAAACGAAAAGGAAATGAAACCAGGGCCAGGAACGGAAACGATAAAATGTTTATGCGATGGGAACGAAAACGGGAAAGGAAGAACGGGAATGAGATAAGACTGAGATAAAAACGTGATTCTTATAAGAAACGAATACCACCCGTGCAAAGCCGGGACGGGCCGCTAGTATAATATATATTTCATGATAAGGAAGTTTTCTGGATTACAACTACTTGGCATTCGCATAAGTACACCAGTCATATTGGCTGATAGTATTGGAATGCCTGAGATAAAATAATAAACCGGGGAAACACTGTCATAAGACAATGTCTGCAGGCGACCGCGAGTAGGTACAACCACAATTTATACCTAATTATCGACGACGACGAGGACGACCGCTTAGCCTAGTGGGTGGCGACCCTGCCTACGAAACTGGAGGTCCCGGGTTCGAATCCCAGGTCGGGTCAGTATTTATATGATGAATATTGATACTGGTACCGGGTCTTGGTTGTTATATGTATCTATGTGGTGTCTTCGCTTGGTACCCAAAATACAAGCTAATGCTTAGTTTGGGGTCTAGACGTTGTTGTGATGTATACGTTACGTATTATTATTAATTATTGTAGAAACATCAGCTATTCTACTTTTAATATTCTTTCTTTAGCGAATTCTAATACTCTGTTTTAACATAAGGATAAAATATATATCTATATTCCTCCCTACACCTAGAATGACCGACATGGAACGGCAGTGAGCAATTCATGTTCTCCGCATTAACACTACCATCCCTATAGAGACCCATCTTAACATATGAATAGGAATTACCTAATCTAAGGTTAAGTCATCATCATCATCATCAGCCCATTTTCACCCCACTGCAGGGACTTAGGCCTCCCCCAGGGTGAGGAGGGGGGCTTGGAGCTTAAGTCCACCACGCTGCTCCACTGCGGGTTTAAGGTTAAGTGCTTATCCTTAAGTTTACTGGAAACTAAGCATTAAATTCGTCACGTAATTTCATAATTATACTCGACACGCGATTTTATTGCTTTAATTATACTTTCTATTCCATTCTATGTTAACAAAGAGTCATATTATTCAATTAATGAACTTAACATGTGATTCTATAACAATAAACCCAACACATAGTTTTATAACCTTTACGTACAATTTCTATTTCATGTTGAAGATCATATTATTCAATCATGAATATGGTTCAATATCATTAGAAAATCACATGGAATTAAGGACAGTTGTAGGCACGTTATAAATTACTAAGGCTAATATACACTCACC